>PVKZ01001252.1:0-437952 GCA_004027375.1 Macroglossus sobrinus
TCTTAAAGGGGGAAGAGGTGTCCCTGCACTACCTGTCCTGCCTCATAAGTCCCCTTTGAGAAATTTCAAACTCATAATCATACAGAGTGTTGACAGACTGGAGGTCAAGCTTCTGTAGCTACTTCTTGCTGGGACAGAGCATAGTCCCTACCTGAAAAGCTCTGCCTGCTTATATAGGGGATCACGATTTTCCTCTGGGGTGGTCTCTGTTGAAGAAATTAGTATAAATGCCTGCAGCAGCATTGTCTTTACATAGAACCATTGTAATCTAGAGGAGACAGATTTAATGAGAAGGTTAAAGATGCATGGGCCAAATATTAGAAGTAGAACTAAAGTTATTAGGAGCCCTAATTGGGGAAGGAACCAAGTGATAGAAAGTAGAGTTCTTTATAGCCTGCCAGATAGAATCAGCTGTTGTATTCCCTTTAGTAGACTCATGTAGCCACTTGGCCTGGTTATACATTTCTTTAATGTTTTCCTCTACTTGGCCAGTGGTATTAATATAGGTGCATCAAGTCTTGTTAATAACTGTACACACACCTCCCTCTTTTTCTGACACATATAAAGTGAATGACTTTTTAGATTAGGGAGTCCAAGATCTATTGAAGAGTCTGAAAGACTCTCTGTAGTCCCCAGTTACAATCTAATGACTCTAAATCAGGTCCTTTTGTTGCCTCATGAGGGTGCTTTGCTATTAGCTCAATCCTGGGGATCTAAATCCTACAAAATCCTGCCATTCTTAAGAAGACCTTTAGTTGTTTATTCATTTGGGGAACAGCCAGGTTGAGGATGACTTTCTTTCAGTCTATAGAGAGGGACCGAGACTCATGAATGAGATAATAGCCTAAATACTTAATAGTCAGAGAGGAGATTTGGACCTTAGATGAAGATACTCACTTGCCCTTTTTCCCCAGACAATTGAGGAATAAGATGGTATTAGTATCAGTATCTTGTTTAGTAGGGCTAAAAATTAAAATGTTATTGACATATCAGAGTTCCTCAGGGTTGTTGGAGTTCCCAGAGATTTTGTCCTAGAGTCTGCCCTCAAAAGTGGGGGCCACACCAAAACCCTTGTGGAAGGACAGTCCAGATGTACTGAGTGGTTTCATAAGTGTCAGAATCTGTCCACTCTAGGGCAAACCATGGTTGTCTTTCAGGGTGAAGGGAAATGCAGAAAAATGCATCCTTAAGGTCTAACAATGTAAATTATTTTGCATCTGGAAGAACTTGAGTGAAAAGCATATAGGTATTTGAGACTATAGGGCGAAGGGGAATTATAGCCTCATTATTAGCCCTTAGATCCTGGACCATATGATATTCTTTAGATGGTTTCTTTATGGGTAAAATAAAAGTGTTGTAGGGATACTGGCAGAGGATTATTAGTCCATGGCAGATTAATTTATTAACCAGGAGTTTTAGCTCCATTTGAGCTTCTGGCCTTAATGGATATTGGCATTTGCATGGATATCCTGCCATGTCCTATAGCCTGATTTTTATAGGCAGAACTTGAGTGTCTTTTCTTGGCATTCCCTGATCCCACATTACAGGGTTAACAGCTGATCTTATATGAGCCAGGATGAGATCTGCAGGAACCCCATTTGAGTCAAGGTTTGAGGGTAGAAGGAACATGAAATGGCTGAGCTCTCAGGAGGGTTTAAAGAACTAGAAGTTTGTCCCAAGGGCCCATTAGATCCCTTCTCATTTAAGGACATTCTGGCATAACTAAAAACTCCTGGGAAATTAAATAGATCTGGAAATAACAGCAGAGGGGTGGAGTGGAGTGCCTCTGTTTAGGTTAGCCATCTACTCCTGTGATGGTACAAGCCTTAGAGGTTAAGGGCCCCATGTGATCTTTCAGTACTGAATAGGTAGCTCCTGTATCAACTAAAAAAATTGATCTGTTTACCTGCTACATCAAGGGTCATCCAAATTTCTTCCATAGTCATGACATGTCTCTCATGAGAAGCCAGCAGGAACCCTGGGCCCTATTCTGTCCTCCTCAGAAAAAGCCATCATTGGTTTTAGAGCCAACCCCTCCCTTCAGAGTTGGGGGCATTCCCTCTATGACATGGCCTGGGGGCTCTTTTCTGGGGCAGGGACACTGATTGCTCCAGTGTCCCAGCGTTCCACATTTAAAACAAGCCCCCTCCATGACTGTAGGGGTTGTCCCTTTTGAGTGTCCCTTGTTTCCTATAGGGTGGCCCTGAGGTTGCAAGGTGGCACTGATGGCAACTGCCATCATTTGAGCCTGCCGCTGAGACTTTCTGGTCTTGCTCTGGGTCCTTTTATTCTCCTCAGCCTGATCTCTACTGTTAAAGATTCCAAAGACCATGTATAATAATTGAGCCATCAGAGTCTGAAGCTTTTGGTGTTTTCTCCTGATATCTGGAGCAGACTGGCTAATAAAGTGATGGCTGAACAGAGACCACCCCTCGGGGGAATACGGATCGGTATTGGTAAATCTCCAGAAAGCCTCAACTGGCCAACCCTGGAATAAGGCTGGATTTTCTCCCCAGTCTTGGGTCACCTCCTTGATCTTATCATAGCTGACAGGCTTGACTATGCACTTTTTCATTACTTCAATTAAGCAAACTATCATATGGTCTTTATTTTCATTATGGCTCCTTCCCCTGCCTCATAATTCCAGTCAGGGTCTTGACTTGGAACTCCAGTGGCTCTCACTGGGTGCCTGTCCGGTTAGGTCACAGCCATCTTATCTTCAGGTCCCTAGGCCTCTAGCCAAATTCATGTTTTTCCTCTGGGGTGCAGCAAATAGATTTGACTACTTAAATGTCCTTTCATGTCAGATTAAAGGTCATTGCTAAGGCCTGAAATTCATCCGTAAATCTACTCAGGTCCTCAGAGAAACTCCCCAGTTTGATTTTATACTGGGAGAGATCAGTCATAGAAAATAGGATATGGACACTGAGGGTTCCTGCTTTCCTGTTTGCTACTTCCCTGAGCAGATAGAGTTTAGTGGACTCAGGGTGGTATGAGGCCCCTCTCTGGATATGTACCATGGGGTTGGGTCCAGCCACTTTTTCTGGCAAAGAGCGGTATATGAGGTCATAAAATGAGGCTGATGTAGGAGACCTAGAGGAGGTAATGGAAGGTGACTGAGAAGTCATTGGCCTTGAGTCTTCCCCTCCATCCTGCCTGGGCAATGGCAGCCTCAAAAGGAAAGGGTAATTGAGGAGGTCTGTGCTATCTAGTGAGGAAGTAATGAAGAAAGATTGGGTGCAACAAATTTTACAGAAGCCTCACTTTACTGGGTCTTAATATAGAGCTATAAAGGCCTGGGCATAGTGGACCTCCAGCCTTTTTCTGCTCAATCTATAAAAGAGGTCTAATTGTAAGACTGTTATAGTTTAAAGTCTCATTTTTGGGCCAAACCTCTTGATCCTTGAGTTTGTATTGGGATCAGGCCATATTACAGAAGAAGACCAGCTTCTTTCACTGTATGCCACATAGCTTGAAAACCTTGCAAATTTTTAGAATGCAGCCTAGAGGTGAGTTTTCAGGAATAGATGAAGTATTCCACATTGTGCCTGAAATAGGGAAAGAACTAGAGCTAATAGACCAAATTTCAAAGGTAAGGGCGTTCCCCCAACCACTGTCATCCAGACAAGAGACTAGGAGGCCAAGCTGAGTATTACAGTATCCCCCAACAGTAGCTTGACCAACTGCACCTAGGTATCCCTGGGTTGGACCACCCTGGGTGGGTCCAGAAGGATGGACTACCTTGGGCAGTCTGGAAAGTGTTGAGGCCTTAACTCTTGGTAGCTCCAGGATTTCACAAAATAGGGAGAGTTCCAGGCAAGGGAATACTGAGCTGGGGAGGCTGAAAGTTGTGGGACTGAGCATAGAGGAGGCCAGCCTCCTCTTAAGGTGGGTCTCAGATTCATGGGTAATGGCCTGGAGTAAGGACTGGAGGGCTAGGACCTGGAGACAGTATGGAGGTCCAGAGGCCCTTAGTAGACAAAAGTCCATATTCCTACCAGATAATGAATCTTCCTAGTGAGGTCAGTCTGTGCCCAATTCCAACTCTAGTCTGTTTGTGAATTCTGGGGACATTGAGGATTGCAAAGGTAATGGCGGACAAGATACAGAATGATCTCATTGAGGATGAGGTAAGAACAATAAAGGTCTGGATAAGACCAGTGTGGGGACTAGGCAGGTTACAGAGAAGGCAGAACTTGGGACCATGCAGTGACAAAGTAAGCATCAGGACCAGAGAAGTGGAAGAAAGCAGCAACAAAGGAATGGTTCCAAGAAGGTATAGACAGGAGGCTGGTGCTAGAGAGGAGAGAGAGCAGGGAGGAAGCCATGACAAAGTAAGAGCAGTCTAGGAAGACCAGAAAATAACCTTCTGGGAGTGATTGTCGCAGATGAAGAGCAAGGGGTTAATGAGCATGCTTTCATAGTGTACCTAGGTGCACGGACATTATCTTGAGCTTGGGGAGGGAAAAATGCCTAATGCAGAACTACCCCAGTCCATGGCCAAATTATCCTGTCATGGGAGTCTTCTAGTGGCAAATGTCCTAATGGCATTTAAGTGTTCAACCCATGCCTTCAGTGTCATTGAGGCTATCCAGAGATAGTCTTAGAAATAGAAGAAAAAAAAGGCACAAAGAATCTGGTCACAACTCACCCCAAGATCAAGGTCACTGTGGTGCCCAGTGATGATGATTTCCAAGTAATGGTGATTTCTCTTCCTGGCTGGGCACACACACACACACACACACACACACACACACACACACACACAAATGTTGTCGGGGGCAATACAAATGGCTGGAGAGTACAAGGGTCCCATGACCATATTCTTGCTTGTTCCACAAGAAAGAGTTTAAAGGCAAGACAAACAGCAAGCAGGAAAGCACAAAATTTATTAAAGTGAAAGTACATACTCAAGGGCATGTGTGCGGGCTTACTAAAGAGAAAGCAAGGGCAAGATGGTTGGATTTTGAACTTTTTGTTTTCCCTGGAGGCATAGCCTGGAAAAAACATGATGCTAGTATAGCCTTCATGTCTCCTCCCAGTGGGCGTAAAACTTAGGTTTCCACTTTCTTCTTCATATGGTGTTTCCGTAACTGTCATGGCATCAGGTGTATGATGGGAGTTGCAGTATTTGCAATGTGGATGAGATTGTAATATTATAATTAGCCAAAGGTCATGCCTTCACCAAGATGGTATCTAGTCTGGAAAAAAAATGGTTTTGGCTTATCTCCACTGCCGTGGCTAAAACAGGAGGAAATATGAAGATAGAAAAAATTCTGGAGCCATATTCTGGAGGAAAATGGGGTTTCCTTGCACTATCTATCCTGCCTCAATAGCATGGCATATTTATCCTCCTGACTAGTCCTTCAAAAACTAGGAGATCTTACCATAACACCATTTTAATATCTTATTTTTGGAAGAACCGATCTATTATAGAAATGTATCAGCCATGTATATGTGTAATTCTGTTGAGAATCAATTTATATCTTTCAGACTGTATTACTTTCAAACATTCACTAGCCTTTTTGTGAGGTCAAAGGTAATTCTAGTACATAAACTTTACTTTTGAGTATAAAGTCCTCAAGTTCCTGGATTTAATGACCATGTCTGCATTTCCCCTGTGTATAACTTTGGCAATCCTATTGGTAATAATTACATATACTTTCTTAGCCTTCATCCTTCTAATATTAATATACTTAGTGTTTTTTTCTGTACTCTTCTTGTAGCTACTATTTTCATGCAGCAATTATAGTTATCTTTTCTGTTTTTATTATATATCCTACTGAAGGCATCTCGATCAGAACCATACACAGATTCCATCTTCACATTGCCAGTGGGTTAGAGGGAAGAATAAAAGTAAAACTTTGGATCACAAGATAAATGATTTTTTACCCTCTCATAAAAATAATATCAAAGGAAAAAATGAAATATGAGTTTTCAGAAACATAGAAGCTTATCATTTTTAATGCTATATCAGTCAGGGTGCTATTTTAATTATGCTAAGTACTTTGGAAAGTTAACAAATGAAGCAGAAGATATAGCTTTTTCCCTTGAGAAAGTGCCCATTAAATAAGAGATCTGGAAAAGCATGCCTGTGTACACACAATGTGAAAAATAAGATGCAACTGTTGTACAGAAATAGAAATAAGATGGCTAAGTGATTAAGAGGCTTAAAAAGAAAGAAGATGAAAACACGACTGTTATTACAGAAGTAGTTTTGATTGGGCCTTGAGAAACAAGAAAGATCAATACTAGTTAACCTTAAAGAGTGCATATTTAGGAGAATGGAATAATAGAGTGGTAAGGATGAAATGCAGATGATAAGAGCCTAAGTGGTAAATAGAGGCAGAAATAGAGGCAGCAGATAGAGACAATTTGGCAAGGAAAAGATGGAGATCAATGTATGATAGTTAGATGATAGGGCAGTTGGGTCATTTTATTCTCTTTTTCACAAAAAAAGAGGTTTGTACTTATTTGAAAAAAATGAATAAGAAACAAATAGAAAGGGATACATAAAGGATGTTAGTAAGAAAGGGCTTTGTGAAGGAATAAACGTCTCTGAGCAGGAGAGAAGAGGAGGGAGGATTCTCAGAGATAAACTGAGAAACCAAATAATATTGCACACTATTAAAGTGGCATTTTGATATTGAGGAAATCAGAGGTAGGCGTTCAAAAAGAGGGCACAATAAATATTCAATAAATGTTACCATCTTTCATGATTATTATTAATATTGTTATTATTACTAATAGGTTTTGCTTGTCAGGAGAAGTTTTAGTTTGATATTATTGGAGATTTTCTGGGTTACGAAAAGGTAGAAATCAAAGTGTTATAGTAATATGACAACCCATGAGACATGGTGTTTATGCCAGCCACTTCTTTTTTCTGAGGCCTGGCACAAGAAGATATGCAATTCTCTCAATTATGGCAGATCATAATATAATTGTTTTTACTAAACGTCCAGTAACCTCTTACAATTTTTCACCCACTCCCCACAACCATCTCTCATGTGTCAAACCTCAAAATGTTCCCTGTATCTATGAGTTTGATTCTGTTTAGTTTGCTTGTGTATTTTGTTCTTGGCACTTGTCTTTCTCTGTCTGACTTTTCCACTCAAAATAATGCCCTCCAGGTCCATCCATGTTGTTGTAGATGGCAATATATATATATTCATATTTTTTATCTTTATTTTTTCTTCATTTTAAAAAAGTTCCTCTAACACTTCTTGTAATACTGGCTTGGTGATTCCTTTAGCTTTTTCTTGTCTGCAAAACCCTTTGTTCTTCAATTCTAAATGATAGCTTTGCTGGGTAAAGTAATCTTGATTGTAGATCCTTGCTTTTCATCACTGACTATTTTGCGCCAATCCCTTCTGGTCTGCCAAATTTCTGTTGAGAATCAACTGACAATCTTATGGGAGCTCCCTTGTAGACAACTAACTGCTTTTCTCTTGCTACTTTTAAGATTCCCTCTTTGTCTTTAACATTTGGCATTTTAATTATGATATGTCTTGGTAGGGGCTTCTTTGGGTTCATTTTGTTTGGACATCTCTGTGCTTCCTTGGCTTGTATGTCTATTTCTTCACCAGGTTGGGGATGTTTTTCATCACTATTTCTGCAAATATGTTTTCAATTCTTCTCTCTCTCTTTTTCTGTTACCCCTATAATGAAAATCTTGATATTGTCCCAGAGTCCTCTTAAACTATCCTTGTTTATCTGGATTCTTTCTCCTTGTGGCTTTTCTGCTTGGGTGTTTCCTGCTACCTTATCTTCTCAATAGCTGATTCATTCCTCTGCTTCATTTAATCTACTGTTAATTCCTCCTAAGATATCCTTCATTTCAGTTATTGTGTTCTTCATTTCTAACTAGTTCTTTTATGTTTTCAATCTCCATTTTTATTTTTCCTTGTTAAAGTTGTCACTGAGTTCATCTACTCTTCTCCTAAGTTCATTGAACATCCTGATAACCAGTGTTTTGAACTCTGCATCTGATAGATTGCGCATCTCCATTTTGTTGAGTTCTTTTTCTGGAGTTTGGCTCTATTCTTTCATTTGGGACATGTTTCTTTGTCTCCCCATTCTGGTTACCTCCCCATGTTTCTATGCATTAGGTAGGGCTGCTACGTCTCCCAGTCTTATGTAGTAGGTGTCCTTTTGGGCCTAGTGGTACAGTCTTCCTGGTCACCTGAGCTGGGAACTCCAGGCCATGTTCCTTGTGAGGGTTGTGTGTGCCCTCCTGTTGTATTTGAGCCTTGGTTGCTATTTGCATATCAGGGGGATGGATTGGCCCTTGGGCTGATTGGTTGTAAGGACTAGCCAGTGAGGGGCTGACTCTATGGAGCAGAATTTGCTTTAGCAGGGCTATGGTACCTGACCAGTGTGACCTTTGGGTGTGTCATTCTTGGATGCAGTCCTGGGTGGTGCTCCTGCTCAGGTAGAAGTGGCCAATCAGTGTGCCGGCCCCAGGACCTTCAGGGCGGGGCCCTGTTGCAGACCAAATCAGCTGCATCCTGTGCACTGCCTGATACCACTTGGTAAGAGTCACCAAGCCATTTTCAAATGGCTGCCACTTATGCTGGGCTTAAAAGTGCCTCAAGAGGCCAAGCCAGGAACTGAGGCCACCTGCTGCTAATGCCAGGCTTGAGGCTTCTCAGCAAGAGGTATGGGGCATGCAGAGGCCAGATGATGCTTGTTTGGAGTTTGTGAACCTTTGAAAGAATTTAGGAAAGTCTGCATTATGAACCAAGACAGGCCTTTTGTATGGAAAAGCCACTGGAGTTTACTTGGGTTGGCCTACAAGTTCACATATAAGGCTTAATGTATTCTAGATAGTAATTATCCTATATGATTTGCAAATTGTATCCCATTCTGTGAGAGCAAAGGCTGTCTGTATCTTTATGGTGTCCTTTGAAGCACAAAATTTTTAATTTCAGTAATGTCATATTTATCTGTTTTCTTTTCTTCTGGTTTATGTGCTTTTGAAGTCATATCTAAGAAAGTATTGCCAAATCCAAGATCACAGAGATTTATGCCTTTGTTTTCATCTGAGAATTTTTTAGGTTTAGTCCTTAAGTTTAGATATTTGATCTATTTATTTTGAGTTAATTTTCATTTATAGTGTGAGGGAGTGATTCGACTTTATTATTTTGCTTTTGGATATGCAGTCATCCAGTACCACTTGTTGAAAATATTGTTCTTCCCTCCATTGAATTGTCTTGGTGCACTTGCTAAGGAAATTCATTGAGCAGAAATGTGATGTTTCATTTCTTGACTCTCTATTCTATTTCACTGATCTATATATCTATCATAATATCAGTACCACCTGTCTTAATTACTGCAGCTTTGTAATAAGTTTTGAAGTCAAGAAGTGTGAGACCTTCAACTTTTGTTAATGATTCTTTTTGTTTGTCTGGGTCTCTAACATTTCCATATGAATTTAGCTCAATTTTTCTATTTCTGCAAAATGGGCGTTGGAATTTTGATATGGATTGCATTCAATCTGTAGAACAATTTAGGAAGTAGTCCCATCTTAACAATAATAAATTTTTTCATCCATGGACCTGGATGTCTTTCCATTTGTTTAGGTCTTTAATTTATTTTAGTGAGTTTTGTGTTTCTCAGTGCATACATCTTGCAATTCTTTTATTAAATGTATTCCTAAGTTTTTTTTTTCTTTTTGACATTATAATGGAATTTATTTCCTTAACTTCATGTTTAGATTTTTCATTACATGTATCTATATTTATTCATTTCTTTGAAAATTATTTTTGCAAATGGCAATATTAGTTTTTAAGAAGTTATTTTATTCCATGGTGACCTATGACTCTGAATAAATGTTTGAATATATTACAATGTAATGATAAATTTGAGTTTTATATCAATTCTAGTTTTCATCAAAGAAATGTTGAAAAGATTGTATATCAAGTCAGAAGAGCCTTAAATTTGGAAAGTGATTTTTGTGAATATTGTTCTACTTAACTGTCAATAGACCTAACCAGAAAAACTGGGAAACTTTAAAATTTTTAGGGAAAGTGGAAGTTATTGCAATGAAATGTAAAGAAACCCTTCTAAAAAAGGAATTATGCCTTTTAAATTAGATGTTCAACAAACAGATATACAGAGTCAAAATGCAAGTCAAAATTAGTCCCATCATTAAGAGTAAGATTTTTATAATGTCTGAGAAGATGTATGCAACATTAGATAAGCTAGTGTTCTGGAATTTGAAGTCTTTCAGTGTCTGTAATTAACTGTTTGTAGTTACCCAGTAATGTATTTCTCAAGTGTAAGATTAGTTAATGAACTTTTCTACACAATCAGCTATCTGTTAGTGTAAGACCAAGGGATTTTATTTCTATACATATTTTATTCACAGTTAATTCTCAAAGGTCTATGTGTGCAGATGGTTTCAATTCTTCCTCCCACCAAAACTTGTACTCAAAATAAATTATCAACATGTAAATAAATTATCAAGATTACTATTTTATTAATTCATACAAACAGTATTTGCCAACTGCCTACTATGTACAAGGCTCATTCTTTCTTTTTCATTCTCCTGCCTACTCTTGGCTTATATAACAGATAGAAAAAGTACGTATAATACACAATCTGGAAAATCTGTTTGAAGAATTGAAAGTTGAATATATATATTTTTTTCAAAAGCTCATATAAGGAAAATTATAGAGCGATACATAGGTGGAAGAAATAAGGTTCATTGTTCCCTTTTTATCTCTCTACAGTTTTTGATCACATGGAATAGGGGTTGATTTTACCTCCCCATTTTTCTCCAAGCACTGATATTCTAAATTTCACAAAGACTTGTATATTTGAAGGAATACAAAGAAGATGGTACTTAAATCAGGAAACACACACTAAGACTAATTCAGGTGAAGATTTATACCAAAACCATTTGATTATGTCTTTTGAAGATTTTGAATGTACTATAGGATGAGGTAAAGGGCAAATATGATCTTAAGGCATGTTTCTTTTTCATTTCTTTGGACAACATTTCCCTTAGTTAAAGCAATACCTTCTTAGCTTAGATACGTTTTATGAATATTGCAAGTGTCTTTAAAAGACTACTAAGATTGTTGTTATGGACAATACCACAGCCTTCAACCCTAGTCATTTTTACACAAAGATCTGATATTATAATCTTTTTAATGACTATGTGTCAGTATCTTCTATTAATGTTCCACTGACTTTTGCACAGAATCGTTGAATGCAACATGTCTAGCTATATTAAGTACAAAAATAAATGTATATGTCCAAAATATAGTTGTTTACCCACAGTCTTATAAGTACCATATTATTAATAATCATATTATTAATATTCAAGTATGTGTCTGAGTCTAGATATAATAAAACTTTGGTTTCTTTGATACAGCCACTGTACACAGTGTCTGTCACCAACTCCAGGTGTTTATATTTACCTTCTAAGTAGCTTGACCTTTTCCCTTTGAACTAAACTACCATCAGTTAGTTTGCTGTCCTTCAACATAACCTGTCTGCCATTGTTTTCTCCCACTCAGCAATTGCTGCCTATGATATAACCTACAAAGAGAGTAGTTAGCTCAAACTAAATCTGTGGATATTGGTGAGACCAATAATTACAGTACTGCAAAGTTTAGTATAATGCCTGGCTCTCTGCACTACACCTTGGATTTGTGCAAGGAAGTATTCTGTTACTGGAGAATACAGTATTCCTGGGCCTTCTGATATGCTTCAGTAAAATAAGTGATTAAATATCAATCAAAACATAAATATTACAAAACTGTATCTTAGTGCTATTTGTTAACTCTGCTGTTGCCAATCTGCAAATAAAGGATTCAAGTCAATATTAAGTTTGACCAAAGTTATTACCTGTATTGATGCAGAATTTCCTCATAAAATCACATTACATACTGTTTTTCTGCACATGATTTCTTCCTCTTTAGTTTCCTACTTTGATCTATATTCAGAAAAATAATGAAATAATACAGAAATTAATAATCCCTAAATCGTAATCCATAACTAATTTTGAGATAAGATAAAATGGAGCATGCTATCTAGTGATATAGACTGCTAACAGGGAGCTATCTTCCTTTCTGATGCACTAAGCTCTTCAAGGTTAGAGGCTGAGGAACTTTCCGTCCACAAAGCTGTGAGAATTTCTCTTCTCTAATACCAAAGCACTGCAACTAGCTTGCTTTGCTGTTTTTATTTAAATATAGTCCATATGTACATTTATGTTGTCATGTCTCTTTTCCTGCCTTGTCTTAACAATAATGTAAGGTCTCAAAAATAAGACTATCTTCTGCTAGAATTATTTATATGAAAGTCTTATGATTATATGCTTCGGATATTTAGTAATGCTAATAACCAGGAAACTCCAACAACATAACTTCATGAGTTTCTTTTAATTTAGTGAATAACATTTAAGTAGCCTTAGTATGCAATATATGATGCTATAAAGTACAGAAGGATGAGATTGTGTAGTATTTGATAAGGCTCATGTATAAAGGTTAATGTCTATCTGCCAGTTTGCCTAAATTTTTAAAAAAAAATACGGTGGCTGTATTCATTAAAGGCTGTTCATAGCATCTTTAAAATAGTATTTGCTAAACCTAAATCATTTTGAATTGTTTTATATTTATAATATTGTTTGCACAACCAAATGATGCATGTTAAAAAGTGGTAAAAGCCCCAAATAAGGATAGCAGTTGAACAAAGTGAACATTAAATTGAGAACAGAGGTGTCCACATAAACATGTCTCATAATTGCCTGCTCACTGAAGACATTTGTCGTCTCCAGGACATTAAGAGTTAAGTGTATATTCAACCCTTTGGAGACCAAACCATTCTGTCTCACAAGGAAAAAACCTAACTTTCAGTGAAAAATAATGTCCTCACTTGGCCATTTATCATCTCAAAGGGTGTATTTTATTATAAATGTCGATTCTACAAGATTTTGTGTCCTGTAATACATAATTATGTCCAAAATTGCATTTGAAATCTATCATTAATAGTTAACAGTGAACATTCTTAAAATAGTTATTACTCTTAGCCTTAACACAAAAACTAATAATTGTGGTATTTTAGAGAGTTAAAAACTGCAAGGCAACTGCAAGGCATTGGCCTCCAAATAGAGTCACTGCAGGTATGTTTCTTAATGGGCTGATAATTTTAAAGCAGGTGAATGCAAAGCATGGAGACAATGTGTATTTTTTAATTGTTTGGTGTGGAGAAGGAGTTGATGTCTGAAAAATATAAAGGTGGAGTGAAATGAGGCCAGATTGAACTTCCCTTACTGAGGTGAAATCCTCTTTGTTTAAAATCAGGGCAAACCTCTTGACCCCTTTTCCTCCCTACCACTGCATAACAAAGAATTCGACAGAAATATGTATGAAACTAGCACATCAGAAATCATTAGAAAAAATAGTGAGAAATAATAAGGATCTCATTATCCAAACTCAACATCTTCCCATGCAAAACAACTCCATCTAGGTTTCTTGTTTTTGCTACCAGCACTAAATCACACAAACTCACAATCAAGTTTTGAGCTTCCCTTAGCCTTCATACCTAGTGACCTGTGCATTTTCTAAGAACTTATCCTATCAGTGTATAAGCTGTGAATCACTCGACATGGGTATTAATGAGAACTTGTTAGAAATATCAAGCCTTAGACCTACAGAATCATAATTTGCATTTTAATAAGACCCCCTTCTTATTCAGGTTTGAGAAGCTCTGCTATAGCATCTTCTTTTATATTGTCTTCTTTCTTCTTTCCTTTTTTTCTTTTCTTCCTGGGGAAATAATGTTTCTATTACTAAAAATAACTCTATATTATATATTTTTTTGTAAAAAATATGTAATTAGATTTTACTTTTTAATTCAGAATGATGGTTCTTACTTTTTAACACAAACGTTTAGTTCATTGCTCTTTATTTTAATTACAGATAAATACAATATATTTTTCTCTTCTTTTGTTTTCTAATTAATCATTGTTGTCTATATCCTACCTTTCTTGTTGTTGTTTAAGTAAATTATTTTTATTTCAATATTATTTTCTCTATGCTAGTTCAATTTTTTTTAATTTTTAGTATTTACATTTGAAATGACAATAAGATTTTTTTAATTTTATAAAAATCTGAAATTAATTTATATTCATACCATTCTTCAGGATAATCCAGTTTCACACTACCCAGGTAATATGTGATTGTTTTTTAGCTTTATTGAGGAATGATTAACAAGTACAATCGTGTATATTTAAAGTATACAAAATGATTATTTGATTTACATATATATTATAAAATAATTACCAAGATCAAGATAATCAACACATACATCAACTCAAATAGTTAACATAGTCAACTATTTTGTGTATGTGTGGTACAAATTCTTAAGATTTACTCACAGCAACTTTCAAGCATACAATAAATACCATATCATTAACTATAGTCACCTTGCTGTACATTAGAACCTCAGAACTTTATCTTATAACTAAAACTTAGTACCCTTTGACTTATATCACCCTATATGCCCCTCCTTCCAGCCCTGGCAACCACCATTATATTCTCTGTAAAATCAGCTATCTTTTTAGATTCCACATATAAGTGATATCATATAGTATTGGGCTTTTTCTGGCTTATTTCATTTAGTATAATACCCTCCAGGCTCATCCACATTGTTTCAAATGACAGTATTTCCTTCTTTTTTATGGCTGAATAGTATTCCATTATTCCAGTTTGTGTATATGTGTAGATCACATTTATTATCCATTCATCCATTGAAGGACATTCAGGTTGTCTCAATGCCTTGGTTATCGCAAATAATGCTTTGGTGAACATGGGTGTTCGGATATCTCTTTGTGACTTTTATATCAATTCTTTCAGATATATACCCAGGAGTGGGATTGCTGGGTCATATGGTAGTTCAATTTTTAATTTTTTAAGGAAACACTATACTGTTTTCCAAAATTACTGTACCATTTTGCCTCCCCACCAACAGAATATAAGGCTTCCTTTTTCTCTAAATTTTTGTCAGCATTTGTTGTATTGTCTTTTATATGATAATCAATCTAATAGGTATGGATTAATATTGCATTGTGGTTTTGATTTTCATTTTCCCAATGATTAGTGAGCTCATGCACTTTTTCATATATCTATTGGGCTTTTGTATGCCCTCTTTGAAAAAATGTCTATTCAGTTCTTTGCCCATTTTTTATTTGAATTATTTGCTTTTTATAATTGAATCGTATGAGTTATTCATATATTTTGGATATTAACCCCTTTCAGATATATAGTTTGATAATATTTTCTCTTATTCTGTTGCTTTGAATTTATTGATTGCCTTTTTATTGATTTTTTTCCTTTTCTGTTCATAAGCTCTTTAGTTCAATTTAGTCTCATTTGTTTATTTTACAGTTGACTAGAATGTATTTTTCCACATGAGCTGTTGTGTCTACCCTAAATTTAGATCCTCACAGAATGATATAGAAATTATTGCCCCATAATTTCTATATCATTCTGTGGTCTTTCTGCTCTAAATCATCCTACCTTCTGCCTTAAGATTAGTCTTTTTAATGTACACATACCTCTCCTCTTTTCCTAAAAACCTTTAATGGCTTTCCATTCTTTAGTAAATGAGCCCTTTAGGACTGACTTTCAAGGCCCTATAGAATATGATGCCATTCTTTCCCTCCATCTCTATCTCCAACTGTTCCTCTATATATACACCTTAGCTTCACAGTTTTCTCTCCTTTTTGTTTTGGTTCAAGGTGATCCTTCCATGTGGAACCTTCCCACCAGTTCTGTTAAAATCCTCTCCATCTTTTAAGGCCATATTTAATACCACTTTCTATAAATACACTTCCCTGATTCATTCATTCATTAAATAAGTATGTCCTTACCACATACTTTACCATATACTATTTGCCTATATTTTTCTAGTTAGTGGGAATAAAGCAATGAACAAAACAGCCACAATCACAGCCTCATGGACCTTTTATTGTATTAGGAGAAAGCAGACAATCAACAGTAAATAAGTAAAACAGGTTGTATTTTAGGTGGTAATAGTGCTAAGGGAGAAACATAAAGGAGATAGAGATATCTAGGAACGAGAAATATCTTTCAGCCAAATAATTGTTCCTCATTTAAATAACCATTTATTTTACAATGTGGTTATTTGCATACTTGTCCTATTTGATCACTTACATTGAAAGGTCCTTGAAAGCAAGAACTACATCTTACTCCTTTTTGTAATTCCTGTAGCATCCAAGACAGAGACAGTGTTCAGTAAATAATGGTAAAAATGAATCAAATAATGGGAATAAATGCAATAGTTTAATAGAAAGGAGATACTGATATAGTTGTTAGTTAGGGAGGGTTCCTTGGAAAATATTTTATTTGAGTAAAGCCTTGAAAGATGGGTGGTTTGGGAGGAAGAAGAAGCTGAGTAATTCATTTTTATGTATCTGTTCTTGAAAAACTAAAAACTATTGATTTATAAATTAATGTTAATGTTACATGTATTTTTTTTACCTTTAAAACCAGTATTTCAGAAAGGATGGGCAATAGACACTGGAGAAGTTGACATTGGTGCACAGGTCATGCAGACCATTCCACCTGGCTTATTCTGGCGTTTCCAGATTACTGTCCACCATCCAGTATATCTGAAATTTAATATTTCTTTAGCCAAAGATTCTTTGCTTGGAATTTATGGCAGAAGAAACATTCCACCTACACACACTCAGGTATTTGATGTTATAAGTATTTATTGACCATTTTAGAATATGGTGGGATGACTAGTTCAGGGTTTGTGACTTGCAACATGCATGGGAGTCAAAGGTGAAGGCAGACAATCTTTGTAATAAACAAATATCCAGAATAATTAAACTCTTTAATAAATAATTAAAGTTGAATGAAAAAAATGGCATTGAGAAAAAAATTGTATTTGGCAAAGCAGATTCAGAAAAGAGAGTTTAAGAAAATATTCTTGAAAGTTGAGTTCTGCTTCCTGGAACAGGATGATTATGAGCCTTCCCAGTTTCCATACCTCACTTAACTTTGGTACCCACACCCCTTCACTGGTTATATACATCCATGATTCCTTGTCTCAATGAAGGGATGCATATAAATAATAGAAATGAGTCAAAACATCAGGTTTTGACTGAAATCTTCCTTGTTATTGTTAATAACTCAAATATGTAAAACCTCTATGGTTTACAAAGCCTTTTTACAAACCTTAACTATCTCATATCTCTCATTTTCTTCTTTTTATCACTTCCTTATATGAACCTATTTGGGGCCCTGTACCATTTGAGAAGTAGCATAAAGATAACCATCTGGGGCTTACTTTGTTTTCAACAGATATGACTATAGTCCAAACCTTACCTTCTGGGTTGGACTCAAAAGGGAATTAGAATGCTATTTAAATGTGATTTGTAAAGAGAAAAAGTCCAAGGATATGTGTGCCTTGTGCTTGTCCCCTAATTAAGAATAAAAAGGGGAGTGACATCAGAAACATAGCAACATTAAGGTTCTCCCCTGATTTCTCCTTTTAACATTACAAGCTGAATACCTACATCCCAACAAATAACACCCGATCTGCACACAAGCATGTCTGAGAGATCTGAGCATCAGAGCATCTGAATGTGAGCCACTTGCATGAGACTGGGAGGTGACAAGACAGAAAGAAACAAAGCCATGTGCTTCAGGGAGCAGTCCAGAACTCCTGGAAGAACAAAGGGGAGGGGAGTTTTACACGGTTGTTTTCTGGCTCTTTGAAACCCCAAACAGTCCTGCCTGAGGGATAAGCATTTTCCACACAGCAGAGCCCAGTGATCAGGGCATAGAGCAAGGAAGAGATAAAGCACAGAAAGGTAACAGCTGTGTCTTAGCAAACACCTTTGCCAGGCAGAAAGCTGAGTCACAGAGCCTGGCCACCTGTTCCCATCATCCCAGAGCATGCCTTTCTCCTCCCCTAGTACTGTTTCAGAGGTAGTACTGAGCCCCAGGTGTTTTTATGCAACCAAAACTGAAACAGATACTGCAGCTGGTTTCAGTGATAGGGGCAGGAATATAGAAACAAAGCAGCTGCGGCCTGAACCAACATTACTAAAAGAAAAACAAAATGCTGGCCTCTCCCAATTCACTCCAACACCACTGAGTCTGGGTGATACTGAAAGAAGCAGCAGAGCATTGTACCTGACTATTGGTGCAGTACCAGGACTTCAAGGCCTTTTCAGAGGTTCAGACCCATATTGCCCTACACATTCTTCTATGGGGGTGGAGCCCTAGGACCAAGACAACCTGGTCACAGAGGAGATACACACCTCTTCAAAGAATAAAGGGCATTCCTAACCTCAAAGCAGAGATCCAGCAGCGTTGGGCAGTATAGGAGACTCAGACACCACTTACTGGAAATCAAAAGAAAAACCTGTTCTTATAAACCTGCTAAAGAGAGATCACTCTATAACAAATTTTTATTTAAAAATAATTTCTACATTTCTATAAATGTGTAAGCAGAGAAATATTCTATCAAATGCCATGAATGACCAAGGTGACAAGGCAGTTCATAAAGAAAGTGAAAAGTCTTCAGAAAATAAGCTTAAAGATATAAAAATATGTGATTTAAATGACATAGAATTCAAGATTGCACTTCTGAAAAAACTCACCGAGATCCAACAAAATTGTTTGACAATTCAAAGAACTTAGAAATAAAATCAACGAACTACCGGAATACTTCACCAAGGAAACTGAAATTTTAAAATGGAACCAAATAGAACTTCTGGAGATAAAGAACTCATTAAAAGAGATGAAGAATGAAAAAAAAAAAAACAAGTTTAGGAAATAAAGCTGACCAGATAGATGGAAGTAAGAGTGATATCAGAGGCAGAAATCTGTAAATGACACAGGAGGAAAAAGAGACTTGAGAGTGAAAATAAGTGAAAGAACTATTGACAGCATCAGAAAAAGGGACATAAAAATACTGGGTATACCAGAAGGAGAAGAAAGAGAAGGGAACAGAGATCCTGTTCAAATAGTCAACGAGAATTTCCCAAACCTATGGAAAGAACTGGATTTTCAAGTCCAAGAAGCAAACAGAACACCTAATTATCTCAACCAAAAAGGCCTTCCCTGAGACACATTATATTAAAATTGTCAAAAATAAATGACAACGAATTCCCAATGCAGCCAAGGAAAAAAAGGAAATAACTTATAAAGGAAAGTCCATTAGATTATCAACAGACTTCTAAGTAGAAACTTTACAAGCTAGGAGGGAGTAAAACCAAATATTTAAAATATTGAAAGAGAGAAATTACCAGCCAAGAATGATATACCCAGCACAGTCTTTTTTTTTCTTTCTTTTTTTTTAGGTATAAATGAGAAATAAAGACCTGTCAAGACATAGAAAAGCTGAGGAAATGTTCTACCACAAGGCCTACATTACAGGAAATACTAAGAGAGTC
Organism: Macroglossus sobrinus; assembly: GCA_004027375.1. NCBI lineage: Eukaryota > Metazoa > Chordata > Mammalia > Chiroptera > Pteropodidae > Macroglossus > Macroglossus sobrinus. Next base: position 19,445 of record PVKZ01001252.1, read on the forward strand.
ATTCTACCTGAAAAAAGGACAAAAAATCTACATACTATAAGTAAGATGACTAACAAGCAAAGAGAAGTAGAACAGGGTATTATAAGCTTAAATACTACACAATGGTTAAAGTTTAAAATTAAAAAAAAACAAGATGACAACAGCTACTACAACCTAGAAATGACCATACAGCATAAATAGGGATAAATTGAGACAACAAAAATGGAAAATGGGAGGGAGTAAAGATCTGAATCTGCAAAGGAGAATGGAAATAAGGTACATGCAGAAGAAAAAAGACTACTGTGTGTACATATATGCATATGTGTGTGTGTGTGTGTGTGTGTATATATATATATATATATATATATATATATATATATATATAAACTTTCTTTTACATAAACTTAATGATAACCACACCAAAAAAATTCCAGAATTGAGACACATAATATGAAACAAGAGAAAATAGGAGAGAACCATAAAACAGCACCAAATACAAATAAAAGACAGAAACACAAAGCCAAAAAAAAAAAAAAAAACAATGGAAACACCAAGCTACCAGAAAACAAAAGATAAAATGCTTATAGGAAAACCTCATATTTCAATAATCACCCCAATTGGAAAATGACTGAACTCACCAATAAAAAGGCACAGAGTAGCAGATTGGATCAAAAAACAAAACCCAACAATATGCTGCCTTCAAGAGACACATCTCAGCTGCAAGGAAAAATATAGACTAAAGTGAAAGGGTGGAAAATGATACTCCAAGCAAATGGCATCTAGAGAAAAGCAGGTGTAGACATTTGATGAAATAGACCTCAAGAAGAAAAAAGGTAACAAGAGGCAATGACGGACACTTGATACTTCATAATGATAAAGGGAGCAAAACATCAAGAAGACATAACACTTATCAATATATATTCTCCCAATCAGGGAGCACCAAAATATATAAAACATCTACTAACAGAAGTAAAGAGAGAAACTAACAAAAACATATTACAGGGGATATAAATACCCCACAGTCAGCTATGGATGGATCATTCAAACAGAAAATCAATAAAGAAATAACATCCTGAAGTGACACATTAGACCAATAGGACATAATTGATATTTACAGAGCCTTTCATCACAAAACAGCTGCTTATACATTTTTCTTTAGTATACATGGAACATTCAAAAGGATAGACCATATGTTGGGACAGAAACTAGCCTCAACAAATTGAAGAAGATTGATATCATACCAAGCATATTCTGTGACCATAATGCTTTGAAACTGAAGATCAACTATAAAAAGAGAGTGGAAACAACCACTAATACATGGAGATTAAACAACATTCTGCTAAAGAACACCTGGATCATAGAAAAAAAGAAAGGAGAGATTAGGGTATACAGAGAAACAAATGAAAATGAAAGTACAACATATTGAAACTTTTGATTTATAGCAAAAGCAGTAATAAAAGGAAAGTTCAAATCATTACAGGCATATCTCAAGAAACAAGAATGATCTCAAATGAATAACCTAACATTACATCCCTAAAAACTAGAAAAAAATGAAGCCCAAAGTCAGCTGAAGGAAGAAAATAATCAAACTTAGAGAAAAATTAAATGAAATTGAGAACAAAAAGGTATTAGCAAAGCTTAATGCAACAAAAAGCTGATTCTTTGAAAAGATTAATAAAATTGACAAACTCCTGGCTAGACTCACTAAGGATAAAAGAGAAAAGACACCAATCAGAAATGAAAGAGGAGAAGTTATGGCAGACACCACCAAAATACAAAGGATCATACAAGAATATTATAAAAAATTATACACCACCAAATTAAAAAACCTAGAAGAAATAGACAAGTTCTTAGAAAGATGTAACATTCCTAGACTGAATCATGAAGACCTAGAACATCTAAACAGACTGACCAACAGTGTGGAAATTGAAACACTCATCAAAAACTTCCCTAAAAGTAAAAGTCCAGAACCAGATGGCTTCACCAGTGAATTCCACCAAACATTCAAAGAAAATTTAATACCTGTTATTCTAAAAAGTTTTTTTAAAATTAAAGAGCAGGCAATACTTCCTAACTCGTTGTATGATGCCACATTACCCTGATACCAAAACCTGATAAAGATAACTAAAAAAGAGAAAACTATAGACCAATATTTCCCATGAACACAGATGCAAGAAACCTAAATAAAATACTAGCACATCAAATATAACAACACATTAAAAAGATTACACACCATAATCAAATGGGCTTCATCCCAGAGCACAAGGATGGCTTAACATATGTAAAGCAAACAAGGATGGTTGACCATTTGCAAATTGATTAATGTGATACACCACATCAAAAAAATAAAGGATAAAAATCAAATGATCATATCAATAGATGCAGAAAATGTGGCTGACAAGATACAACATCCATTTATGATTAAAACACTTAATAAAATGGGTGTACATGGAAAGTACCTCAACATAATAAAGGCCATATATGACAACCCTCAGCTAATGTCATACTTAATGGAGATAAACTAAAAACCTTCCCTCTAAGATCAGGAACTAGACAAGGCTGTCCCCTATTACTGTTTATATTCAATTTAATTTTAGAAGTCCTGGCTAGAGCAAACAGGCAAGAGAAAGAAATAAAAGGCACCCAAATTAAAAATGAAGTCAAATTGTCACTTTTTGCAGATGACATGATTCCCTGCATGAAAATCCCTTAAGACTTCACTAAAAACTATTAGAAATGATAAACAAATACAGTACAAATACAGTAATGTTTCAAATTACAAAATTAATGTACAAAATTCCATAGCATTTCTTTTACTCTAACAATGACTTTTCAGAATGAGAAATGAAAAAGAAAATCCTTTTGCAATTTTAACAAAAAGAATAAAATACCTAGAAATGAACCTAACGAAGCACTGAAACTAAAGACATTATTAAAAGATATTGAAGAAGACAAAATGAAATGGAAAGATACTCCCTGATCTTGGATTTGAAGAATCAACATAGTTAAAATGACCTTATTATCTAAAGCATTATGCAGATTTAATGCAATCTCTATCAAAATTCCATTGACATTTTTTAAAGAAATAGATAAAAAAAAATCATTATATTTGTATGGAAGCACAAAAGACCCCGAATATCCAAAGCAATCCTGAAGAAAAAGAATGAGGCTGGAGCTATCACTCTGCCTTAAATCAAATTATACTACAAGCCTTCAGTAACCAAAACTGCATGATATTAGCAGAAAAACAAACACACAGACCAATACAACAGAATTGAGCGTCCAGAAATAAACCCCCATATACATGGGCAAATAAATTTTGGCAAAGGAGCCAAAAGCATACAATGGAAAAAGGAAAGCCTTTTCAATAAATGTTGCTGGGGAAACTGGAAAGAATGAAACATTATTATGCTAAGCAAAATAAGTCAGAAAAAGTTGAGAACCATATAATTTCACTCATATGTGGGATATAAAACTAAAAGCAACAAACAACCATAACAATCAAACAAAGACACACAGATACAGACAGTGGATGATTAATGGTTACTAGAGTAAAAAGGGTAATGGGGAAGGTAAACAGGTATAAAGGGGGTCAATTATTTGGCAATGGAAGGAAATTTAACTTTGGATTAATGCAAAATTCAAATTACCTATGATGTATTATCAAATTGTACACGTGAATCCTATTTGATTTCAGTAACCAATATCACTCTAATAATATAAATGAATGAATGAATGAATAAAATTATAGGTTGTCCCCCCCCAAAAAAAAGGAATAAACTAGAGGGTATCTTTTGAATATTTAAATATGCTACCACAAAAATAATAAATAAATTATGATGAATGTTCTCAAATTTTTTACTATATTTTAAAAACTATGAAACTCCTTAATTTGTAACATTTCTAAGGGAACGTGTGGTTTTGAATTCCTTCTATCAGATACTTTAGTAAAATATCAGGATTCTCTTATGTAATACGAAACAAGATTCCTTTATTTCTTGGTTTATTATTTTTTAAACAACTGTTTTAAATAGTCCAAGACTGAAAGGTTTATGACATTCATAAGTATAGTGGGATTTTTTTTCAGAATAATATACTTTTGTGTTTAAATATATTTAAGAATGAATAACTTTCTCTTGCACTTTGCCTACCTCCAAAGCAAAGTACTATGAAATAGACTATTGAAATTAGACATATTTGTCACTCTAGAATTAAGAAACTCATATTTGTGTTTCTATTTGTTCCAGTTTGATTTTGTAAAACTAATGGATGGAAAACAACTGGTGAAGCGGGACTCCAAGGGCTCAGATGATAGCCAGCACTCCCCTCAAAACCTGATCTTGACCTCACTGCAGGAGACAGGTTTCATAGAGTATATGGACCAAGGGCCTTGGTATCTGGCATTTTACAATGATGGAAAAAAGATGGAGCAAGTATTCGTGTTAACTACAGCAATTGGTAAGCTCCATTGGCTACTATTTTGAATTGACAGTATGAATCTGGAAAGACACAATCAGTGAATAAAATGATACAGATATTATTCAAGCTAATTGCTCATTTTGCCTTAAACTCATTATTCATGATAGATCAGTATGAGAAAGACTTATATTGTTTGCATTAATGTTGCTTAAATGCTGATTAAGATTTTTTAAATGCTCCACTATTTGCTGCTGTTTTAGGATACTTGCCATGCCCTGTTTTATATGTTTGCAGTAAAAATAATTACCTGGATAATACTATTACTAAGGCTACCTAGAACAACTTCAGTGAAGAAGAGAATAAGCAGGGTAAGCTCTGTTAATTCAAGATCTACTAGAAAAAAGGAAAAGCAAATAAACACCTTTTAAAATTAAAGAAAAAGAAAAAATAGCATCAGTCCAGTTATTCTTTAGAATGACTGATTCTACAACAAACCACTGAGGTTTCAAAATACGACCTGATGATATTTAGAGAACAGTTTCAAAGGATAATAATGAGTCATTCAAAGTCCTTTCTTTAAGAAATTTTTAGTTTAAAAAGCATCACAATGGCTCTTTCAGTGTTCTCAAGGCCTTTTAAAACATGCTCTTTTTAAAATTTTTACTTTATTAGTTTCAAGTGTACAGACATTGGTTAGATATTCATATAGTTTATGAAATGATCTCCCTGATTACTCTTTCTCTCCTCTGGTTCTACACCTAGCCATTACATTACTGCTGACTGTATTCCCTATGCCCTTTAGACCATACTCATTCCATAAGATTATTCATTACCTTTAGTTTTTCTTATGAGAAAACCTGCCAGAAGCAAAACTCATCATCAGTGCAGATGCAGATACCAAGGGGTTTTAGACTCTAGCATAAAAACAGATTTGTAAGCATTGAACTTTAAAGTGATTCTCAACTCTAATGAACTGATGTCTAAGAAATGATTCTGCAGTAAGATTAAAAAGATAGAAGTAAAATCTTTCTGAAAGCGAACATAAATAGAAAAATACACGCTTTTTCATCACTGGTAATTTATGTGATCCTACTGTAGCCATTGTCCTGCTGGAGACTCTAGACTGTCCCAATGTCTCTTTAATACCCTATGGAGATAGTAGCTCCCAAAACCTCCCATACTGCTTTTTATTTTCATTTGTATTGCTGATGTTAAGCTCTCTGCAGCATTGTGGGCCCAGGGACAGCTCTTAGATAAGTTTTTAAGATATAGGGATTTTTATTTATTTTGGTAGCAAATTTTATTAAACATTTTTTTTTCGGCAGTAGCTATATTCTCACAAGGCTATTTCCATAAAATTGTCAATAGGGGCTACTTTGAAATTAGATTAAACTATATTTACCTTTAAACACTTCCCCCATGGCCTCCTATTAACCATCCAGGGCAGGAGAAATTTAAATGTAAATTTAAAAACTGTCATTATTGCTTGGTGCAAGAAAGCTAGGTAAGTAGAAAATAGAGAAATAATTGTTCCATCTTGGAATGAAAATAAAAGACTATGTCTTTTCATAATGACTTTTTAAATAAATTAATGATTTTCTGAAAATAACTATTCTAATCAGTTAATAATGGTTAGAGCTTTGACAAATGTTACATTCCTGCTAGCCAAGCTGTAGTTCAGCAAATGCCAGTCAATTTCTTATCCAGTTTAGTTTTTTAACACAAGGATGAGAACAGGCCATCATAAATCGGCAGAAAACTATCTGATATATTCATATGAGGTTGAGAAGAATGTCATCCTCCAGTTGATAACAGGATGACTATCGACACCATCACTGGATTCACTCTCAGTTTTCTCTAACTATGGAATTTTATTTGAAGCATTGGTTCTCAGTGCTTTAATGAGGTAGGTGCCTATAGAATTACCTGCAGTATTTGTTAGAATGTAGATTACTGGGTCGCATTCCTCAGAAACAGATTTAGTAGACCTGGAGTGAAGCCCAGGAATCATTGTAAGTTCCTCGGGATCCTACTGATACAGGTGGTCAAAAGGCCACAATGGAAGAGATGCTATTTCTCAATTCTTATTATAAATTCTCATAGTTCAGGGGAAGATGCCAGGACCACTTCCTAGAATACCCCCTTCTATTTGAAAATAACTTATCCAAGTGAAACTAGATGAATTAGATAATTTGGATTGAAAAGGAAAAACTGATACATATAAGAAGTATGAGTTTAATGACCCAGAATAAAAAAAAATTCAGAATCTAAGAATGCTAAGTATGGAAACTTAACAAAAAATACTAATGAGAAGATGATTAAAAAAGAAACTACGAGAGTAAGGCATACATATTATCATAGTTTATGGACTTGAAATTTAATGTTATTATGCTCAAAGACAATTTTAAACTATAAACAGTTTTTTTAGTTTTTAAATTTTTACTTAATTTTTATCGAGGTAACATTAATTAATAACATAACATAATTTATTAATAACATAAATTTCAGGTGTACAACATTATAATTTTTAATGTCATTGTCAGAGACTGGCTTTTGTATAACTTTATACCTTTTCCATAAAAATACTTGACCAGAAGAATTATCAAAGTTCTGTTACAGTGTTCATTTCTATGTCACTGAGATTACCTATGGGCACCTTGAAAACCTAGTCCTCTCTAAAAATGAATTGAAGGGAAATTAGTGGTAGAAAACTGATAATCATTGACAGTCAAGAAAGAATTTCTCAACAAAATACTGATGCTTTTAGTGGCAAATTTATATGAACACTTACTTTAAAAGCCTTCCACTGTCACTTATTAATGAAAATGAAATACTGGTTATCATATTTAAGATGTCAAGATAGTAGATTAAGCATTTTAACATTCTAGAGAGGAAATTTTTATTTGCTACAACCTAAATTTGAAAAATAAACTTGATCTACAGGTTGCATTTTTTAAACACATTTTGCTTTTGAGAATGTCCTATAATTCTAGTACGTTTTTAGCTTTATCATGAATATCTCATAAGAATACAACTCATCTAGACCCCTTATGCACTTTAAAGATCAAGTAGGTTTTTAGTATAATTCTTGAATAGCCAATTCAGCAAATCCAGGGTGCTTTTAATAATTCAGAACTGCATACCGCATCATACAGAAATCTTTGGCATCTGATTTGAAATAGTAAGCAGAGGACAAGCCTGTTATAGGCCCAGAGTTCTTGCAATTTAATAATATTTAGAACTCTACAGCATGTAGATTTGTTCATTTTTTTTCTTTTTCTCTCTATTAATAGAAATAATGGATGACTGTTCAACTGATTGCAATGGAAATGGAGAGTGTATCTCTGGCCATTGTCATTGTTTCCCAGGATTCCTTGGGCCTGACTGTGCTAGAGGTAATGTTGCTTGGTTGTACTGATTGACTTAGAGAAATCAATGTTATTTGAGAACTCAGAAGGAGGAAGAGTGGTGGTAGTAAGCATAGCAGCAGCAGCAATAGCAGCAACACTGCTCACCGCCACTACCAAAAGTTGAACACTTTTTCTGCTAGGCACTGTTCTAAACACTTTGTGTCATGTTTTTTTTTTTTAATTCTTACTTCCTTCCATAGTCCTATGAGGTACATCTGTGATTATCCCAGTTTTGTGGGAAAATAAACAAGCTCAGATAAGTGAAATAACTTAACCAAGGTTACCTAACAGCTGCAATTTGTACCTAGATCATCTGACCCAAACACTATGTGATATTCTATGTTCTTCATAAACTGATTCATAACGGATAGACTTTAAGAGTGGACAAAATAGGTGACTGCTTATGCATACTGATGTAAGCTGGAAGGAGTGGGCAATCACCAAATGAGTAAGTAGCCTAGAAAGTAAGGACTGGAAAGTCAGAAGTTAAACTTAGCAAACTTTACTGTTTCCTAGACTTGCCCACAGTTTAATTATTGAAAAGTTTTCAGGTTAATCACATCATGTTTTCCCTTTGTCTTAAAGTTACTACTCTAGAGATGCTTTCTGCTCATTTTCAATGTGTCCTTAAAGTTCTCAGTCTGCTAATACTTTACTCTCAGGTTTCTCAGCCACTCAATTTCTTTAGGTTAAGTTCTGTTCAACAAAGAATTCTACAGCACTTGCCAGGTTTCCAGTATCATGAGGATTCCTGAGGAGGTAGAGGGTATGAGTAGAAGTGATAGCTGGTATTAAAAAAAATTAATTAGACTATACAGGCTCTGCCATCAAGGAGCCCATAATTTTAATAGGGAGACAATGACAAAGCATAGTAAGTGTTCTAATAAAGGTCTGCACAGCGTTCTATCAGAGTAAATATTTGTCCAGCATAAATCTCTTTAAATGCACAACCTTTTAAAGATAATATTCTATCATATGAATAACTCCTTATTTATTAGCTTTTCAAATTTTTAGATTTTTCTTCTTAAAAATTACATATATCGACTTAGAGATGAAAAGCCATAAGAGAGAAAATGTCTAGCTTATAATAATGATATTAATAATAATAATAATAACAATAATTTAAGTGAATAGTGGAATCAAAAACAAATACTTGAAATAATCTCCACTCAGGATAGTTTTATAATTTATCTTTACCCCACTCCCATTAAAGGAAAATTCTGTTTGTAATCATGAATATATGCCAATTTAATAAAGACTAAGACAGAAATATTACTTTTTTTACCTGAATTATTATATAAGAATCAATAGAGAATTTCTCTTTGGAGATTATTAAAACGTTATAAGAACATTACTAGTTCATTTGCCAATCTTCAGATTCATGCCCTGTGCTGTGTGGTGGGAATGGAGAATATGAGAAAGGACACTGTGTCTGCAAAAATGGCTGGAAGGGGCCAGAGTGCGACGTTCCAGAAGAACAATGCATTGACCCAACTTGCTTTGGTCACGGAACCTGCATCATGGGAGTCTGCATCTGTGTACCAGGATACAAAGGAGAAATATGTGAGGAAGGTCAGAGTCCCATTTTAATCTACTGCATCACTGAATTTTCCAAGGCTCCATTCTATACTTCTAGTAGAGATATAAGTGGTCTTTGCAAACCATAAATACTCAACATATTTGCTTAGTATATGGAGCAGGGAGTTGTGCTCAAGTAACACCTGCAGAGCAGTAATGAAAAATGGTATTCTCCTCATTTTAAAATTGTTTTATGACTTGAGAATTTCCATACTGATGATTTTCAGTATTAATTCATGATTTCATTATTATAGAGTGCATTAGGCTACATCTTACTTTAAAGCACATAATAAAAATAATATACACTTTTGGAACCAGTTCATGAATGGTTTCTTTGGGAGTGATTTCTAATTACCATTATTGTTGTTTTATATTATTTAGTTTTACATACATCATGCTGAAACTTGACCTCCATGCCTAAGGAAGCAATGTTACCACTAATGAGTTTCAAGGTAGTGACTTTATATTCAAATACACCCCATAGGGGCCTTTACATGTACAAAACGTATTTTGAAATGGCAATAGTTTTATCATATAAAGAGATGTATTGGAAAATAAGTTTACTAGTAATCAGACATTTTTCATGCCACATTTCTTAAATAAGACCGATTTCAGAAATAATATTAAACCATTACCATGGGAGATAGTCTCATCATAACTGTTCAGAAAAGAGGCTACTGAAAATACACTATAATTGCTTTTTAAAGATGGCTCATTAAAACTATTACACAACATTCTAAAAAGTTTAATCTCATTTTGCTCTATGAGTAAACAAGAGTTTAGCTTTTCACCTCCCATTAGCAGTAGTAGAATTTGGGTGTGAAGATTATATCTGTTCCAATGAATGGCTTTGAGCCTAGACAAGGCACCAAGTTCCTGAGTTACTTTTAGAAATTGTTTTTATGCTGATTTAATTGCAATCATTATATTTAAGTTGTAAATTCATATGCTATAGGGACACACACACATTCACCAAAAAAATGGTGCTGTTACAACATCTATAATTTGCCACAAAAAACATTTAACCTAGTTAATTTAGACCCTTCTAATTTAAATTACATAAGCAGTTGAAAAAGGACTTAAATTTAGCTTAAATTTGCCTTATAAGGGTCATTTAAAATTTTGTAGAATAACCAAGATAGCACAGAATACCATATATAATGGTCTAAACTTTTCAAATAAAATATAAAAAATGTTTTAAATCAGACATCATACACCAGGAGCCCACAGGCTGAATTGGGCCTATGCATGGATTTTGTTTGGTTCACATAGTGGTGGTGGTGGTAGTGTTTTTGTTGTTGTTTAATGTGACTTATTTGCCAAAATTTAAAAATAGAGAAGTGTCATATAAAAATCTCTATTTCTAGCCTCTCAAGAACAACTAGAAAATCTGATAACCCTAAGCTCACATTCCTACCTGGTGACAATCAAATGGAGCCAAGGAGCAGCATCTCAGTTCACTTCCAATACATTCTATTTTCTTACACCCAGCCCATCTCATTTATGTATGCCATCTGCCTTGCCCCTTCAGCCATATAACTTTATTCCTTTGATTTAAGCATGACTTACCTATTCATTGAAGGTGGCCTTTTAATAAAATAAATTATATTAATTTTATATTAATTTAAAATTCTTATTATTTTAATATAACCAAATGGCCTTCTTCTAAAACAACAGTCTGTACTTTAGACTTTCTCTCTCCTTCTAAATAATGAATGAATAAAATTAGATGTACCTTCTGATATTTAATTGCTGATCAGCTCAGGTAATAAAGCACTGTGCTAATGACCTTGAGATAATGGACTAATTATAATGGCACTAAATATAATAGTGCTTATTTAAACTTACTCTGTTTCATGGCCTCATCATGAAACTAGGCCAGTCTTACAAATGATGGCAGATTGCATTAGTCTTTTCCCATTGCTGAAGAAACAATTCAAAGCATACATCTGCATCCTGGTAAATTACTTTGGTTTCATTTTATTTGTATGGCAAGACTAGAAATTTGGAAATCAACCTTCCCATTTTCCATGGAATGGGCACCAAGTGAAAAGCATAAAACAATCCTTTCCAAGGAAAGCATAAGAATCTACTTCTAATAGAGTTTATGCATTTGTCCAAAATTATAAGTGTATTAAAAAATTATACTTGTGTTAAAAAATTTCCAGACTCACAGAATCAGAGACAAATAGAATTAAGTCTGTGATATTCTAAAGCATTAAAAATGATCACAGTGTCCTGATAGAAAGAGAAACCACAAAGAAAATAATTTTGAAATTAGGTTTAAAATGTTGCATTTTCAATGATTCTAAAGAATACATGAGAGATTATAATAAATGCATTACATTGTATGATATTATGCAACAGTAGTCACTTTACTCAATACCTAGAACAATCCAAACTTTAAAATATATAAACTCCTCTAGACATATCAAGTAAAAGGCATTTCTGGGAGCTATGATTCCAATTTCAGAAAAGATAAGGAATTACTTACCAAAAATTCTTGGGCTCTTTTGAAAAGCTGAGGAATTCTTATTGAAGGCCCATACTGGTCCACCCACCCATTTGTGTGGGAGTACTACATACTGCTAACAATATCACAAAACATATGTATTATCCCACTCTTTTTCTAGATTTAGGGACAACTATTATGATACTTTACCATATTTTTAAGTGTTAGTAATCTTCCAGTTTAAACAAAGTTGACCTGAGTCATATTATTGCCTAATTAAAACAGCAGAAATGGCATAATATTAGGAAATCAGAGTGAGCTTCTCAGTTTCATTATCCTCAAGTGTACTGGCCACACCTGTTCACTTTTAACCTTTCCCCTTCCCTTTTTGGACCTTCAGAGGACTGCTTAGATCCAGTGTGTTCCAGCCATGGCATCTGTGTGAAAGGAGAATGTCACTGTTCTACTGGCTGGGGAGGAATCAACTGTGAAACTCCACTTCCTATATGTCAAGAGCAATGCTCAGGACATGGGACTCTTCTGGACACTGGAATGTGCAGCTGCGACCCCAAGTGGACAGGATCTGACTGTTCAACAGGTACATTAGAGTTATTTCCTTCTCCTTCTTCCTCCACTCCCAGGTTCTCACTGGTCTTTGCTTTAAGATAGTACTCCTTAAAGTCTGATATGGGTCATAAGGGGATACCAAGTATTTCGTAGGCTAGTATTTTGCTGGGTTTTCAATCATATTTTTCATGGTCGTAGGTTTGGGTAGAACCTCTGTCACCATTCTATATTCTCCTGTAGTTATTTCTATACAGATTATTTTAAATCTATACTTTTCCAAATTTAAATGATTCTTCACTTCCAACCATCTGCTAAATATTTTCACTGGGTGTCCATCACTTAAAAACATAACTTAGCCCAGGAATTTTATGTATATGTTGCTATATCATTGTGTAATTACTATTCCCACAACTTTACTTTCATTTTCTTAGTCCCTGCTCTGACATCATCCACAGTTCTCCATTGTCTATAGATAAACTTCAAATATCCTAGCCTGTTATTACAAGCCCACCACAAACTACTTCAAATATATATCTCCAGCTTGTCTTCTACTTCTGCTTCCTACATAAATTCTTTCTGCTATAGTAATCTGTGTGCTTTCCTTTCCCCCAATATGTCACATATCCACACTTTTCTCTATGCTCTTTCCTCAGCAAAGAGTGCTATTACCTTTTCACCTGTGAAAATCCAGCTCATCCACTAAGACCAACTACAATTTTTTATATTCTAGAAAATGTTTTCTGATCATATCAACAGGAACCTCTGAAATCCTATCATGCTCATTGCTAGAATAAAAATGAAATTGAGATGCAGGTATTTGCATACATGACTTGTTTTCCACCTAAATTAAAAATCAGGAATCATTATTTACTTTTTATAAAAAGCCTTTGCCTATGGATTTTGTTGAGGATGTGAAATGACATGTGATAAGAAAGGTGGGATAGGTGGTTCTGTAAGACTTTTTGTACCACTGAATTGGCTCATGGACCAAAAAGTCGACAGTCCTGTGCTGTAAAGAATCAGGAGAATCCCTCTGCTAAGAGAATGAATTCTAACTTAATATTTTATTGTACAAAATTTTGTTGACTAATACAGAAATAATATAGGAGAGAGAATTGTATTTTACAATTTCAGAAAATGATTAAAATGCTAAAGATGATGTAATAACTAAAATACAAATCTTAAAAATCATTCATTTATACACTTAGCAAATATATGTATGCTGCTATGAGCTTAGCACAAGGAGATATAGTGGTAAACAAGTTGGATGTGGTCCCTGCACAAAAGGAGCTTTTAGTCTAGTAGAAGAGACACATTGAACAAGTTAGAAGAGGGTGATTGGGCTTTATGGAACGGTATAGTGTGGTTCTAAGTTAATTACTAATTTACTTACTTAATGTTATTGAACACTTTTCATCCTTCCATGTGTCAGATATAGTATCATGGCCTAGAGCTTCAAGTTTAAAATAACATTAACATTAATATTACTGTTAGAGCATACACTCACATAACAGTTATTATGTATTAGGCATTACTCTAAATGTTGTACATATATTCACTTAATCCTCATAATAACCCTAAGAGATAAGCACTATAATTATGCCTAATTTACAAATGAGGAAATTGAAGCACAGAGAGGTTAAATAACTTGCCCAAAGTTATCTAAATAACAAGTGTCAGAGTTATAATTTGGACTACGTTATTCTGGCTTCACATTCTGTGCATTTAAACATTACTGTACTGTCCTCTAGGAGTTCTAGGAACCCATCATCTAACACACCATGTATAAAAAAAGTATTGTTGGACTATGTTCAGGGCTACGTGATACAGGGCACAAAGAGGGAGCAGTAGCTTATTTCTGTGAAAAGAAGCCCTACAGTCAAGCAAGAATTCAAAGAAGTTTTAACATTTGAACACTAGAAAGACAATTACCACAAATTCTTGAATAATGTCATTTTGTTCAATATCATTTTGATATAACATTGATAAGATGCAGGAGGAACTTAAGTCTTATTTACCTCATTTAGCCTATAGTAAAAAATGGTTTCTTTATATGTTGTTTCACTTAAAGTAGCATAACCTATCAACAATGTGAAGTAAGGACTTAATCGTGCATGTCTATTGGGTAGAGAAGAGAGGAAAGAACATTCTAGGCAGAAGAAATAACCTAAAGCAATTGAGATATGAATCTAACTGACACATTTGGAGACTTACAAGTCATTGGGTATAGGTGCAGCCTAGGAGTACAGAAGGAGGTAAAATTGGAAAGATAAGTAGGGGCCAGGCACAGGGAGTTTTATTTGTATGCCATACTAAGGAATTTGCATTTCCTCTTGACACAATAAGAAGCCACTGAGTGGTTTATAACAAACTGCATTTTAGATAGACCACTCCTACGGCGACTGAGAGAACCGATCAGAGATGGATGATATAGGGTCATAAGAGACAAGTGCAATGGGATTATTGGAGTAATCCAGAAGTAAGATGGTGAGGAGGGCCTAAACTGAAACTGTAGTTGTGAGAATGGTGAGGCAGAGATAGACCAAAAAGGAGTTGCCACGGTACAATAGAGAAAGTTTTCAGTGGCTGAGTAAAACGAAGAACCACCAGCTGAGAGAGAAAGTTCATAGCTGTAAAAACCGGTTTGGGGCAGAGACACAGGCCATGGTGAACTCAGTTATGAACATGGTGAGTTGGAGGTATCTGCAGAAGATCCAAGTGGATGTGTCCACTGAGGGATTGATAGTCAAGAATGGTACTTATGAGAGAATTCTGAACTGGAAACAAATATTTTGGACATAGTTCAGACTATAGGAAAGCATATTTTTGTCCAGAAAAATGGAAAATGAGAATGAAGAAAGTCAGAACCCTAGAGAACACCAACATTTAATAGCATTACTATGACAAGGTTCTTAACATTGAATCAAAAACTTCCCTCTTTATATATGATTTAATAAACACTTAATGATTGAATAATAATTCTGTATCTTACAATTTCTCTCTCGGGTCACTCATATCCCTTATGTGTCCTTCTTCATCCCTCATATTGGGTATAACTTCTGGTAATATACCACTAACGAGTTGCACAAATTCAAATATTTGTATTTCCAATAAATTCACATTGAATTTAATGTACTGAGAGTTTTGTTTTGCCCAGCCTACCCCTCCTACTTAATATAAAAAGACACGTACCAATTCTGTCAGCAAGGAAGAAAATCACTCAGAAGGGGAGGAAAAGGTTAATTATGAACATGCCTCTACATTCGCCCTCCTTTACTCTCTCTTAGATGAAGTACCCTAAATCCTACCCTACTTCTTCCTCACTTCAAACCATGCTTACTCATCAAAATAAATCAAATGATGAGAAAAAATGGTAGCCCCATAGACAATTAGATTTGGAAGAAAGAGTAGAGATATCTGGTTCAATGTTTCACAAAATAGTGGTTTCTAGTCTACCTGCTTTGGCATTTCTAAGGATTCTAATACACTGAGGCACAGAGAGGTTAAGCATTTTGTTCCTGGATATGAAGGCTACTCCACCATTCTAACATCCACATTTAATTGTTCAATTGCTAAGCATTTATTGAACCCCTGTCATGTCCCTGTCAGCATGTCAAGCAATGGGATACTTTATAACGAAACTGATCTATAGTTGGGGAGAGAAATATGAATAAATATGTAGAATATCTTTCATTAGGTACTGTAAAATGGAGAGAGATTCAATATGCAGGGTGTATTTTTTAAATAAATTTATTTATTTAAATTATTTTCAAGTATACAGTACATTAGTTGGACATCTATAATGTTCATAAAACAATTCTTCCAATTGCTCCCTCCCTCCCCTGGCCCTCTATTTAGCCATCATATTAATGCTAACTGTATTCCCTCTTCCATGCTCTCCATGCCCAACTTTCAACTACTAAATTGTACTTCTTTAGCCCTTCACCCCATTCTCTCAGGCTCCCAACCTCCCTCCCTTCTGTCCATCACCAAATTGTCCACTATATTTGTGAGTCTGTTTTTGATTTTGCTCTTTTTGTTCCTTAGATACTATGTATAAGTGAAATTATATGGCATCTATTTTTCTCTGTTTGACTTATTTCACTCAACATAATAACCTCTAGGTCCATCCATGTTGTTGCAAATGGTAGGATTTCATTTTTTTAATGGCTAAGTAATATTCCATTACATATATGAACCATAATTTCTTTATCCAATTGCCTGTTGATGGGCATTAGGTTGCTTCCATATCTTGGCTATTGTAAGTTGTGCTGCCGTGAATACTGAGGTGCATAGATCTTTACAAATTATTGTTTTGATTTTCTTTGGATAAATACCAAGAAATGCAATTGATGGGTCAAAAGGTATAACCATTTTTAATTTTCCGAAAACCCTCCATACTGTTTTCTATAGTGGCTGTACCAATTTGCGATCCCACCAACAATGTATAAAAGTTTCCTTTTCTCCACATCCTCGCCAACACTTGCTGTTTTTTTATTTATTGGTGATAGCCATTCTGACAGGTGTGAGGTGATATCTCATTGTGGTTTTAATTTGCATTTCTCTGATGATTAGTGACCTTGAGCATCTTTTCATATGTCTCTTAGCCATCTGTACTTCCTCTTTGATGAAGTATCTGTTCAGGTCTACTTTCTATGTTGTAATTGGAGTGTTTATTGTTGTTGTTGTTGTTGTTCAGTTGTATAAGTTCTTTATAAATTTTGGGTATTAATCCCTTATTAAATGTATCATTAGCAGATATCTTCCCCCAAATAGTTGATTGTTTTGTTTTGTTGATGATTTCCTTTGCTGTACAAAAACTTTTTGTTTGATGTAGTCCCATTTGTTTATTTTTTCTCTGTTTTTATGCCAATACTATGCTGTTTTGATTACTGTATCCTTATAGTATAGTTTGATATCAGGCAGTGTGATACCTCCAACTTTGTTCTTCTTTCTCAAGATTATCAAGGCTATTCAAAGTTTTTTATGGCTCCATATAAATTTTAGGATTGTTTGTTCTAGTTCTCTAAAAAGTGCCATTGGTATTTTGATAAGGATTGCATTGAATCTATAGATTGTTTGGGATAGTATGGCCATTTCTTCCTATCCATTAATAGGGTATATGCTTCCATTTATTTGTTTCTTCTTCAATTTTTTTTTCAATGACTTATAATTTTCTGAAAACAGGTCTTTTACCTTCTTGGTTAATTTGATTCCCCAGTATTTTATAGTTTCTGATGCAATTGTAAATGGAATTATTTTTCTTAATTTCTCTTTCTAAAAGTTCATAATTGATGTACAAAAATGCTACTGACTTCTGAATATTATATTTTGTATCCTGCTACTTTAATAAATTTATTTATCTGTTCTAACAGTTTTTTTGGTGGAATCTTTAGGGTTCTCTAGTATCTTGTCATCAACAAATAATGAGAGTTTTACTTCTTCCTTTCCAATTAAGATGCCTTTTATTTCTCTTTCTTTTCTTATTGCAGTGGTTAAGATATCCAATACAATATTGAAGAGGAGTGGCAAAAGTGGGCACCCTTGTCTTGTTCCTGATCTTAAGGAAAATGCTTTTAGCCTCTCCCATTGAGTATGATATTAGCTGTAGGTTTGTCATATATGGCCTTTATTGTGTTGATGTATGCTCCCTCTATTCCCACTTTGCTGAGAGTTTTTATGATAAATGGATGCTAGATATTGTCAAACACTTTTTCTTCATCTATTGATATGATCATATGGTTTTTATCTTTAGATTTGTTAATGTGGTGTATCACATTAATTGATTTGAAGATAATGAACCAGCCTAGATCACAGGAATAAATCCAATTTGATTATGGTGTATGATATTTTAATGTATTGCTGAATTCAGTTTGCTAATATTTAGAGGAGGATTTTTGCATCGATGTTCATAAGAGATATTGCCTATAGTTTTCTTTTTTTGTAATGTCTTTGCCTGGTTTTAGAATCAAGGTAAAGGTGACCTCATAAAAGGAGTTAGGGAGCCTTCCTTCTTCTTGAATTTTTTGGAATATTTTGAGAAGAATAGATGATAATTCTTTTTTGAATGTTGGGTAAAATTCTCCTATGAAGCCATCTGGTCCAGGTCTTTAGTTTTTTGGAAGGTTTTTGATGACTGATTCTATTTCATTGGTAGTAATCGATTGGTTTAGATTTTCTGTTTCTTCTTGACTCAGTCTTGGGATATTGTATGTTTCTAGGAATATGTCCATTTCTTCCAGATTGTTCAATTTGTTAGTGTATAATTGCTCATAGTATTTTCTTATGATCCTTTGTATTTCTGTGGTATCCGTGGTTATTTCTTCTCTTTAATTTCTGATTTTATTTATTTAAGTCCTCTCTCATTTTTCCTTGATGAATCTGGCTAAGCGCCTATCAATTTTATTCTTCAAAGAACCAACTCTTGGTTTCATTAATCTTTTGTATTGTTTTTCAACATTCTATTTCATTTATTTCTGCTTTCATCTTTATTATTTCCTTCATTCTATTCACTTTGGGCTTTGTTTGCTCTTCTTTTTTTAGTTTTTCTTTTTTTATTGTAAGATTAGACTGCTTATCTGAGCTCTTTCTTGTTTCTTGAGGTAGACCTCTATTGCTATGAATTTCCCTCTTAGAATTGCTTTTGCTGTGTTCCATAGATTTTGAGTCATTTTTTAAAAAATTTTCATTTGTCTCTAAGTATCTTTTGATTTCTTCCTTGATCTCATTAATAACCCATTCATTGTTTAGTAGCATGTTATTTAGCCTTCACGTGTTTGTGTATTTTCCAATTTTTTTCTTGTAGTTGATTTCTAGTTTCATACCATTGTGATCAGAGAAGACAGTTGATATGATTTCAATCTTCTTAAATTTATTGAGACTTGATTTGTGTCCTAACATGTTGTCTATCCTAGAAACTGTTCGATGTGCATTTGAGAAGAATGTATATTTTGCTGCTTTAGGGTAAAATGTTCTGAAAATATCTATTAAGTCCATCTGTTCTAGTATATCTTTTAGGCCCACTGTTTCCTTGTTGATTCTTTGCCTGGAAGATCTGTCCATTGATGTCAATGGGGTGTTACAATCTCCTACTATGGGTGTATTACTATTGATCTCTCCTTTTATGTCAGTCAATAATTGCTTTATGTATGTAGGTATTCCTATGTTGGGTGCATATATGTTTACTAGGGTTATGTCCTCTTGATTTATCAATCCCTTTATTATTATGTAATGTTCTTTTTATCTCTTATTATAACCTTTGTTTTAAAATCTGTCTTATCTAATATAAGTACTGCTACCCTGGCAATTTTTTTTTTCATTTTCATTTGCATGAAATATCCTTTTCCATCCCTTTACTTTCAGTATATGAGTCTAATTTGATCTGAAACAGGTCTTTTGTAGATAGCATATGCATGGGTCTTGTTTTCTTATCCATTTGGTTACCCTATGTCTTTTGATTGGAACATTTAATCCATTTACATTTAAAGTGATTACTGATAGGTACATTGTTACTGTTATTTTATTATTCATGTTTGTTATTTCTTTTATCTCTTCTCTTTTTAAAGAAGACCCTTTAACATTTCTTATAATGCTGACTTGGTGGTAATGAATTCTTTAAGCTTTTCCCTGTCTGGAAATCTCTTTATCTCACCTTCCATTTTAATAGAAAACCTTGCTAGGTAGAATAATCTGTGGTTATAAATAATCTTTTTTTCATCATTTTGAATATTCCTTGCCATTCCCTTTTCCCCTGCAAAGTTTCCATTGAAAAGTCAGTAGACATTCTTATGGGGGTACCTTTGTAAGTAACCAGTTTCCTTTCTCTTGCTGCTTTTAAGATTCTCTCTTTGTCTTTGACTTTTGGCATTTTAATTATGATGTGTCTTAGTGAAGTTCTATTTGAATTTCTTTTATTTGGAACTCTTTGTGCTTCCTGGACTTGTATGACTAATTCCTTTGCCAGGTTATGAAAGTTTTCTGTCATTATTTTTTCAAATAGAGTCCTAATTCCTTATTTTGTCTCTTCCTCTTCAGATACTCCTATGATTCGGATATTTTTATGCCTCGTGTTGTATCAGAGGTCTCTTAAACTATCCTCATTATTTTTTATTCTTTTTTTCTTTTTGTTGTTCTGATTGGGTGTATTCAGCTACTTTGTCTTCCAATTCATTGATTCGATCTTCTGTTTCATTTAATCTACTGTTGAATCCTTCTAGTGTATTCTTCATTTCAGTTATGTTATTCATATTTTTTTCTGGTTCTTTTTTATGGTTTCTATGTTCTTCTTAATGCTTTCTATCTCTCTGTTGAGATTCTCATTGTGCTCATTCATTTTCCCCATGTTTGTGTATCATCCTTATAATCATTATTTTGAGCTCTGACTCTGGAAGGTTGCTTACTTCCATTTCATTTAGCTTATTTTCTGGAGTTCTCTCTTGTTTCATTTATGGTAGGTTTCTTTGTTTTCTCATTTTATTAGCCTTTCTGTGTTCTTTTCAATGTGTCAGGAATATTTGTTTCATCTCTCAGCCTTGGCCAAATGGTCTAATGTGGAAGGTGTCCTGTGTGGTCCAGTGGTGCACTCTCCCTGATCTGTTGTGCTGGGAGCTCTGGAGGTGAACTTTGTGTGGATTGTGTGTCATTTTCTTTTGTTGCCAAGCCTTTATTGTTGTTAGTAGTTCAGTGGGTGGTATTAACGTACAGACTTACTAATTGTGAGAACTGGCTGCACTCTCAGAATAAGTTGTTGTGTGGGGGCTGACCCCACTGAGTGGAATTTCTCCTTGCAGTCTTATGTACTTGTTGCCGCCACACTTTGTGTATATCACTACTGGAACCAGCCAGGAGTTGTTCCATTGAGGTCTGGTGCCAGCCTCCAGATGCATTGATTTTGTGGCCCCTTTGGAGAGGCTCCCTCATAGACCAAGGTCAGCCACTGCTTTTGATTACTCAGAGCTACCCGGTGAGAAATACAAAGTGATTCACTGATAGTTGTTGCCTATGCTGGATCTATAGGTAAGTGTATGAGACAATGCTGTATGCAGTTTTCAATTATCCCTCATCCCTGACCTACGGCAGTTTAGCAGAGGAACCAGTGCCTCAAGTCCTGATATTTCCTATTGGTTGCCTTTAAGTCTTTAAAACTGAATGAGCCTCTGGGTGATATGTGTGTTGAGTGGGGTAGGGATCCTGGGAGTCTCCTGGGTCTAGTGAGTAAATTTCCCCCTGCCACTGCAGTGTCAGTTTATGAGCCCACACTGTCTCTGTGACTTGCTATACAAATTTCCACTGGTAGCAAGGTCAACTGCTGCCCACCCTGGGCCTAAAAGTGCTGCCCCAGAGCAGGAGCAGCTGCCTATCAATGTGCAGCAGAAACTTTGTGTACTGAGTAGGGCAGAAACTCAGGGAGTTAAGGGTCATCAGGCCAATACTGACCCCTGCAATCCCCTTAAGAGATATTGTAGCTCATACAGGCAACGGTGGTCTGTCTACATCTGTTTTCTTCAAAATACACTCACGTGCTAACCAAGGTCTGTTGCCTGTGCCAACTGCTCAACACCAGAGCCAAGCAGGGTGCAGAGCCAAGCTGCTTGTCATTGGGCTGTAGGCACTTTATGGCTTGGGAGAAGTGGAATCTCAAGACAATAAAGTTCATTTGGCCAATACAGCCTCAGTTTTGCTGTAACTTCTGTGCCTGGGTGTTCCCACTTTAAACCCAGATCACAGTGAGACCAGCTGCCATCAGGAGTGTTCCTCCAGACCCCTGTGCTTCTCAGACATAATATTGCAATTTTTGTAGGCAGCAAAGGTCTGCTTGCCATTGACTTCCATGCAGTGACCACCTTGTGCCAGCCAAAGTTTTTTGCCTGTTTGTGTTAGGAGATCAGGGAGAGAAAGGGCAGCACTATGTCAATTCACTGTCAGTGGGTCACCTGGGGCAATTTGTGGGTAGGGTGGGGTGGGGTTTCAGAGAGACAATGTCAGTCGTATCAATACAGCTTCAGTCTTGCTGTAAATCCTGTGAATTCCCACAGAAGACCCAGATCACAGCAATATCAGCTGCTGTCTGAGACTGGTTCACAGGTCTCCAATATCTTTCCCAGTTTGTACTGGCAGCAGCAATATGCCTAAACCTACCATTGAAATGCAGCTCACAACACTGATCGCCTGCTGGGAATGGAAATGTAGCTTACAGGACTGGCCACTTCTTATGCAGGGTGTATTTAACAATACCAAAAGTTCTAGAAAGTGATATCAAGAGACTTCACAGATCATGAAGGGCCCTACATGCTGTATATAGACTTGATCTTAAGAACAGTGGGAAAGCCATAAAAGGGATTTAAAAAGATTAACATTATGACCATGTTTACATTTTTAAAAGATCACTATGAAAGTGGTTCAGAGAATGTAGTAAAAAATGATCAATACTTGATACAAGGAAATTTAAGTACAGATGGAGAGGAAAGGACAGACATGAGGAAATAAGACTTGGTTACTGCGTAAGTATAAGGGGAGGCAGAAAGTTTCATTAATTCTGATTTCTACTTGCTAGACTGGATTAATGGTAACATCACTTATGGGATATGAAATACTCATTTACTAAACAAATTTTTATTGAGCATCTACTATGTGTCATGTACGAGGCCCTTGGGATATGTCAGTGAGTAAAACAAAGGTTTTTGCACTACTAGAACTTACAGTGCTACAAAGACATACATGATAAACAAACAAGAAATATACAATTTTCTGAAATACAAGGATACTGAGGGCCAGAGAGGTTAAATAACCTGTCCTAGGCCATAGACCTGACTAGTTGCATACCTCCAAGTAGAAACTCAGTTTGTTGATATTTTTTCTATGTCTAACTTTCTTTTCACCCCACCCTTACCCCCACCAAAGGAGGAAGGAAGAATTAGACAAGGAGCTAGGACTCAGTGGATAGATTAGTTTACAAAAACTGGGAAGTTCAAAGAGATGAAGGACATCAAACATCAAGTACATTAATGTCACATACTTTTGTCCAGAGATCCTGGGCTGAAGCCACATTCAACTATTCTGGAACCAGGTGAAAAAGAACACTAGAAGCATCTCTTGCTTAAAGAATCAGCAGCCTCTTAGGCTAAAGGCTCCCTAATAAAACTATTATCTTGAAAAGCCGGGAGGAGGGGTATAGCAAATGCCTTTCAAATCTCCAGTGTCATGATAGGAATAGTTCTGTGATTTTTAAGCTCCACAAAGGTTGTTCCCACAGAGCATATTTAACTATCAAGAGAATTTCACGTGTAGTCTTTTTATTGAATGTGCTCAGTACAAGAAGCAATTTAACATCTGATTCTTATAATGGATCATGTCATTTCAAATGTGAATATGCTCTTTGCCATCAGTACTTCCCTTCCTCTAAATGCATGAAGCTTAGCCATTAGCATATTAGCCATGCTGCTCTGATGCCAAGGGGACTACAGTGAATGGTTTACTGATTATTTTCAGTCTATTTTCTAGGTACATCGAGTATTAATAGTGGCACTGAGTTGACACTTGATACAGGCTTCTTTAATCTGAAGGTCTCATGGTACTTCACAAAAGTTAACTTATTATTCATCAAAAATACCTCCAGAGGAATTCAGTAGAAGCTTGTTATAACATGTTTTACATTTGGATATACCACAGGTCAAATCATTCTCTTTAAATGTAACTCCTTGCCCTGAAATCTCAGTAATACATTTAGCTTATACTAAGGATATTGGCCCTAAATATATATCTTTCATAAAATCTGAATTCTCTTGGTCATGTGGTCTTTCAGGAGGAGTGTAAAAGCAGAATTCAAAGCTTTGTACTCCTCTCTTCTTCATGAGACTTCCTCTGGAGTCTGTTGTCATTCACAGATGACTGACAACGAAATTCATAGAAGGTAAGCAAGCATTCATATAGAGAGTTGAATTCTTGCCCTTCTCTACCATGACCCCATCTTATTATACTTTATCATAGAAATAGATGAATCAGCTAGAGAGATATGAAACATTAGGCCCAGGGATATTTCTGAACATACTATTTGCTATACAACAGAAATCATGAGACACTATCATCATGTAGCTGATCCAAGCAGGGTTATTTCCTGAAGCCCCCATAAGGCTTTATTATAAGGATATTTATTTTCAGGACATCCAATGACATGTGGCCATCTTGTCTGTCCATCAGAGAGATGACTCTGTGTGTATGTGTGTGTATGTGTATTCACAGCATAGTGCCCTTGAGTGACTCACTTCTTCAAGTGTCAGCGGCCTCAATTTTGAAATGGCAGATTCACCAAATGGTCCTTAGGCCTCTTCCAAAACTGAGATCTATGATTCTTGATTATTGAGCTAGTGACACTGATTATGCATGTTTCATGGATACAGTCCATACATTCTCTTAACTCCATATTATTTATAGTGACAAAATATTCATTATAAGTAGTTTTGTTTCTATTTGTTTCACTTTGATATATAGACCACATTGTTTGAGAATTTACTGCTCTTTATAAATATATACACGCACACACACATAAACATGTGTATATATATTTTCATTATAATAATGCCTCATTATGATTTTAAGTGTTCCCTAATGGATGGAGATGTGATCTACTAATAAAGCAGATAATTACAAGAGAAAACTGTAAGAGGCTCAGTAATTATTGTTGCTAGGGAAACTTTCTTTGATTATATAAATACCTTATGCTTTAAAAACATTATTAGTTTACCTCTTTATTGAAAGTGCCAATAATCAAAAAAATATCTGACTACGTGTCTATCACATCACATATAGTGCATCACTTCTGAAATTTTCAGGTATTGATTAAGCCATTTGAAGTGATTAGTGTGTACACTGTATTTTTCCTACAGACATCACAGTAACAGCGGAGTCATACATGCCATTTGATAAAGAAGCTTTGTTCAAAATGTATAGCACTTTCTTTAGGCACAACTATGTAGCTATTCAAAATGCCATTAAAGATAAAAATCCACTTATATATAAAGTAACTAAAATTTAACATCTTTAATAGAAAAG
Organism: Macroglossus sobrinus; assembly: GCA_004027375.1. Classification (NCBI taxonomy): domain Eukaryota; kingdom Metazoa; phylum Chordata; class Mammalia; order Chiroptera; family Pteropodidae; genus Macroglossus; species Macroglossus sobrinus. Next base: position 44,897 of record PVKZ01001252.1, read on the forward strand.
AGATAATTAATGTAGCCATACTAAAAACTGAAGATTGCAACTATTTTTCCATATTTAATTCTGGACACACATCTGGATTTCTTAGGATCAGTAGCCAAATTCTCAGAAGAAATATTTCTGTTAGCAAACAATACTAATATATCATAATGCTATGAATTGCCTTGACTTAAAGAAAAGCTCGAATATAGACAATTAGTCATTGAAACATGACAGAAAGTTTTATAGTGCTTTTTAGTGTATAAGGACAAAAGGCTCATTACTAATTCTTGTGTAAATTATGCTTAAATATCTTTGACTTGCTATTCAAAGTATGAGAACTTCTGATTAAATTTATTTTGAAGTAATTCTTGTTATGCTCAGTAAAAAATAAAGGATAAACCTTCAGGTGACTTTTATTTGATAAAACAAACCCTTGCTTAAACATAATGCCTGTACTATTAACACTATAGTGAGGTCATTAACTCTTAGATTATTGAATCAGTAAGTGAAGTTCATTGGTGACACTAGAAATACAACCCAAAAGCATTCTTAAGAGAATTCCAAGTCAAATTAAGTGTGTAAGACTGAATCCACAAAAATATCTTTGGAAAGTAGATATGTAATAGAAAAAATCACACTATTATGATGATTTCCTACCAACACATACTACTCAAAGATGATTTGTTATCCTTGAGCCATTTTTGGTCTCAAATAAAAAATAGGAATTAAATTCAAAAACATTCTCAGATTCAAAAACCCCTCATCTTTGTAAAAGAGAGTTCATTTATTTTTAATGGCCATAAAATTGTATACACAGTGAAGTAATTCAAAGCACATCGAATATCGAATATTTTTAAAATATATCTTTTACATTTTGTTCTGAGACAATAAAAACCACATCTGTTATGCCATCATCAGCAGGCAGTGATGCAAAAATCCAGTGCAACTTTTAACAATTTGACAAGGTTAAACTAACAGGAAAATTTATAGCTGCTTCTCTGTAAATCTAAGCTAAATTTACTGACTTTAACAGGACATTAAAGCTTTCAAATTGTTTTTCAAGCCAGGGACATATATTTTTAAAATATAGCAATTATGAAGCAAGAAAAAGTAAGTAAACATGAGTGTGAGAATGTATGATTACTTACAGTTAATAAGGAATGTATTTAGACAGACTAATTGGAACATCAAAAGAAAACAGATAAATTTTATGTTTTTTTTAATTAAATGAATTCTTCTCATTTACTCAACCTCTTATTCCGAATCCTAGGTTCTTTTGCTGTTTGGCATTTTTCTCAATTCATGAAGTGAAAAGAGACCCAGAAAAGAGTGTGTCTGAAAGGTATATTTGGCCATATAGGTGAGATCCTGTAGGAAAAGTAGCCACCTGAGTGCCCACTTTCATCTATGGCCTTAGCAGTCTTCTGACAGAAGAAGTGAAAGGGCTTCATGTAGAGATGACTGAGAGAGGTCAAAGGAAGACAGAATTTAATTTTGCAAAAGTGGTAGCCAGGCCATGGGGATGGATCCAAATAAGTCATTCCAATCCTGCTTGCCATAATCAGATGATTGGAGATATTGAAGAGCACCCCATATATCTGCCCCAGATAAATTGAATGATACTTTCATTTCCGTAATAACAATGCCCTGCATTTAGCTGATGGTTTTCATTTTTTCTTCAAATGCTCACATACCCATTTTCTTCATTTCATCATTATGGTCATAATCTGGTGTCATTATTAGAATTTTTATTGCATATTGAGTTTTAATGATACAAAATGCTTGCAGAATTATTCCAGAGATCTGATTTATTTTTATTTTCAGTGACTGGAGAGAAGGTGAAGAGGATTAGAAGGGGCAGAGATTAGTCCTGCATTAAAGTATACTGATAATATATTTTTGCCTGGAAACCTGATAAATTGGAGATCATTGAAATTCTGAATGGGTAATTGCCTCTGCTATAAAGAACTTGACTGGTACCCAGGTTTCACATTCCCATTAACCTAACAAAGTTTCTATTACTCTCATAACATCTGTCAGGTGTAAGTAAGGTAGATAATAATTTCTTCATCTTATTGAAGGAATTAATTTCCTGTGAGGCACAGGAAAACATACTTTATTGTATATGTTTCAGAGTTGGCTTGCAATAGAATTTACAGCCCAAAGTCCTGTCTTACAGATCAGTATGGCTTAATTTTTTTTCCTACTTGTGACTTTCTGAGCTTCATGAATAAAAAGACCCATTTCTTTCATAAATCATAGAAAATATTTAGTTATCATCTCATTGAATTTTTATTTTTCCCACATTCTCTATTATCTCTTCTTGGAAGTTTCATTAGACTGTTCCACTCTGGCCTCTATGTCTTCTGCTTCTTTTACTTATTTTTCATTTTTCTGTTTCTGTTATATTGTAGGTAATTTCTTCATCCATCTTCTGGCCCACTGAGTTATATTTAACACTTCTATTCATTTTTCAATTTCTGCGATCTTTTTATTTCTAAAATTTTAATTTAGTTTTTTTTCTAATTATTTTTTTAATTATATGCCTAATTATTTTTTGATAATTCTTTGCTCTTTAATCCTGTTTTTGATTACTCTCTTTCCTTTAAACATAGTTATTTTATAGGCTGTATCTGGTAAATATAGCATCTTATGTCTTTGTTGGTCAAGGTCCCTGGGATTTTTTTTTCCATCTACTCCTGCATCTGATGACTTTCTTTCTTGTTTCAGTTATTTTTTTTTTTATTTTGAGTTCAAGTATGTTGAAATTCTAAGTCATGTATGAAGAAAGTATTTCTTTAAGAAGCATTATATTTGTTTCTGTCAGGAACATGTCTGCTCTAAATACCAGTGAAAATTTTAAATTAAAAATCTCAGGTTACAGGTTTTGAACTATACAAAGTATAAATTGAGGCCCCAAACCCACAGGAAACCTGACTAGTGCCCATAAAGTTTCAGAAGTGTCTTCTTTAACATTTTCATAGACACAAGTCTGAGACAGATAATTTTCTTATAGTATGTGTTTGCAAGGCACAGTTTATTCTAGATTACTTTTGAATATTGATTCCTGAATTCATGCAGGCCTAAGGCTTAGCTAATAGTCTGTTTCCAGCTCTGGACCCTCACTAAATCTCTACATCACCCATATCAGCAGATGCCTCCAGTGTCCTAACAGAGCTCTGAGTCTCCATGTAATCTTGGGCAAATCATGGGTCTCAATTTACATATCTGCAAAATGTGTTTCTCACCCAAATTTACATTTAAATTTATTTTTAGTGATTAATGTTTTTTCACTCATAAGTGAAGAAAAAATTTTAAGTTCCAGTTAAATCAAGAATTCATTCAACCAATGTATGTGTAAACACATTAGAGTCCAATGGACCTAGAAGTGTTAATTCCATGCCAGAAAAATGGTTTAGTTAAAGTGCATTGGAAAATATCTGAGGTGTATTGTTCAAAAGATATTTCTAAAACCATTGCCACCAAAGTTAATGGTGGAATCAAGAGTGAACAGTTTCAATAATCAAAAAACTTTCTACACTTCTCAGCTAGGCCCATTTAATTTTTAAATTGAATTCTGCACATCAAGCAGTAAAAGTTAAAACACTCAATACTATTGCCTACTTTCTTTTCCAATAGTCCTCCCTTTGTTAATTTCTTCTTTGTCAGACTTGTTGGTATAATCACTGAATAGTGGCAATAGAGATCACTTTGTTTTACCCTCTCCTTTTATAACTGAGGAAACTGAGGTCATGTAAATAATTAGGTACATAGTTAATATGAAAAGCAAGTCTCACAATTTCTGATTTCACTCTTTCATCTAATATACCATCTAAAAAGACTTTTCAAATTCAATAGATGCCACCTTTCCACTGAGTCTCTAGAAAATTGTCAGTGAACATATACAGGACAGGATCTCAATATCTCTTCTAAGTTACTGTATGACCTTGAGTAAGTTTCTTGGTTTCTCTGAGCCTTTCCTATAAAATAATAAAATAATTCTTATTGTGTAGGATAGTTGTAAGGGTTAAATGAAATAATATATGGAAAACACATAGCATAGTGCTTTTCCTACAGTAGACATTAAATTATAATAATAAATGATAGCTATTATTGTCATTATATTTCAAATCTCATTGTAAAGACACATTTCAAAGGCAAATCTTTTATAAGTAGAAGGTAAATTAGTAACTGTCTCAAATAAATTCATTTTTAGATATTGTAAAGCTGAAGTAATTTAGAGGAGTATGAAAATTCTTTCTACTTCAAAGTCATTACTTTCTTTTATTCCTCACCCATTTGGTGTTTTTCTTATGTTTGTAGAATAGGTATTTTACTGAAAACTTAGCTAAAACATAGTTTTTCTATCTCTTTACTCTCTTTACTTTAAGTCCTGCTATTTATTATAAAATCACATCTAAAGAAAATTTATATTCCTGGTGTGTCAGCTAAGATTAAGGTTAGTAAAAGGAAATACCTCCTTCAAGAAAGAAAAAAAATAGTGGCTTAAACAAGATGCAAGTGTGACTTTCTCTCACACAAAAGAAATCTAGAAGTAGGCAGTCCAAGGCTTATATGTTGACTCCAGAAAGAAAGCTTCATCTAGCTCACACCTCTACTATCCCTAGGCTGGGACCTTATTCTCATAGTATACAATGGTATCCAGTGTTCCAGCCACCACATCTTTATTCAAGGCAAAATAAAGGAATGTCGGGAAAAGAGCCTGCCCTCTCTCTTTTAAAAAAACTTCATTGAAGTTACTGCTAGAAACATTCACCTATGTCTCATTAACCAATAACTAGGTCACGTGGCTATACCAAGAAGCAAAGGAAGCTGAGAAATGTAATCTTTATTAAAGGAAGACATGTGCATAGCTAAACAGCATTAAACTTCACTGTAGTTTTCTAACTTCCAACCAACACAACAGGGTAACATGACCAGTTTTGTGATTTACTGTGTTCTCAACATAAAGACAAAATCATAACTCAATGGAAATAAAACATTTCTTTGTATTGAGACCAGTGAGACACCTCATGTATAAATACTCTTCAGAATCTGGTATAGAAGATGAATCAAAGTATATCATTAGTTTTTATATTAACTATGTGTTGAAATGATACTACTTTGGCTATATTGGGTTAAATAAAATATTTTATTAAATTAATTTCACCTGTATTTTAAAAAATGTAAAGTGGCTACTAAAAAATTTTAAATTACTTACATGGCTTGCATTTGAATTTCACATTATATTTGTATTTGGACAGCATTGCTCTAACATATGACAGTATTAAATTTAGCTTGGAAAATATAACCAAATATTTCTTCCAAATTAAACTGATTATATTCTGATACCAAGGTAAATGAACAAGTAAACTTGTATAAGATTATTGACAAAGTCAGTGATATGTGGAGAAAGTCTACCAGAATGATAATCTGAGTTTTAGTATAATTGACCCAGCAATCCTTTTTAACAATAAGACAGCAAGAGTAGCCATTGATAAACCCACTTCTAGTTTATGACAATAAAACCATAACAAGGGAGTATAAAAGAATGGTATATTTCCTAAGATAGGAAAAGCATCAAAACATTAATACTCAGTTCTGCGAAATACAATAAAGAATATACATGTGGGCCAATAGTAAAATAATTAAATTTCTAATGATAACCTGCTTCTTGTATAAAACATAGCCCTGAAAAACTAGGCTTTCTATCTCTCAAAAAATAAAACAGTGTATATTTTATATAAAATGTCTAATAAAGTAATCAGTTTATAACTTGGATGGAATAAAGTGTTTTATGTCATAAAATAAATTAGAACACTTTGAGTACAGCCAGAAAACCTATAGAGATAATAAAAAAAAACTGACAAGAATTACAGCTTGTCATTCAGAGTGGTTCTTGGATAGTTCTTAGGCCATGAAATTTTCCTCAGATGCTTTATTTAGCTTGAGTGTTTAAAAAATCAAGTATTATATATATAGAAGGGGGAATTACTGGAACACAGAGAGAGGTGGCTCAGGATCTCCAAGTTCCCAGTCGGCATCTGAGCTGTCATGACCTTGTTCTTCAATTTCATACCTTATGTAACTGCCACAGAGACTGGCCTTTTTATTGGTAGGAACAACCAAATTCAGATCTTTCTACAAAGTTATTAAATCTGAGTTTTTACCTAGCAATATGTTTTTCATAAAGAGAACTTGACTTTGATAAAAAATCCAAATGGCTTCTTTACTTATGAAGGTCACCACATTAACCTAGCCAGAATTTTTATTTGTTTTTCTTTCTCCAACATTCTTGTCAAACCAGATACTAGGACAGTAAAGAAAAGAGAGTATATCAATTTTAATTATCATCAGTCTGTTCATCATGGGAGATGTCCCTCACTTGAAGCACATGTGGGAAGGGTTAAAATGGTCCTTGGGAGTCAGTGAATTACCAGTAGAGTATGAAAGCCTCAGTCCATCTCAATCCTCTCAGCTTCCTTGCATTGTTAGTCCAAACAACAATGCAAGCAAGCTCTGGAATTGAACACAAAAGAGTAAAATAGTGAAATGATTAATTTCTACCTTTGTCATAATATCCATCTTAAGCATGTTAGTAAGATAAGAGAAACTTACCCTAGTTAATAACCCTATATAGCAAATAAAATCTATAATATTAGCTTCCATGCTAGATACAAACAGTTACTTGTAGATTTATCCCACTTCCTACCCTTCAGTACTAGCAGGTTTGGTGCATAAATACAATTTTTATCTGGGAGGAAATTTCCTTGTAGGTAATACATTTCTCTCTAAAAATATAGCTCTATAAGATTGGTCCATGGTGAAGCAATTCACATAGTCCCTGAAGACTTTTGGTAGAAAGCAAAAGATCCACCACCATCCTAGATTTCAGTTCCTAAGATATGATTAACTCTATCATAAGGAGCAGAAAGTGGGTAAAAGTTTAAAGGTGATTCTAAAAGGATCATATATCTAGGTAAACTGTGTGTACCTTGACAGGAGATATACAAAGGCAAAGAAAAAATCATTTCCAGATCACCAGGGAATTGAATCGGGACCAAAAGAAAGATAGTCCAGTTATGTTAGATGTTCAATAGCAGTTCACGTTAGCCCTGCCAAGTTTTATAGTTTTATTGTTTCTTAGCCTATGATATTCTAGAAAAAAAACCCTTAGTCATTAAAGAACATTTTGATGACTCTAAGGAATATATTTTATGTAAATATATATATACAATGTCATTACTGTCATTGAACTAGCTCACCTTAACCTAGCAGTAGAATCTTCATACCTATTCAGGTCCAGATAATCTCTTCCATGGTGAGGTTTATTATTAATAAATATAATGATGATTATGATAATAGTAATAATAATAATGATGTTACATTTATTGAGCTCTCACTGTATATGTGTTTTACAAATATCTATTTAATCTTCCTCATAAGTCAGCATTTCCAAACTATTTTCTCTACAACTATTTTCAGAAAGATTTTATAAATGAACAAAAAACTGTGGCGATAAAATAAAAGGAAAAAATATTACATGTCTCAGCTCTCACTTGGAAATTCACAAACCACATTCTCATATTCTAAATTCCAAAAATAACTTCAAAGGGAAAGCTATATTTACAGGTATTTTCACAAAACTTTGAACAGGAAATTCTGGTTTTGCTTAAAATTTCTTCAAATCCTCTAGAGATACCTGTGTTCTTTGGAACACACTTTGTGAAAAGGTTACAAAATGCTATCATTTTGGAGATTCTGGGAAATGTGGCAAAGTGAGAGAAGTCAACAGATCTCTCCCTTTGAAACAACAATAAACTGAACATCTAAAACTCAACAAAAAACACCCAAACTGCACACCAGCACATCTGAGTGTGGGATCTGCACATAAGAACTACCACAGGTCAGAACACCAGATGTCTCTTGCAGCTGCCAGAGATCCCTGTAGGGGGAGGGAAGGGGTAAAGATGTGGCACCTTCCTTGAAAAAACCCTCCTGGAATTTCCAGAACTTCTATGCAGCCAGCAACAAGGCCCAGTCATCAGGGCAGAAAGCAGAGAAGTGGCATGGGACCACAGAGAAATAACAGTTGATTTTTATTGGCCCCAGTTGCAAAACTAAGACTGAGCTGCAGCCTCCAATCCCCAACCCAGAGGGTCTCTGCCCCATACCTTTGAGATTAAATACTGCGGAGGCTCAGGGGAATCTGAGCAAAAGCTGCTGAGACTGAAGCTATCTCTCACAGCTTAACTTCTCTGTGCCTCATTGTATTAGAATCTTTAAAAGTGCTAAAGCAGGTAGACTAGAAGCCACTATTTTATGAAACATTGAACCAGATATCTCTACTCTTTCTTCCAGATCTAATCTTCTATGAGGCTACCATTTTTTTCTCATCATTTGATTTCTTTTGATGAATAAGCATGGTTTGAAGTGAAGAAAAAGTAGGATAGGGTTTAGGGTACTTCATCTGAGAGAGAGTAAAGGAGGGCGAATGTAAACGCATGTTCATAATTAACCTTTTCCTCCTCTCCTGAGTGATTTTCTTTTTTGTGGCCACCGGAGATCCCTGCAGGAGGAGAGGGAGGGAAGAAGGTACAACTACTTTTCTGAACATCTCTGCCTAGAAGTGCCAGGACTTCTATGCAGCCTGTAGCAGGGCCCAGTCATCCGGGAAGAAAGCAGAGAAGTGGCACGGGGCCACAGAGAAACAACATTTAATTTTTAATGGCTGTGATTGCCTCAGCCTCCAACTCCCAACCCAGAGGACCCCATGCCCCAATCCCTATGAGACCAATCCCCTAGATTCCCCAGGGGAATCTAGCAAATGCTACAGAAACTGTTTCCTGACACTGACAGGGACTAAAACTGAGAGTAGCGAGTGTGATTAAATTTTTATAAGAAAATTAAAAAAAACATGTTTAGGTTTTATATAAAGCAGAGATCCAAGAGGCTTAGTTGCCACCTACTGGAAAACAAAAGAAAAGTGCCTTCTTTGTAGCAGGCTAAAGAGAGAACTTTGATAACAAATTTTTCTGGGGAAAAAAAAAGAATAAACTTCCATTAATACACAGGCAGAGAAATGATCCATTAAACACCATGAACAACCAAGGTCACAAGGACTCTCAGAATGAAAGAGAAAAGTCTCAAGAAAATAAGCTTACAGACATAGAAATATGCAACTTAAGTGACAGAAAATTCAGGATGGTACTTCTGCAAAAACTCAGTGAGTTCCAAAGTGAGTCATATCAACAATTTCAGGAACTGAAAAATACAATTAGAAGAGCAGAGCAAGGAGATTGAAAACCTTAAAAAGAACAGAATAGCTCTTCTGGAAATAAACAAAAAACAAACAAACAAAAAACACTGCAAGAGTTTAAAAATGAAATAGTAAGCTTGGGAAATAGAGTCGACCAAATGGAGGAAAGTATCAGTGATATTGAAGACAGAAATCTAGAAATAAATAAGAAGAAAGAAGACAGAAACTGAAGAATAAAAAATAATGAAAGAGAAATGCAAGAAGTAGCTGATAACATCAGGAAAGGAAACATAAGAATAATGGGAATTATCAAAGGCAAGGAAAAGGAGCAGGGACTAGAAAGCATTTTCAAATAGTGTACAAAAATTTCCTAAATCTAAGGAATGAGCAGGAGTTTGGAATTCAAGAAGTCAACAGAATACCGAACTATCTAAACCCAAAAAGGCCTTCACCAAGACACATTGTATTAAAGTTACCAAAAATCAACAACAAAGATAGAATTCTCAAGATAGCCAGGAAGAAGAAAACAGTAACTCATAAAAAGAAAACACACACACACACACACACACACACACACACACACACACACACTAGGTTATCATCGGACTTCTCAGTGCAGACCTTACAAGCCAGAAAGGAATGGAATCAAATATATAAACTATTAAGCCAAAGGAATTACCAGCCTAGAATAATGTATCCAGCTAAGCTCTCTTTTAGATACAAAGGAGAAATTAAGACCTTTCTGGACATACAAAAATTTAGGTAAGTCTCCACTATGAGACCTGCACTACAGGAAATACTGAAAGAGGTAAACTCACCTAAAACAAAATAACAAAAACAGCAACAACAACAACAACACAGTTGGGAGTAAAGTGACTATCAGGCAAATAGAAGCAGAGGAGTGCCATCCTTACTAAAAATACAGCATTATAAGCTTAAATAATAAGAAAAGAATTGCTATAGCAAGATAGTAATGAACGTTCAGCATACATAGGGACAAATTGAGATAACAATGACTGAAAAAGGGAGGATTCAAAGATTCAAATTCTCAAAAGCGCATGGAGATAAGGCATGCAGAGAAGAAAATAGATGACTGTGTATATATAACTATCCTTTACATATTCATAATGGTAATCACATGTCAAAGATTCAGAACTGAAGTATATAACATTTCACAAGAAGACCCAGAGGGAAAATCCACGAAAGCCAACCAAAATAAAGAAAATGGAAACACAAGAACATGGAAGCAATGGAAACACTGAGCTAACAGAAATCAAAAGATAAACTAGCTATAAAAAGACTTCATATTTCAATAATCACCCTAAATGGAAAGGGATTGAATTCACCAATAAAGAGGCACAGAGTTGCAGAATAGAATGAATCAAAAAGCAAAACTCAACCACAAGCTGCATCCAAGAGACACATCTCAGCTCCAAAGACAAATATAGACTCCAAGTGAAAGGGTGGAAAATGATATTTCAAGTAAATAGCATTTAGAGAAAAGTGAGAGTAGCGGTACTAATAGACAAAATAATCTTCAAAATAAGAAGGGTAAAGAAAGATACTGAGGGACACTTTATAATGATGAAGGAAATCACACACCAAGAACACATAACACTTATTAATATCTATGCTCCCAATTAGGGAGCCCTAAAATTGGTTAAGCAATTACTAACAGAACTAAAGGGAGAAACAGACTGAAACACTATTGTAATAGGGGAACTAAATACCCCACTGTTAGATAGGGACAGATCATTCAAACAGAAAATCAATAAGGAAAACACATCCTTAAATGACACATTAGACCAACTGCACATAATTGACATTTACAGAGCCTTCCATCTCAAAACAGTTGCTTACATATTCTTCTCTAGTGCACATGGAACATTATCAAGAATCAACCACATACTGGAACACAGAGATAGCCTCAACAAAAATAAGAGTGTTGATATCATACCAAACATATTCTTTGATCATAATGCTTTGTAACTAGAGATTAACTGCAAAAAGTAAGCAGGAAGAACAACGAATACATGGAGATTAAACAACATGATACTGAAGAATAACTGGGTCAGGGAAGAAATAAAAACAGAGATCAAGAGATACATAGAAATGAATTATTTTGAAAGTAGAAAATATCAAACCTTTTGGGGCATGGTAAAAGTGATCATAAGAGAAAAGTTCAGAATTACAGGCCTATCTCCAAAAATAAGAATCCAAATAAACAAGCTAATGTTTCATCTTAAAAAAACTAGAAAAGGAAGAACAAACAAGGCCTAAAGTCAGAAGAAGAAAAGAAATAATTCAAATTAGAGCAGAAATAAAGGAAATTAAAAACAGAAAAAAATATATAAAAAATAAATACAACAAAGAGCTGGTTCTTTGAGAAGGTTAATAAAATTGACAAACCCCTGGCTAGACTCACTAAAGAAAAAAGAAAAAGGACACAAATACACTAAATCAGGGATGAAAGAGGAGAAATTATAAATGACATCACAGAAATACAAAGGACCATACAAGAATACTATAAAAAAGTATATAACACCAAATTTAATAACCTAGAAGAAATGGACCAGTACTTAGAAAAATACAACTTTCCTAGACTGAATCAAGAACAACTGGAAAATCTAAATAAACCGATTTGCAGTATGGAAACTGAAACAATCATCAAAAACCTACCAAAAAGTAAAAGTTCAGGACCAGATGGCTTCACCAATGAATTCTACCAAACAAAGATTCAATACTTATTCTCCTCAAACTCTTCCAAAAAATTGAATAGGGGGCAATACCTCTCAACTCATTTTATGAGGCCAATATTACACTGATACCACAACCTGATAAAGATAACACAAAAAAAGAAAACTACAGACCAATATCTCTTATGAACACAGATGCAAAAATCCTAAATAAGATACTAGCAAACCGAATACAACAACATATTAAAAAGATTATACACCATGATCAAGTGGGTTTCATCCCAGGGGCACAGGGATGGTACAACGTACACAAATCAATTAATGTCATACATCACATATGATATTAATTTAAAAATAAGAATCATATGATTATATCAAGAGATACAGAAAAAGCCTTTGATGAGATACAGCATCCATTTATGATCAAAATACTTAACAAAATTGATATAGAAAGAAAGTACCTTAAAGGCCATCTATGACAAACCCTCAGTCAATATTATACTTAATGGTGAAGAAATAAAATTCTTCTCTCTAAGATCAGAACAAGGCAAGTCTGCACACTATCATCATTGTTATTCAATATAATATGGAAGTCCTAACAAGTGAAATCAGACAAGTGAATAATATAAAAGGAATCCAAATAGGAAACAAAGAAGTCAAACTGTCACTATTTGTGGATGACATGATTCTCTTTATTGAAAACCCTAAAGACTCCACAAGAACATTACTAGAAACAATAAGCAAATACAGTAAAGTCTCTGGATACAAAATCAATGTTCAAAAATCCATCACGTTTCTATACTCTAGTAATGAAGCATCAGAAAAAGAAGTGGAAAAAATAATTTTTTTGCAATTGCAACAAAAAGAATAAAATACCTAGGAATAAATTTAATGAAACAAATGAAGGACCTATATAATGAAAACTACAAAACTCTATTAACGAAATCAAAGAAGATACAAAGAAATGGAAAGATAGTTCATGTTCATGGATTAGAAGAATCAACATACTTAAAATAATCATATTACCTAAGCCATTATACAGATTTAATAAAATTCCCACCTAAATTACATTGGCATGTTTAAAGAAATAGAACAGAAATCATTAGATTTGTATGGAAGCAAAAATACTTCAAAATGCCAAAGCCATCTTGAGAAAAAACAATGAGGCTGGAGCCATCACTCTTCCTGACTTCAAATTATACTACAACGTGGCAGTAATCAAAACGGCATGGTATTGGCAGCAAAAACAGATACACAACTAGTGGAACAGAATTGAGAGTCCAGAAGTAAACCATATTTGCATGGGCAAATAATTCTGACAATAAAGCAAAAAACATATAGTGGAGAAAGGAAAGCCTCTTCAATAAATGATGCTGGAAAAACTGGAAGGCCACCTGCAAAAGAATGAAACTAGACTGTTGTCTATCACCACACACCAAAATTAATTTAAAATGGATTAAGGACCTGAACATAAGACCTGAACAATAAAATGCATAGAAGAAAACATGGAAACTAAACTCAAGAACCTTGGACTTAAAGAGGATTTTATGAATTTTTATGAATTTCACCTCAAAGGCAAGGGAAGTAAAAGCTAAAATAAGTTAATGGGACTATCTCAAACTAAAAAGCTTCTGCTCACCAAAATAAATCATCAGCAAGGTAAAGAACAATCATCCGAATCAGAAAATATATTTTTAAGCAATGCCTCTGATAAGGTTCTAATATTCAAAATATACAAAAAACTCAACATGACTCAATAACAACAAAGAAGTAAATGATCCAATCAAAAAATGGGCAGAGTACCTGAACAGTCAATTCTCCCTACAGGACATAGAAATGGCCAACAAATATATAAAAAGATGTTCAACATTAGGGAAATGCAAATCAAAACCACAAAGAAATATCATCTCACACCTGTTATAATAGCTATAATCAACAGGACAAGTAATAACAAATGTTGGAGAGGATGCAGAGAAAAAGGACCCCTCATACATTGCTGGTGGGACTGCGAATTGGTACAGCCACTATGGAAAACAGTATGGAGGTTCCTCAAAAAACTAAGAACTGATCTATCCTATGATCCAGCAATCCCTTTACTGTGTATTTACCCCAAAGACTTGGAAACCTTTATCCAAAAAAATATTTGCACACCGATGTTCATAGCAGCATTATTCACTGTGGCCAGGACATAGAAACAACCGAAGTGTCCTACGATAGATGATAGGCTAAAGAAGCAGTGGTACATTTGTACAATGGAATATTACTCAATCATAAGAAGAGATGAAATACTGCCATTTGTGGCAATATGGATGGACCTCAAGATAATCATGCTAAGTGAAATAAGCCAGACAGAAAAAAGTTGAAAATCACATGATATCACTTATATGTGGCATATAATCCTAAAAGCAACAAATGAACAGGACAAACAAAGAGACGCATGGACATTGACAATGGCCTAGTGGTTGCCAGAGGGTAGGGGGTAAGGGAGGAGGGGAGAGGTAGATGAGGCAAAGGTAGTCAAATGTAGGGGAGAAAGGAGAGGGTGAACTGGTGAAAGAGGATCAAATATATGATAGCTGAAGAAAACTGGACTTTGGGTGGTAATCACCCAATAGAATACATAGATGTCAAATTATAATATACAACTGTAAATTATGTAATTGTATTATCCAGTGTTACCCCAATAAATGATTTTAAAAATGCTATCATTTTATAGATGAGGAAATGAAAACAGAAAATTCAGCAGTGTACCTTGGATCACATAGCCAGTAGGAGGCAGAACCTTTGAAACTAGCTCTATTTATTGCCAAAGCTCATACTCATCATTAGCTATAATTACTCAGATCATCACTATCATGTATTAATGGTTTGTTATATTCAGAATGCTTTATGTATATTTTCTCTCATCCTTTCAACAATCCTGTCATAAGAGCAGTGTTATCCCCATTTTATAAATGAAGTAAATGAGGTTTGATTAGATCTCTGTCAGCAGAGTTGTAGAGTTGGCTGTTTCTGTTTATGCAGTCTTAAGCAAATTACCTAACCACTTGAAGATCTGATGTCCATCTCTGTAAAGTGCATGTAATACCTCTGACAGATAGTAATTATTCAGTGAATAGTTTTTATTTGACAGGCTGTAATAAGTTTAATCAAGCCAATACACTTTAAAATAAATACATAGTGAGATTTAACATTGGAAGTATGGTTCATGGATTTATTCATTGCCTCCAAGGTAGAGATTAACTTTATATCAGTCAAGTTTTCAGACATCATTAGAGAAGGCAATTGAGGGCCAGAGAGTAGCAGGAAGCTAAAGAAACCCCATGTTCAGTGAGGGAAGACATAAATTCAGTAAAGGTCATACTTTCAGATTAAATCAAAAAGGTTCAGCACAGTATAATGCAAAGAATATAATTTAGAGTCAGGCAGACCTGAATGTGATGTCAGCCTCACCTCTAAATAGCCACATGACTTTAAGCAACTCATTAATCTCTTATCTGAAAAGCTGCCAAAGCACTTCATCTGAAAAATTGAATTAACACTACCTTGAAAGGTTGTAGTGAAGATTAAATGAAATAATGTATGTAAAGAGTCTAGTACTGGAACTCTTTCCCCCACTGACCCACCACCAAAGAATTGACCATATAATGAGCCCAACTCCCTCATACACCACTCACCTTTTGCTGTGGGTGCCAGTGTGAGTGAAAGTGGAGTAAATGTGACTCTCACCTTCAGCCACTTATGCATGGAAGGGGAGTAGGAAGCATCATTGGGAAGAAAGGGGAGTGGGTTAAAAGGATTTGTGAGGAGAGTGGCATGGGGATCAACATCTCAGAAGAGAGTTGTTCGGAGAGGATCATTACTCTGATTGGCTCAACTAATGTCATCTTTAAGGCCTTCATTATAATTATCAGCAAGTGTGTTGAAGATACCAACAGCTCTGTGATCAACAGCATGGTGGCCAGGAGGCCACTGGTCATCCTGAGGCTAATGGTACCTCCCACTTAGTGTGACTCCCTGATTGGGAAAGGCAGGTGTAAGATCAAAGATATCTGCCAGAGCAGGGAGGCCCAGGTCCAGGTAGCAGGGAATATGCTGCCCAACTCCACCCAGCGGGCCATCACCATTGCTGGCATGCCACAGTCTGTCACCGAGTGTGTCAAGCAGATCTGCCTGGTCATGCTGGATACTCTCTCCCAGCCTCCACAAGGGAGAGTTGTTACCATTCCATACCAGCCTATGCCGGCCAGCTATCCAGTCATCTGCGTGGATGGCCAAGACTGGTGCAAAAACACTGCAGGCTACCCCCATGCCACGATTGCCTGGAGAGACCACCCCTAGATGTCTACTCAGTTCAAGGACAGCACATCCCCCGGATCTGGCCAAGCTGAACCTGGTGGCAAAACAACAGTCACAGTTTGTCAAGATACATGGTGGGAAAGGATTTGCCGGAATTGACTCCAGCTCTCCAGAGGTGAAAGGCTATTGGGCAAGTTTAGATGCATCTACTCAAACCACCCATAAACTCACCATTCCAAATAACTTAATTGGGTGCATAATCAGACACAAAGATGCCAACATTAATGAGATCTGCCAGATGTCTGCAGCCCAGATCAAATTTGCTAATCCAGCGGAAGTCTCTTCGAGTAGGTTACTATCACTGGTTCTGCTGCAAGTATTAGTATGGCTCAATATCTACTCAATGCCAGGCTTTCCTCTGAGAAGGACGTGGGGTGCAGCTAGAACAGTGTAGGTCTACTCATTACCCCTTTCTGCTGTTTTTCCATGATCCAACTGTGTAAGTTCTGGTCAGTAACTCCAGGTTTTAAATAATTTGTAAGTGTTCAGTTTCTACACAACTTTTTCATCTGCTAAGAATCTGTTCAGCTGTTAATGCTGGGATCTGTATTTAGTTTTATAATCTTTTTCCTGTTTTTAGTTTTGTTTGCAGATTTTGGCTCATAAATTTTATTTCTGTTTATCGACAATAAATGTAAGAATGGAATGTTAATAAATTTCAGTTTAGTTCTGTAATGTCAATAATTTAAAAATTAAAAAATGGATAGGTTAAAAAAAAGTCTGCCACCGAACTTGGCACTCATTCCATGGTAGTGTTGGCCCATAGGGCTTTGCCTTCCACCTTCTAGAGCAGCAAGCTTTTACCAACAACAGAGAGATGAATCAGTGAACAGTACTGGGCTTGTCCTAGAAGTGTGTTTGGTGCCCTCGGCATGGTCTGGGGTGGAAACAGATGTTATTTTTTTTTAATATTTAAAGATTAATACCAAAGTATTCTCAGTCACATCAATAGTGACATGTGTCACTGTGAATGAAGAATCCTGAGAGAATATAGTTATTGAAAATTTTTTTGAAGCAGCGAGGAGGGAAGATTTCTCAACTTTGGCATCTGTTAAACTGAGAACCAGGTGCAAATTCCTGGGACAAAATTTTAATATAGCTATTTTTTCCAGGAAATTTCAAGCAAGGTATAAATTATGTGTGGGCTTATGCAAATATCTAGATGTGTTATAGATCAGTTGAAGAGGAATTTCCTCTATTATATGCTAAAGCTTGTAAAATAATTCTAGAGCATGCTCTAATGACTACCTAATAAAAGCACAGGTGGCATTTAATCTCCAAGCATGTACTTAAACCAAAAAGTCACATCCTTGCATGTTCACACAAACACATTACTACATGCACCATCAAACACATGCACAAACATGCAGATACTTATACGGTCATGCATAGACCCAAACACACTCAGGCACATACATACAAACTATCTTCATACACACATATTTACATTCTCGCACATTCACATATATATGAACATTGACATCATCACATTATGTGAGTATACTATTGCACAATTCCTGCATGTACTCAAATACATGCTTGCTCACTCATACACACCCATGCACAATTGTACACATTCAAACATTGTTGTACTTACACACTATAAGTCTGTGTCCAATTATGAAGAATATTGTCATTAGTTTGAATAAAAAGAAAAATATTTTATAATACCTTTATCCTAGGCTTATTTTATTGCCCATTGAACACTTAAGATTTTATTTATTTAGGTTACGTTCTATAGCAGAGAGGATAGAGAATTTTAAAGACTGTAAATTGTATGCACACCCTTTTAAAAGTTAACTGTCATTCCAAACACAAAGCATCTTTAAGACTGAAGTGCTTTGGGGGGAAAATTAAAATTAGTAATAGTTATAATTGGCATGTACACTGTAGAGTAATTTAAATCACTAGAAAGATACCTTTTTTAAAGTAAGTGATTTGCAAGAAAATGAGTGAAGCCATATTGCAGTATATTAATGGAGCTCAAGACAACTTAAATGGATCTTGAAATTAAATATCAAAAACTGCAACTTGAAAAAATAAGTAAACCATTTATAGCAATAACAAAAAGCCTCTTGAAATTTAGAAAATAGCAAATTGAGGGTGCCAGCCATCCTCATTTGGCAATAGCAAGGATTGTCAGTGGAAAGAAAATATATGCTACTTAAAATATTCTTGAAAAACGAACTGTGCTTGATGTTTGCTATTTGTACTTCTTAAACTCTTTGCCATTTTACTCCATCCTGACAACAAGCCTCCCATATAGCAGCCTTCAAAATATTCTCTGTATCTATGAGTTTATTATCGTTTCTATTGTTGTTTATTTTGTTCTTTAGATTCCACATGTATGTGAAATCATGTGATATTTGTCTTTTTTTGACTTATTTTATTCAGCGCAATATCCTCTAGGTCCATCAAGGCAATAACTTTTTCCATCCTCTTTCTTTTAGTCTGAGTGTGTCTTTTAATCTGAAGTGAGTCTCTTGTAGGCAGCACATATAGGGGCCTTCTTTTCTTATCCATTCAGCTTCCCTATCTTTTCCATTTGAAGTACTTGTTGATAAATATGTAGCTATTATCATTTTTAATTCATGATTTCATTTTTTTTATTCTTAAAGAAGTCCTTCCAACAATTCCTGTAATACTGGCTTGGTGAATTCCTTCACTTATTTTTGTCTGGGAAGTTCTTTATCTGTCCTTCAACTCTAAATGATAGCTTTGCTGGATAAAGTATTCTTGGTTGTAGATCCTGAGTTTTCATCACATCTAAAATTTTGTGCCAAGCCCTTCTGTCCTGAATAGTTTCTTTTGAGAAATCAGCTGCCAGTCTTATGGGTGCTCCCTTGTAGGTAACTAACTGTTTTTTTCTTGTTGCTTTTAAGATTGTCTCTTCAATTTAACTTTGGGCATTTTAATTATGATGTGTCTTGGTGTGGGCCTCTTTGGGGTCATCTTTTGGGGGGACTCTTTGAGATTCCAGGGGTTTTAAGTTTATTTCCTTCACCAAATTAGAGACGTTTTCCATCATTATTCTTTAACATCTTGTTGTTTTTTTTTTCCGGTACCCCTATGACACAGATATTTTTATATTTAATTGTGTCCCATAGGCTTCTTAAATTATTATTATAGTCTTGGCTTCTTTTTTCTTGCCATTCTGATTGGGTGTCCTTGTTTTCCCCATCTTTTATATCAGTGGTTCGATTCTCTTCTTTATCCACTCTGCTGATTTCCTCTAATATACTCTTCATCTCAGATAATGTGTTCTCCATTTCTGACTGTTCCTTTTTATAGCTGACATTTCTGTTTTTATGTGTTTTTTGTCTCTTTGAGAAAGTTATCACTGAGTACATCTATTCTTCCCCTAAGTTAACTGAGCATCTTTATAACCAGTGTTTTGAACTTGGCATCTGTTCAATTACTTGACTCCATTATATCTGGATCTCTGTTCTGTTCTCTCATATGGCTTCTGCTTTTTTATCTTCCCATTTTGGAGGGCTTTCTGTGTCTGTTTATATGTACTAAATAAAGCTCCTAAGTCTCTCAGTCTTAGTAGCATGGCTTTTTGCAGTAGGTTTCCAGTGGCACAGTCCTGAGAGGGGTTCAGCTGCAGGCCAAGTTTAGCCCCAGCCTGCATCCCTCCAAGGTCACCTGTTAAGATTCAGCAAGCAATCCACAGACGCTGTGCTTATAGTTGCCTCAAGAAGCCACACCAGAAACCAAGGTCAACGGCCACCAGTGTGAGTCTTGGAGTTGGCTCAGCAGGGAGCATCAGGCTGTATGTGGCTTGGGTGGGGCTGTGAGTAGGAGGATGCGGAGTTTAGAGGAGTCTTCTGGGCAGAGCAACCTATCTTATCCAGTTCAATGACATCTCAGCTATGGTAGCACTGTGTCTGCACACCGGGTGGGAAAAGACTCAAAAAACAATGAATACCACCAGCACTTTTGCCTAGGATATAGACTCTCCTCTCGCCTTTGCTCTGATAGCTAGATCTCCCTGTGAGTCTCTGTTTCCCCTCCCCATACAGCTGACCTGGTGCTGGTGCTCAGAGCAAGCACGTCCATCACTGTGAAAATCCACTCATGGACACGGCCCTTTTAAGAGGTGTCTGCAGCTACAGTAGCCCCTGTCCCACGCAGCCTTTGGGGACCAGGCAGCCTCACATCTTTTCTCCCTCCTACCTTCTACCATTGCAGGGTGATTCCATACTTATATCCCTAGCCATAGTGCTTTTGTTCATCTATATCACAGACGACTTTGCTTGCTATTTGTTCTGTGTTTCTTTCACAACTTAAATTTGGTCGCAAGAGGGATAAACAAAGCCTCTATCATCTATGCTCTTTTTTTCAGGATGTTTTCAAATATTCCAAATTACAATGCAAGTAAATTTAAAGTCATCCTCACCTGTCGGGTTATTTCATTTATTCAGACTATTCCCAGGTATAAGCTAGCTTGCACAAAGGATGTTTCTATTTTTAGTTTTAGGGCAAAATACTTGATAATTTGTAATATCTTCATGCTGAAAACATTTCATCTTTAGTTATCCTGCATGAAAGGGATTTATGAAATCTTTCAACATTATCTTGATTTCTCTATTATATGGACTGAACCCAGTCTCTGTCAATACAGGTTCCCATAGTTTTGTTCTATTCTATTCTTCTTTTCCTATCTCCTTGGGTCTCTGGCAACACCCTGTCAAACGAAGTGACAAGATACAATCTACTCTTTTCTCTAAATAACTCCATTTATTACTTATTCTTCAGGAACATACTGGTGATCTTTCATCTTTCATTTGGTTGTGACCTTAATCATTTATAATAATTTTAATTGTAATAATTTATAATAACCTTGTCTTATTTCTTTAAGACAAGAAGAATGAGATCAGCTCTAGAAAGAATTTTATTCAGGCTCTGTGAAAAGCAACAAGCATATATTAAGTACCTATTATGTGCTGATTCTTATGTGTTGCAAGGAATGGAACATACAGAGTAGTATTTCAAACAGTATTTTTAGTTAATAAATTGGCATGCAAGGTTATTCACAGGAATTATTCAGATAGGAAGAAATCAGCCACAACTTAAATGTGCAATAGCATCAGGATGGTTAGGTAAATTAGGGTGCATTTTAGAATATCATATTATCATTACAATATTTACAAAGAATTTTAGTTTATTAGAAAGTTCTTAAGAATAAGGAAGTCCAAAAATAACCTTTAAAAATGTGTATCTGATATCTCAACAAAATGCATAAAGTAGAGAATAGAAAGAAAGATGCCAAAATATTGACAGTGCTTTTTTGCTATATTGGGATGCTTTTTTCTTCTTTACTCTTTTCTGTATGAGGAACTCAGAAGATTTAGTCATATAGAAAGCAGCATAGTTTAAAATCCTGAGCAAAAATATCCTTGATGACAAGTTATGGCTCCTATTCATTCTGAGAAAAGAAAGGTCATAAGAGACTTAATAATAGTCTTCAAATATTTGGAAAGCTTTCAGATGATGTTCAGCATGGTGACCAGGCCTTCTCAAACCCCATGAAAATATGTATATATAGGTAAAAAGATATAGATAAAAAGATATGAATAAAATAAGATATATATAAAATTAAAAAAATACAGGTAAAATACAGCAAGAGAAGTCAAGCTTGGCTATATGGAAGCATTTCATTGGAGGAGGGGATAATTTAAAAAATCAGAATTGCTTATGATAGCAAACCATGACATTTACTTTTTAGAAGGTTTGAACAGCAATTTTTGCATCTGCCTATGAAGTTTCAGGAAACATGTAGGCAGTCTCCGAAAGGGCAGAAAGGTTAACTGTATTTTTGATGCAAACAAGTCCTTTGATTGTATCATTTGATCTGTGCCTTCAGAGCACATGATGCAACTTTGGCTTCTGAACATTATACTCTTTACTATGGGACAGTCTGAAATCTAATCCAACCCTCTTGATAGTCTTTAGGAAAGCAACTGGAAAAGATGCTCAATTTACTAGTCATCAGGAAATACAAATCAAAATGAAACATTGGTCCAGTGTTGAAAAACAAGTATTCTCTTACTCTGCTTGCAAGTGTATAAATTGGTACAGCCTTTTGTTAGTATCTATCAAAATTTAATGCACATAGTCTCTATCCCAGTAATTTCATTTCTAAAAAATATCCTAAAGAAATACTGGCACATGTGCACAAAGAGGCATTACTTATAATAGCAAAAAAGAATACAACTATTGAATGTTCATTTGTGAAGGATTAAACTATAGAGTTAGTTCTAAATGGACTTAACAATATGTCTTGGAAATATTTCCCAGTTCTAGAAAAACATATACAATATTATACCACTTAGGTTAAAACATACCTATAAAACAGTCATGTATCTCAATGTACATATATTGATTTAATGCATCAAAAGCTGTCCAGAAAGCAATTTTTATCAAGGAGTATTGTTACCCACTTGAGAAGGAACTATGATTGGCAGCTCAAGATGGTTTATTGTTTTATCTGTAGTCTAAAGGTTTTTGTTTCATATGTAGTTGAATATTTTATAATGAGAATGTATTCTTTAATTACTTGTAATAGCATGTAATTAAAGGCAAACAAATAAAAATTAGGAAACAGGTATATAATACAGAAATACAGGCAAGTGTTTAAAATAGATATTTGTGACAATTGACAAAGAAAAAGACTAGGAAGATTAGGCAAAAGTTGGAGAAGATGGTATAATAAAGTTTACAGGGAGAAGACAAAATATAATGAAAAAGATAATGCTTACAAAAATAAAAGGAAAGCCTCTTAAGATTAAATAACATAAAATGTGCAGAACTGTTCATGAAGAAAACTATAAAACTCTACTGGGTAATGAATGAGGACTTATCCTACCACTTGTGAAAATATATTATAAAACTTAAGTAAATAAAACAATTTGGTACTGATTCCTGAATAGAAAAATCATGGGGTAGAAAATCTAGAAAGTAAATGATTACATTTAAGAATTTGGAGTATGATAAATCAGTAAGGATAGGATGGGTAAACCCATATATTCAAGCAGCGTGAAAGTCTGACTACATCTCTCTGAACAAGCATGAAAATTGCGGGTCAAATGGAACTATCACAGAACTCCCCAGAACAAGAGAAATTCCGCAGGGTAAAATTATAATGCTACTGGTTTATATATGCTGATTTTTCATGGTTCTTAGGTTCTGTTTTTTTTTTTTTTTACTTAAAGGTTTTACTTTTCTGTAATGACATAGGTAGAGGAATGGGAAGTTCATAAGGACCAGTATGTTTGTGAATGGAGTCCAGTCATTATTTTCTCTTAATACTTAAACCTCTTACCTCTTCTGGTGAAGTTATAAATGTCTTGTCCTGGAATCTCAGTGTTTCTTGTAGATTCTAAAAGAACTTGGGGTAAGAGGAAACTAACTGGTGAATTAGCTTTCTTTCTGGGAAAAAAAAATTCAACTATCATCATTATAACAGGAAGAAAAACTTAATTCAAGTCTGAGGAATTTAAAGTACAAATTGTAAGGCAGAAATATGGAAACCCCTAGGTTTTTGTAACCATACCAAGCTGAACCAGAAGAGCCTAATGCAGTCATTCATTAATTTCGAGAGGATATGTCAAAGGTATTAGAATTATAATGAGACAACCTACAAGGGAGAGGCTAGCCTGCCAACATTTACTTTATCATTTGCTGCTTGATATTACTGGGAAAAGGGTCAGAAGTATTACCTTTTCCATGTCCCCTTTCCTCTTTGTGTTATATCTAGTCGATTCTCAATTCGCTTCTGCTTCAGCTCAAGCTACCTCAAAAATAAACCTTCTCCAGAAAGCCCACTTTTATTACACATACATCATTTTCCTTATACTTGGCACTGTTCAATGTAATCAGGTATGAAAATTAAGGAGATAATTAGAAACCCTTAATATCTTTTTGTTTTTGTCTCAAGCCACCCTTGTCATTTCTATTTAGTGACACATCTTCAGTGAACTCTTAGCACAATATACTAAGCAGCTTAATTTCTACTTAAAAGGAAAAAAAATAATTAAAAAATAATAGTAATGACACTCAAAACTTTGTTATGACCAAAAAAGTCTAAAAATTATAATAGCCTAAGACTAAGGACTGGGGAGTCTATGAAGACTCTTCTAAAGACCATGTTCCCTGTTAAATGTTTCTTTTTTTTATCTTAGCACCAGACCAAAGTTGGGGAAGACTCTCAATATGGTAGTGTCTCCCTCCTTCAGATTCAGACGTCTTAGACAGGTAGCATTTTTTGATCTTCCACTGATTCATTCTATAGATATTTACCAAATACTCTGTGCCAGGCACTGTTTTTACACATTGTAGATACAATGATGAAAAAATCCAAACCCATTCCCTCTCTTCATAGAACTCACACTTAAGGTGATCTGGTACATAGAGAGCATCTCTTCTGTTTCTATAATAGCTACCTCACAAAGAATAAGGACTCATGCACTTGTTGAATATGTTTCTTAAGGAAGGCACAACAAGGGGACAGACTCTGCAGCAGTATTTCTTAAACCTGAGTATGCATCAGAAATAACTTGGATGCTTACTGAACATGCAGATTTCTGCCCACCCCCCAACCCCTACCCCTTCACACAGAGTTTCTAATATGGGAAGTCTGGGATGGGGATCAAGTATCAGCTTATTTGACAAGCTTCCCTGATTATTGTGATGCAGGTAATACAAGGACAACACAATGATAACAGTGTCTCCACCCTTGCTGATAGCTATTTAGTGTTTCACATATTTTAATTTAAGGCAATTAAGTTTTTATCAGCCTCCTCTGTACATAGAAAATATGCTCAGCATCTTCTTCATATAAGTAGTCTAAACACAGCCCAAATCAATCATTTTGTGGTTATTTTGGGCTTTTAGTCATATTAATAGTCAGTTGCTATGCAATCAGTCAGAACAGATATGTGGTCAATTCAACCATTAAGTTGGCCAACAAAATAACTGACCTGCTGGAGTCATGCTAACATATAGATATGTCCAAAGTATGGCAAGTCACAGCAAAGGCAGTTTTTAAATTTTTTTTTCTAGTCATAGTGACAAAGCTTAAAGAATGCTGTAAGTAATTTCCATTTATACATTTTAAATTTATGATCCACCAATAACTGGTTCACATCTGAGTACTGACAATTAATACCGTCAAGGAATATTTATGTCCCCATCCCTAAAAAAAATATAATAACATCAACTTATTTAAGGATTAAATGACCTAACATGTAAAAATGTTTATTAGAAGGCTCAATAAATATTTTTCCCTTACAGAGTGATCCACATTTCACAGAATTAATCTATATTTAAAAAGTCATTAAGTAGTTGTGATAATTGTATATATGACACTACTAAAAAAAGCAAATAAAAAGAAAGACTAAGACAAAACACTTAGGTAATTCATGAATTATTATTTTTCCACCTTATTTCCTAGAAGTTGATAGTTTTAGTAAAAGGTTTTGGCTAAAAATAATGTTACTTTGCCTTCATGTGACACTGCACTTTTTAAAGCTCTTTCCCAATTATTATTACATTTGATACAGCAACCTTGTGAAGAAATGACATTATTACCATTAGGCAGATGAGGAAACCAAGGCCCTCTGATAATTGACTTGCTCACATTTATCCAGTTCTTGAACTTTCTAGAGTAAATACTAAGTTTCTTGAGTGAATACTGTTTTCCTTCTACAGGCTATTTAATAACTGAAAGTATGCTTGAGTGTCCATAAAGTGTTTTTTAGTTTCAACAACTTTTCAATTCAGAGTTTAAAGCCAAGACACTTTCATGCAGAAACAATTCAGATCCAGGTAAGAAATGCTACTGCAGCCAACATTTACTCAGCTGCTTTGCTTGTCCTTCTATACCCAGAGCTACACATTTTTCAAAAAGTAAGTATAAATCTTTGTATTATCAAGACACATTGCTTTTTTCTTCCTTTTGTGGAAGAAACAGGAACTAAGAATGCTTTAGGGAAGATGGCTTTTAGGCATAACATTGGATAGTTTATAGTTACTGGCTTGATATTATATCTTGCGCCTCTTCTTAGCAAAGAGACCCTATTTTGCTTTGGGGAATTCTTTTATCACAACCTCCCAGATGGGGGCATTTGGTCCAATGCACTAAGCAAACCAGGACACACATAAAAGTAATTACCCACTCTGCACCCAAATTTTATAGATTTAGATTGTGAACTATTGGCATTGACCATAACTCAATTCTTGTTGATTTTTTAACTTCCTTAATTATGTTTTTTAAACTCCTTCTGCATTTATTCCTTCAATCAAATCGCCTCCAAGGGATTTGAACACAGCTAGGTGCTGATGTCCTCCTAGTCTCTATCCTTGATCCTGCTTTCTAGTTACTGTTTAGTACTTCTAAAATGCTATATGTGTAATTTCCCTTCTGACTTGAATAAACCCTAGCTCCTCTCCTCCTGTGTACCATCCATGTGCAGCCACCCTATTTCTGCCTACTTTTGTTTTATGTGTGCATGATCTAGAAATAGAAGAATTGGAGATTGTTTTTCATGGGCCAGCAAGCATAATATGGAACTTCTTGGGAGTATTAACCTCTTAGATGCAACAATCTATACCATGGCTAGTTTTGTAGATTACCTTGAGATTCCACATACTGGGCTATTAAGAGAAAATCTTCTCTGAGGACTACATCCTTTGCACATATAATAGGGGCAACAAGGCCACCCTTAATTGTGCTAAAATTTGTGGAGTCTAGAACAAAGATACAAATGGAGACCTCCTGCCTCTGTTCAGACCCCCTTCTCCTCTCAATCTTGACTCTGTTCCACACCGTGAGGGACTGTATACAGATGTACCTGAATATGTCAACCAAGAAAGAGAAAAAGAGAGAAGGAAGTAAAGAAGGAAAGAAGCTAGGAAGGAAGGAAGGAAGGAAGGAAGGAAGGAAGGAAGGAAGGAAGGAAAGAAGGAAGGAAGGAAAAGAAGAATAGAATGGATGGATAGGAGGACAGATAAGCAGAAAAGAAGAAATGGAAGGAAGGAAGGAAGGAAGGAAGGAAGGAAGGAAGGAAGGAAGGAAGGAAGGAAGGAAGGAAGGAAGGAAGGAAGAATATTCTGATTAATAGGTCTTCATCTTCCTTCTATCTACCCATTTTGGAAAATATAGGCCTTGAACAAAAATATCTTTATTCTGTGTGTACTTATGTGATGAATTGTCATTTAAAATGTATAACACAATAAGAAATCTCTTCTCTCTTTGGAATTTGCTGTTGGGTGAAAAAAGTTGCATGCTTTTTATCACCACAATTGGGGGTGGATGACATTGCTAGAAGGAAAAAAAATTCTAGGTTTGATTCCTAGGGAAAACATCATCACATATGTTTGCAATACATAATATTCTTTCAACCTAGTAGATTTTAACCTTTTAGTTCTACCTAAACTATTTGAGGGCAATGATAAACTCCTCTCAATAAGGGTGGATTTTTGCCATATAGATTTTTGATTCAGGGTAATTATCAAAATTGATGTGGAGGAGTGTGTATAGTTTTAAAAAGCTCCCCCCACGTCATTTTGATATGCTTCCTCTGACACACACACATGTGTCTTGCTATTACTGTCCTAACCATTTTTAATTCTATACCTAAACAAGCATCCCTGAAATATGCATACACTTTGATTTTTCTGTCCTGATTAAAACTGTTCTTCATAAAAACTAGTGACACTGAATGACTTTTCTCATACTCAAAACTATCATTTCCTTCTAGTCATAATCCAATAAAATAATTTTTGTTTTTGAACAAATTATATTTTAAAATTCTGCAAGAATGAAAAGTTACAGGCATATTATATTAAAATATTTACTCTTTCATGCAAAACAAGTTGCTTAGTGATAAGAGGCAGCTATGGAATTTATTAAAATGAATCTAAAAATGTGTACCTCCTTTAGAAATTAGTTTCTAAGCCATGCTGTGCACTTGAGATTTAGCGTTCATTATGGGCAATATTATGTGCACATGATACATTGTGACATGAGAAGTCATAATATTCTTGAGGATTTTCTATATCACAGTGGGAGAACCAAAGTCTCATGAGTATAACAAGAGGCAAAGAATGGATCATTCTGTGATCTGTTTTCATTCCAGCTTCTATTTTATTCCATGATCCTGAAAGAGATTATTGGTCTTCTTATCTTTAACATAAAGATGCTTATTCTGCATGTTTGTTTTCTATGTGTATTGGTGCCGTGATTTTGAATTGTGTTCACAAAATTCTGAACTTCCTTACAGATGCCTTAATATCTTCCAAAAAAGCAAAAGGAAATTATGTAGGTTTGATCTCTTCACTGTTTCATATCTGTTTTTTTCTCCATGTTCTTTTATCTTGCCTTGAAGGACGATAAAGGCCTCACATTGCCAATGTTCTATTGGTGACCAGAACATCGCCTTCTGGACTACATTAGACACATAGAATGCATGAAAAATAAGCTTCTGTTGTTTCAAGCCACTGAAATCTGGGGACTCATTTGTTACCTAATCTAACCTACACTGATTACAACAAGGGTCCTTTCAAAGACACTGCTATAATGGAAAAAGCTAAATATCAGGAATCCTAAATCTAGTTCCAGCTCTGCTACTGACCATCCCTGTGACTTTAGTCAAGTCACTCATTTCTTTGAGCCTCAATTTCCTCTTATTTAAAAAAAAAGAAATAAATAAGCAGCATGATTCATAGAATATTTTTAGATAAAATGATACATTAAATATGAAAGAATAATTTTAATTATAATATTTTATAAATATACTTATAACCAATATAAGTGTTTATAAATCAATAAACTTTCCAGAAAAAAGAGGACAAAAATACAAATTCCTAAATGTGTTTTTTTTTTTCCCAAGTGCCTAAACACCTCCCTGGCAGAAAAAATCTCAAGTGAAGGATATATCATTACTTTTACTAGGCACGAGTATACCTAAATGTGGCTAATTTTACTAAAGATCCACTAAGAAATAACATTTCCTATTGAGATTTGACTATACACACTTAGTAAGAAGAAATGAAAGGAATGTTATAATCAAATAATTTAGATGGTAATAACCTTCACAAATAACACAACAGATTTCAAGGGCAGTGAAATTTGGATATTTGAAATGCATGTTCCTCTTTTTTTAATTAAATTTATTGGGTTAACATTGGTTAATACAATTATATAATTTTCATATGTACATTATCATTTGACAACTGTATATTCTATTGTGTGTTTACCACCCAAAATCCAGTTTCTTTCAGCTCTCATATATTTGATCCCTTTCACTTACTTCGCCCTGCCCTTAACTCCCTATATTTTATTCCATTTACCCAATCTATCTCCCCCCTACTCCTCCACCCCACTAGTTACCACTAGTCTACAGACCTCAGGTAACCACTAGCCTATAGTCCATGTCCATGAGTGTCTGTTTGTTTGTCCCACTCATTTGTTGTTTTTATGTTTATATGCCACATATACGTGATCTCATAAGATATTCGACTTTTTCTATCTGGCTTATTTTGCTTAGCAAGATTATCTCGAGGTCCATGCATGTTGTTGCAAATGGTAGTATTTCCTCTCTTCTAAGGGCTGAGTAATATTCCACCATATATATGTACCACAGCTACTTTAACCAATCATCTATCGTAGGACACTTTGGTTGTTTCCATTTTCTGGCCACTGTGAATAATACTGCTATGAACATCAGTGTGCAAATATCTTTTTGGATACGGGTTTCCAAGTCTTTGGGGTAAATACACAGCAGAGGGATTGCTGGATCATATGGTAGATCAATTCTTAGTTTTATGAGGAAATTCAATACTGTTTTCCATAGTGGCTGTACCAAGTTGCAGTCCTATCAGTAGTGCATCAGGGTTCCTTTTTCTCTGCATCCTCTTCAACATCTGTTATTACTTGTCCTGTTGATTATATCTATTCTAACAGATGTGAGATGATATCTCACTATGGTTTTGATTTGTATTTGCCTAATAGCTAGTGATGTTGAGCATCTTTTCATATATTTGTTGACCATTTGTATGTCCTCTAGGGAGAAATGCCTATTCAAGACCTCTGCCTATTTTTTGACTTAATTGTTTGTTTTTGTTTGTTTGTTTTTGGTTTTGTTGTTGTTGCTGCTGCTGCTGTTATTGAGGCATATGAGTTCTTTGTGTATTTTTTATATTAGGCCTTTATCAGAGGTGTTGATTTTAAATATATTTTTTGATTCGTATGGCTGTCTCTTTACCTTGTTGATGATTTCTTTTGCTGAGCAGAAGCTTTTTAGTTTGATGTAGTCCCATTAATGTATTTTAGCTTTTATTTCCCTTGCCTTTGAGGTCAAATTTATAAAATCCTCTTTAAGTCCAAGGTTCTTAAGTTTAGTTTCTATGTTTTCTTCTGTGTATTTTATTGTTTCAGGTCTTATATTTAAGTCCTTAATCCATTTTGAATTAATTTTGGTGTGTGGTGATAGACAATAGTCTAGTTTAAATTTTTTTCAGGTAGCTTTTCAGTTTTCCTAGCCCCATTTATTGAAGAGGCTTTCTTTTCTCCACTGTATGTTTTGGCATCTTTGTCAAAAATAATTTGCCCATATAAATATGGTTTACTTCTAGCCTCTCAATTCTATTAATCTGGTCCATGCATCTATTTTGCTGCCAATACCATGCCATTTTGATTACTGTCGCTTTGTAGTATAATTTAAAAGTGGGGAGGATGGTGCCTTCAGCCTCGTTCTTTTTTCTCAGGATAGATTTGACACTTCGGGGTCTTTTTTACTTCCATACAAAACTGATGATTTTTTTTCTATTTCTTTAAAAATTGCTGATCAGATTTTGATGGAGATTGTATTAAATCTGTATAATACTTTAGGTAATATGATCATTTTAACTATGCTGATTCTTCCAATCCAAGAACACAAAATATCTTTCCGTTTCTTTGTATTTTCTTCTATTTCTTTTAATAAGGTCTTATAGTTTTCATTATATAGGTCCTTCACTTGTTTCACTAAATTTATTCCCAGGTATTTTATTCTTTTTGTTGCAATTGCAAAAGGAATTATTTTTTTTCACTTCTTTTTTTTTTGACACTTAATTATCAGAGTATAGGAAAGCTATGGATTTCTGAATGTTGATTTTGTATCCAGGGATTTTACTGTATTTTTTTATTGTTTCTAGTAATGTGGAGTCTTTAGGGTTTTCTATATAGAGATACATGTCACCCACAAACAGTGACAGTTTGACTTCTTCTTTTCCTATTTGGATGCCTTTTATATCTTTCCCTTGTCCGATTGCGCTTGGTAGGACCTCCAATGTTATATTGAATAAGAGTGGCAATAGTGGACAGCCTAGCATTGTTCCTGAGCTTAGAGGGAATGTTTTAGTTTTTCACCATTAAGTATAATGTTATCTGAGACTTTGTCATATATGGCTTTTATTATGTTAAGGTACTTTCCTTCTATACCAATTTTATAAAGTGTTTTGATCATAAATGGATGCTATATCTTGTCAAAGACTTTTTCTGCATCTATTGATATGATCATATGATTCTTATTTTTTTAATTTGTTTATGTGGTGTATCACATTAATCGATTTGCATATGTTGAACTATCCCTGTGCCCCTGGGATGAAGCCCACTTGATCATGGTATATAATCTTTTTAATATGTTACTGTATTCAGTTCGATAGTATCTTATTTAGGATGTTGCATATGTGGTCATGAGAGATATCGGTCTGTAGTTTTCTGTTTTTGTGTTATCTTTATCAGGTGTTGGTATCAGAGTAATATTGACCTTATAAAATGTGTTGGGAAGTATTGCCTCCTCTTCAATTTTTTAGAAGAGTTTGAGAAGAGGTATTGAATCTTCTTTGAATGTTTGGTATAATTCACTGGTAAAGCTGTCTGGTAATGTACTTTTATGTTTTGGTAGGTTTTTGATGATTGTTTCAATTTCCATACTGCTGATTAGTCTATTTAGATTTTCCAGATCTTGATTCAGTCTAGGAAGGTTGTATTTTTCTAAGTACTGCTCCATTTCTTTGAAGTCATTAAATTTGGTGTTATATACTTTTTCATAACATTCTTGTATGGTCCTTTGTATTTATGTGATGTCAGTTGTAATTTCCCCTCTACCATCACTGATTTTGTTTATTTGTATCCTTTCTCTGCTTTCCTTAGTGAGTGTAGCTATGGGTTTGTCAATATTATTAACCTTATCAAAGAATGAACTCCTTGTTGCATTTATTTTTTTCTATCTTTTTTTGTTTTCAATTTCAATTTTTCTGCTCTAATTTGATTATTTCTTTACTTCTGCTGACTTTAGGTCTCATTTGGTCTTCCTTTTTTATTTTTTTTGTTTATTGGGGCTCATTCTTGTTTTTGGAGCTAGGCCTGTAATTGTGAACTTTTCTTTTATGACCGCTTTTGCCATATCTCAAAAGTTTTGATAAATTGTACTATCAGTATTATTTGTTTCTATGTATCTCTTGATCTCTCTTTTTATTTCTTCCCTGACTCAGTTTATTCTTCAGTAGCATGTTTTTTTAATCTCCATGTATTTAGGGGTTTTTTTTTTGTATTTATTTCCACAGTTGATCTCTAGTTTCAAAGCATTATGATCAAAAAGTATGTTTGGTATGATTTCAATTCTACCATTTCTTGTGGATATTTAATCAAGCTTGCTACACTCAGTTTTAGTCCCTGTAAGTGTTAGCGACAGTCTCAGCAGCATTTGCTCAGATTCTCCCGGGGCTCCGCAGTAGTTGGTCTCAGAGGGTATGGGAGAAGGGGCCCTCTGGGTTGGGGGTTGGAGGCTATGTCTCAGCCTCAGTTTTGCAATGGCCAGCAAAAATCAACTGTTGTTCCTCTGTGGTCCCTTCTTGATTCTCTGCTTTTTGCCCTGATGACTGAATCCTGCTGCTTACCCACGCATGGCTGTTAGGGGAACTCGCCAATTCTTTTCCCCTTCCCTTCCTCCTACAGGGAGCTCCAGTGGCTGTGACAGGCACCTTTTTTATTACTCCCAGTCCACTGCTTGACACCCAGGGTTCTGACCTATGGTAGCTCTTATACACAGATCTCATTTTCAGATGTGCTGGTGTGCAGTTTGTTTTTTGCTGAATTTTAGATGTTCAGCTTATTGTTGTTTCAAGCAGAGAGATCTGGGGACATCTCTCACTATGCCATGTTTCCAAAGATTTCCATGTTCCTCTTATAGTGACTTCATATATTCAAAGGTAAAGGGTATATACTTACTCTCTAAACTGTATAAATTTGTATGTCATAGAAGACCATCTTTTCCACTATTATTTTCTGAAGTATTAGCTCTTATTACTGTACTATAGACAGAACCAGATAATATATTGATCTTATATGTTGTCAGCTTTCTGAAGGGTTTACAGCAATACAGTCAAACTGCTATAGGATTTTGGTCAAGTTATTCTAGGCTTCTGTTTTACAATCATCAAAACAAAACAAAACAAAAGTATCATCTCTTCTCTAATGGGATGATATGAGTCTATGTTTACTTGGGGTAGTGAATTAGAAATTATTATGAGCTATCATAAGAAAACTCCAACTTATAAATTGATTATAGTAACTATGAATTATTACTTCTAATCACCTACAGTGTTCATAACATGGTACTTATGGGCATTATCTTTATTACCTAGACTGCCCTTGCATGATTCCAGAGAAAAATCTATATCTGCATTTTTAACATATACCTGGTATGATGACTATATTGATAGCTATAGCCATATATTTTCCTTATCTTCATGCTTTTTTGGCTTTATTTATCCATCTTACATTCTAGGGTCAAAATCTTTAGGGGCAATGTTGCCTTTTTCTATACTTTAGCTGAATTATTTCTCCCAGGATCAACCTTTTGTGTGCTCCTGCACTGTAGATTTCCATTACATTTAACTCCAGGGAGGGCGACCAAGGGTTATGTGAACAGGAGATAAGTCTGGGTTATACCTTTTGATGAATTTCATTTCCCCCCTCTAAGTCCACTAGAAATGATTTAACACAGTTCCGTCTGTGTTTCCACAGTTTAGATTAAGCATGTCAAAAGGCTTGTTGGCTACAATTGGAACCCCTGGCAACAGCTGTCTTATAATTTCATTTGTAGTATGCCTTGCTCAAAACTAAATGCTTTAAATACATGTGAGAGAAGAAACAACAGCACTGATGCAAGGATCTGCAAATCCATCTCTAAAAGCTTAATTTTTAAAAAGTTGGTCTTGGCTTAAGAGACTTTTTTTCTTCAATGATTATGTCAATGTAATTTTCCATCCTATCAAATTAAACCTTTTTTAAATTTATCGTAAGCAATTTCCAAAATATCCTTATCTAATCTGCCAACTTTTATGATCTATGGGCCTTAAGGGGAAATGAGGAAGGCAAGTTCTACTATTCAAAAACACCTTGTGTTTTGGCCACAGCATAATTGTGTTTCTGCTTTACATTTATATCATGATTAGGTAAACAAAGTTATACCCAATGATGAATAACTAATCCTTTTCAGTAGTAACAATATCTAGAGCTTTGGCCCCATGAAATGACATATCTGTTAGTATGTTTACCATTACCAGTCCTATTCATAAGATTGTATTGATTAGATTTTGCACTGCAAAAATACCATTTTAAACCAGAGTGAAATCAATATGGGTATATGTTTTTATATACAAATCGTATTTAGCCCAAAAAGAATATTCTTCATCAGAGCAGAAATAAATCTGGAAAGAAAATTGGATAAAACTTCCTAAAATGAAAAAAAAAAAAACAAGTTTACCCTTCCTGGTGATTTAGTCCTTTCTCCCCGACTATCAATCTGAGCTCAGTCCTCTCTGTCTAAGTGGAGATTTCTTTTCTGCTCAAAGCAGATCAGTGTTTGTCCAAATTAAGACCTGAGACATCATCAGCATACAAATGTCTACTTTATATTTAAATGACACAGTAGCAGTTCATTCAGTTCTATGGGAAGCAGCAAAAACTGAAATACAAAATAGCCAGGAAGACTCCTGATGACAATGCACTTACTATAAAGCACAGAAGCTCTTTTTCTTGCAGCACTTAATGCTTCAGAAACATCCTACCAGATGGAATAGGATTATTTCCAGAAAGTAATAAGGCAGTTACTGAAGCAATGGTAAGGCATCACTATGAGTAAGCAAATAGCAAAGTTGCAGCCCCTCCACTTATGCTAGTTTTCATTTGATTTGGTTAAAGCTGAAATTCAGAGATAATAAATATGGTTTTGGAAAGCTGAAAAGTGATGTATATTAACTCTGAATGTGAATTTCCTGTGTGTGAGGAAGATTACAGCTTAGTCCTGAAATGATTTTACAAGCACGCTACTAAAACTAAAGACAATTCTCTGATTCTCTACCAATACTAACAAGAACACTTTACTAATAAAATCTGAGCATATATGTTTCTGTGCTCCTCATACAGGGAGTACTCACTAAATGTTAGTTGATTAACACTTACTGTATCAGCTGATTTCCACATATATTTTATCTTCCCCATAGCTGCTTCTCCCATAGTCTTCCCTATTTCAGGAAATGCAATTTCATTCTTCCAGCTGCTCAGGCCAAAATTGTTGGAGTTGCCATTATGGCTCATATCCACATCCAGTCGTCCTCTAAATATATCCAGAATCTGACTACTTCTCACTACCTACACTATTATCCTGGTCCCAGGCTACCGTCATCTCTTGCCTGCATTATTGCAATAGCTTCTTAACTGGTCTCCCTGTTTTCACCTTGTCCTCTTAGAGTCTACTCTTAACAGAGCAGCAAGAGGGTTCCTTTTTAAATCAGATTATGATGTTTCTCTGCTCAGAAACTTCTGTTGTCTTCTTATTTTACTCAGTTAAAGCTGACTTCTTTTCCATGGCCTTTAAGGCCCCACACAATCTATTTTCTCCCACTACTGTGGCCTCTCTCCCCCTCATTCATTCTGCTCCAGCTACATATTTTGGACTTTTACCTCCTTATTATTCCTCAACACTCTGCATATGGTCCCACTTCAGGAACTTTCTACTTGCTATTCTTTCTACCTTTCCCTCAGATAGCTACAAGGCTCCCTCTCTCATTTCAGGTATCTATTCTATTAATAAATGATACATTATTAGATAGATCACTCTGTGTAAAATAGAATCTCCCCACACTTCATCATTCTGTATCCCCTTTAGGCTGCTTTAATTTTCATCATAGCAGTTATCACCACCTAAAATATCCCATATTCCTTTATTTATTGTCTGCCACACCACAGCCCCTCTCCACACACATCCATGTCAGAATATAAGCTTCACAAAAGTAGAAATTATCTGGAACAGTACCTGGTATATCATAGGTTCCCAATTAATATTTAAAATAAATCTACTAGAGCACCCAAGTGCCTGCCATTTTGTCTCATTCCTTTTTATTTCCTTCCTCCTTCTCCTCTTCCTCTTCCCCTCCCTTCTCTTCTTCATCACATCTATTACTTATTGAGAACATATTGACAGGTGCTGTTGCAAATATTGTTCTATCTCTTTTAATTATGACAATAACTCCATAAGGCATGTATTATCTTTATGTTAATAAACATGTAAATTAAAGCCCAAAGTATAATGTAATTTGCTTAAGATACACAAATAGTATATCAAAGCTATGACCTAAATCTTAATCTGTCTGATTCCAAAACTTCTGCTCATTTCATTCTTGCAAACCTAATGACTTCTTCAGCTTATCTTTCTATTTTCTTTTTCCCTCTGCTACTGTATCTCTAGCAGATGGAGCATTCATAAAAATCTAAGAATATTGAATATAAACAAACATCTTAGACATTAACTCACCTAACAACTTGCTTTCTCCTCTTCCTTTCCTACTTTCCACCATTTTGCAGTTGATGAAATTAAAACTCAGAAATATTAAAACTTATCCAAGGTCACATGGATAGTAAGTGGCAAAATGAAGACTGGAACCTTCTTATTCCCAGTCTTTTATTTTCACTGGAACACCTACCCATCTTTTAACAGCCAACAGAACAGTATGAAGTTACTGAGAAGAGATTCAGATTAAGAGGATAATGAAGGTTTTAGGGAAAGAAAAGAGAAATGGAACAGTGCTTACTCTCCTCTCACCATAGAAATTATTTTTAAGGAGGAAAACATCACATTGCTTCATGTACAAAGGTTGATGAGAATAAAATTGTCATTGCAATACTGAAAATAACTTGTAGTGGTCTATAAATTTTAAGCTTTAATATACATGGCTACAATAATTCAACCTTTCAAGTCAGCAAAAGTAACACGAGATGAGAAAAATGTCTGCTTGCTTTGATATATGATAACAAAAATATGTATGCTAATTAAAAGCTTCTCACTTAATGAGAACTGTGCATTTATTAATGATGCATTACATTGCCATTCCAGTGAAACAGTAGATTGTGTTCCATATTAGTGGATATAATGTATTACAGTAAATACCTCAAGGATTAATAATAGTTCATTATGAGAAAATTGAGCTTAAAATCATTGTTAGGTTACTGGGCATCAGTTCTCGGAGGCTAACAATACAGACAACACTTAGAATAGTAAACATCATCGAAGATGGAATTGGCAAAGCAAAACTGGAAGGGTATTTGTAACTGTTTGCTAGCTGTCCTTTTGATATTGAAAATAAAAGATGCTGGAGATTAGAAAATGGAATTTACTTCTAAAGCTGGCTAACAGTTCTGTTGCTCCTTGTCTCCATACATAATGGAAGGTCCCATAGATCACACCTGGAGTTCTTTGAAGACTATACTAAAAGAAAAAAAAAGTTATTTTGTGTGTTATTTTTAAGGTAAAAATTTCTGTTGGACCTAAGAAAAAACAAAGCCACCTATTCAAAAGTGATAAAATTCACCACTTTTATCATCTTTACTGGGGGGAAAAAAAGCCCATTTAGTATGATAAAAGTAGTATTGAATTTTAGAGAACACTTCAAAAACTCACACTCTAGATATTAAAACTTGTATTCTAGAGAGTAAAAGCCTATTTTCCAAAATGCAGTTTTCTTTTTAATTAGACTCAAATGGATTTTTCTATGCAAATTTGGAGCCTGACACTCACACTTTACAGTAGTTCCTAGGGCTCTGTTCTCAGGGATCTTTTCTATGAGCTTCACATAGGGGATACCAACCATTGGTCCTAAATGCATTACCATATTTGTCCTGGGTCTAGAAGTGTTCTTCAGAAACAGGAAGGGCATAAAGGGAAGGAATAGGGAAAAAAATAATATCTGTCAGTCAGTACTTTCATAAATATTATTTCTTTGAAACAACCCCTTTAATCAGATATTTTTGTCTCATTTGACAGACTGGCAAACCAAGGTTAAATTAAAGTTTTCTACAAGTCCTCATGAATAGTAGATTCAAATCCATGTCTGCTCATCATGAAAGTTCATAATATTCTTATATATGAAGACTACTTTGGTTAATTTTTTACATTTTCAAAGTGTTTCTACATATTTACACCATACTTTTTATTTTCCTGTAAGTTAGGGTGGGTAATTGCATATTCTTTTTGCAAGTGAAGCTGTAGATTCAGAAAGACAAAACCATATTCCAGGTTTACATGGCTAATAATTAGCAGATCTGGGACTCCCAGTGAGTCTCTTGACCAAATATGAGATGGACTGAAAGAAGATATAGGTATGCATATACAGGAGCTAGCAGGGCTCTTAAAGGCAGGACATTGTGGACATCACTCATTCCTAGGATCTTCAGTAGTCAGAGCCAACTCAGTGGCATGTAAAATACACAAAGAACTCTATCCCTTGAAGGAATGAAATTTGGGAAAAAAATAATGTGATTCTCCTTGAAAAAGCCAATGATTTAAGATATCTCATACATAGAGAGACATTTTAAAATATGGGATTCGGCTTACTATACATTAGTACTCTTTTATGTCATTGTTAGCTTCTCAAATAAAAATATGATTAAGAGATAATGCCAAGGGAATGGAAGATGTCTCAGTAGAATAATTTCTTATGACAAATGAGCAATCCAAATGTCAAGGCAGTGTAGAGTGCCTTCATTTCTGAGGAGGAGCTTCTGATTCTGAGATGGCACTATATTACTATGTCTTTTTTCCATTATGCTAAATTATGTAGATTGAATAAATTCACAACAGAATGTTAGTGCAAAAGTGTGAGAATAAAGGAGGAATATTATCGAATTAAAGGGTGAAAATGATATTGTGATAATGTAATTATTTTATGAAAGTGTCATTTGTGTATATTATAGAGCAAATAACTTAAATGAAAAAAGATAAATTGGACATTTTTATGAGAATAACATCTCAATTTAATGCTGGATGAGCTAAGTATGGGTTGTAAATTTGTTATTTTTCTGTAGTACGCAACTTGGGTCACTTGTGGTAAGTGATAGAACTTCAAAAAAACTGCCATTTCATTGTGATGCACACTTGCACTTATTATATAGCAATGAGCTTTCTGGATTTAGATTATACTTAAAGACAGAATTCTCTTTATTATCCAGCCTTTTAGACTTAGGATATAAGCTCCTACCAACTGCTGTATAGCATCCACACAACTCTTTTTTTTTTTAAGTTACTCTTGAATGCAGTCCAGTATAGGGGTTTAAAATGTGGTCTCTAAAGTCATACTATATGGGTTCAAAACCCTTTTCTATGCCTAGTACATAGGCATAGACTTTAGGCAAATTCCTAAGCCTCAATTTTCTCATCTGTGGAGTGAGGTTAATAACACTACCTCTATCATTGCACTATTGTGAAGACTAAGGAAAATAATTAATTTAAGTCATTTAGCACAGTGCACGATATCTAAAATTCCCAATAAATGTTGGCAGTGGCTGTTACTATCATTATTATTACTTAGTGCCCAAAAGCTATAGGTTAAGAATACATCATGTGGTCCTGATAACTATAGTGGACCAGTATTTGTTTAAATAACAATAGAAACTTTTCTCTCACAGTTCTGGAGATTAGAAGTCTGAAATAAAAGTATCAACAGGGAAACACTCCAGGAGGCTCTAGAGGAGAAATCTTTCTTGCTTTCTTTAATTTCCGGTGGATGTCAGCATTCCTCAGTTTATTACTACATAGCTCCAATCTATGCCTCCATTTTTACATGACCTTTTTCTTTTCTGTCTCTTAAATCCAATAACACTTATCATTGAATTTAAGGCCCCCAGGTTAATCCAGGATGATCTTATTTCTAGATTCTTAATTACATCTTCAGAAACCCTTTATCAAATTCAGGTCATATTAATAGGTTCTAGGTTTTGTGACAAGGACATAATATTCAA
This sequence comes from Macroglossus sobrinus, assembly GCA_004027375.1. NCBI lineage: Eukaryota > Metazoa > Chordata > Mammalia > Chiroptera > Pteropodidae > Macroglossus > Macroglossus sobrinus. The sequence goes on from PVKZ01001252.1 coordinate 85,536, forward strand.
ACCACTATTCTCAGTAAAACATCTTTAGTTTCATTTTTTCTGTCTTTATCACCCATTAGAGTGATACATCCAGGGAAAGGGTTTGTCTTATTTTGACTGGGCTGCTATAACAAAATCCCACAGACTGGATCGCTTTCAAATAACAGAAATTTATTTCTCACATTTCTAAAAGCTGGAAAGCCAAAGATCAAGGGACCAGCAGATTCGATGTCTGGTGACAGCACACTTTGTGATTTGTAGATGGATGTCTTCTTTCTGCGTCTTCACATGCCAGAAGGGTAGAGGAAGTTCTTTGGAGTCTCTTTGAGGAAGGCCCTAATCTCATCATGAATGCTCCACTCTCAAGATCTAATTACCTCTCAAAGGCCTCACCTCCAAATACCATTGCATTTCGACCTATGAATTTGAGTTTGGGTGAGACTCAAACATTCAATCTATAACAAAGTTGTATCATTTTATCTCAAATTTTACTAAGACATAATCTCATTGAAATTATGAAAAAATAGCAGCTTATTTTCAGTGGCCTATAACCTCCCCCTAGGCTCCTGCTTTTCTTTATGTAGCTCTTTCTATCTTTGTTCTTCTCCTCTATACATAGCACTCATTTTTGCTCAGGATCTCCATCAGCCACCCCACCCAAATCTTCCTTACCTTGAGCATTACCTCAACTCTAGGCTTATTTTTTTTCTTTCAATTTTCCAATAATCTTATTTATTTTAATGATGTTTTGTTAACACGTTCTCCCAATGGCCTAGTGAGAAAAATAACATAGGCTTTATAATTAGAATCTGTGAAAAATCTGACACACTGGCTAAGAGTTACTTTCACTAAACCAATCAGTGGTTTTTGAACTTCATTTTTTGGCAACGGGAACTTCCAGTTAAATCTTCAAAACCCTAATAAATAAAACAGAAGTAGAGCTGCTCATGTGGACATGGAGTACCTGAATTGTAATGAGATAATACCTTAGTTGTTGAGATTTCAGACACTGCAGGCTGCCTGTTCTTTGACTCCAGAATCAATACATTTAACCCATTTCTAATGATGTTGAACATTCTCAACCTAAAATCTGAAATCATGCACTAGTGTTTTAAAGTTCTGATTAATGATTTCAAGTAATAAGCAAACTGAAGAATACTATTGTAATTGATGAAGAAGAGTAAGATTTTCAGCTTTGAGAATATTTAACTTTATATTTATTCTGACACCTCAGAAGTTTACTAAGTTATAGTTTCAGGGTTTTTTTTTCTGTCAGTAAAAGATTACAGAATTTCTATATACATATAGTGGTTCATTTAAGGGAAAATATAGAAAAACTTATTTTTCCCAGTTTCAGTATAAATGGACTATCATTCCGATCTCTCCTGCAAATATCTTAAAATCTTCCGCCCCATCGGGCCTCCTTGGCAAAACTCCAATAATGAATGATGTCAACTGTTATCTTTTTCCCTGCCTGTACCCAACAACCAAAGTCTTTTGGGGGGAAAAATCACAGTTTCTGTAAATTGGTACCAAGAAAAATTCATGGTCACTAACCTCACCTAGACCCTCAAACACTTTTCAGCAGTATTACTGCATTTCTCAGGTTACTTCATTCTATCATCCTCTACAATCACTTTTTCAGAATTTCTCAACTTTTCTCAAACTTCCAACTTCCTCACTGTCCATTTGTTACCATTGGGGTGATGTAAAATCTGGTGTCACCCCAGCAGCATAGGCTGGGGGCATGGTTCTCCCTTGGCAATGCAGCGAAAAAATTATGGGTCAGCAAAACTTAGAAAAAGTAAGATTTATTGAAAGTACATTTTGGAAGGAGATGGCCCATACTAAAAAAGGCTGCAGTCCTGTGGAATTGAGGAGGTAAAAAGATAAAAGATAAAAAACAGAGTGTGCTCCAAGGGAAGAGTGGGTTTTTATTGAAGAAAGCTGTAACAATACAGAAATAGGAAGGTCTTATTATATTAGAGATGCGATGGGTGGTTCCAAAGGTATTGCTAAGTGATTGGCATGTGAGGTCATTTTGATTAACATTTGGCTGTTATATAACTCCCTGACTACTGCGCAAGCACTTACCCAGAATTTAGTCTGTTATAAATAGATTCATGAATTTTCAGGTAGAGGCAGGATATTATAATGATGGTATAATGAGGCTAAGGTTATGGGCAGGTTATGATAGTACTTTCTGCACAAGCATCTGTGGTCAGACTAAACCAGCTATAGGTTTATGGCCCTCCAGTCCTTTGTTTCTCAGAATGCAGGAGTGATTCTCTAACTATAAATGGTGTGTTTCTTGGGCGATCTCTGGCCTGTGCCTTCTCTCTTTGTTCCCTCTTCACTCATATCTATCGAACTACCTAACACATTCATTCTCAATGAATGACCTTGCCTCCTGCTTCACATAGAAAATAGCTATCACATTAGAACTCTCTCAATTTCCTGTCATCAAATCTAAAATTAGATTATGTCTGCACCCATGCCCTCTTTCTTCCTCCTTCTACAATGTAGAAAGTATCCTGCCAAAGGTTAGTTCCTCCATTGTGATTTAGATCCCACCCCTCTTGCACTTTCTCTCCCTTGTAAATTTAACTCCAAAGTTACTACTAGATCTTTCTTGAGAGCTTTTAAACATTATCTTGTCTCTTCTACTTGAAAAAAAATTCTTTTTTAATCCCATATTCCCTTCTAACTAGCCAATCAACTCTTGGCTGCCTTAAAAGATTCACCCTCACTTCCCTACTTCCCTAACTTTCACTTGTTTTTCTTTTCATTTTGAAACAATCATAAGCTTACAGAAAAGTATAAGTACAGTATAAATATTTTCTCCTGGAACATTTAAGAATAAGTTATAGATTTATTTTTCCCAAATCCTTTATTGTGTTTTTCCTAAAAACAAGGGTATTTTTGAGAACAATGAATTTGATGTACAGTTGAAAGGAAGTAAAAAACAAAGGAATGCCAATCCTCACAATGACAAATATTTGACTAAAAGATAAACATTTGAGTCAAACATTTAGATATATCTAAATAGTTACATATTTTAGGTTTACATAAATATAGGCAAACTATTTTTGTCTTTTAAATCAGGCATAAGAACCATTCTGATTGGCTGGCTTCTGATAATTTTACTTTGTGTCATTCAGAAATTATTTTGTGATTTTGAAAATTTTTTTAAACTCAGTTACTCAGTAATTAAATTGGATCATATTCTGGGCACAGCAAGGGGGTAATTTAAAGAACCCACAAACCTTGTTAAAAATTATCATGCAAGCTTATAAAATGCAATGTATATTTAAATTGAACAAGAACTTTCTTTATTAAACCTAGATGGGTAAATTTTTATAGCTCCTAGCACTAAAATATATTAGATGTAAGAGTCAAGTTAGATTAATTTCTAATCTTTATGGAAATCATTTTTAATAAAAAGTGGAAAGTTAAGAATTTGACAGTCACAGGGTTTAAATAACTCTAAAAGATCATCACTTAAATATACAGAGAAAGTAAAATCAGAGTACTTTCATGATAAAGATGATTTGTTTATTTTACATGCTCATTTTTAAAAGATGTTTTAATATTTAAGCTTGTTAAGGAAACTCTGAAATATGGTTGAATATATTAAAGCCTAAAGAGTTTTGCCTTCCATTTTTTATAGGTGCCAATCAAATAAATCTTGGCCTGGGTTTATAATAAAATGAAAAAGATAAAAGGGATATTTTCCCTTAAAATGTATGTGATCAAAATATTTGTTTTTCATTTGAGAATATGTTCTATAATTTTCAAGTTAGTCAATATTTTCTACTTTCTTACATAATTATAACTTATTAGCTGATTGCTTATTCTTTCAATTCATATTCTTCATATACTTTCAATTTAAGGACACTTTGGTTTCTTGAAGTGATTTTATCAGAGATGCATGAAAATATTGTTTTCTCCAAGAGATGGATGACAATAGATTTTGAGAAAGCTGCCTTTCTCTTTTGAATTTGGATTGCTCTTGGTGTTCTTAAAAGTTGGAAATTGGAAACAGTATCATGATATTAACAAAAACAATGAAATCAGAGTTCAAAACAAACTAGATTATGAGTAGAGATTAAAAGGTAGGTTATAAACATTTTGAATTTAAGATGTTTGGTAACCTAACCACATAGAAACATGTGGAAATGTGATATTTGCAAAAGTAAGTCGAGGACTTTAACTTTGTCTAAATATAGCTAGATAAATATACTGCCTATCTATAGCTTGCCAACAGTGCAGCACAACCTCACTGGAGTGTTGATATTGTGGGGCAAGAATAGACATGAAGTCAATTCTTTATTCCATTATTAATCTTTAGAAGAGTGGATATGGCAGCTTTCGGGAAACATGTAAAGCATGTTTCCTAAAGTTCAAATGACACTAATACCCACATCACATTTTAAACATTTTAGTGATTGCCATAGGATAAAATTATAAATTAAAAAAACCTAAATACTAAATGGCAAAAAGTTGTGTATTCAAATGACATATAAAAACATTTAGAGGGCATAAAAAATGGCATAGATGAAAGAGGCTTTGTTAATCCTTCTGGTGACAAAATCAAAGTTGTGACAAACACAAGGAGCAAACAGTAAGGAAAAATCACCTGGGATCTAGAAGAACAAGCCATACAACTAGGAAGAAATCTAAAAAATTACCCTGCAATGGCAGAAGATAGGATAGGGTGAGGACACAGGGTTGCCTGGTCCCAAGCAACTGAGGGAGACAGAGGCTACAGCAGCAGCTGCTGTAGACAGTTCTTAAAGGGGTTGTGTCAATGAGTGGACTTTAACGGGACAGACCTGCTCACTCTGAGGAGCAGTGCCGGGTCAGCTGCACAGGGAGCATTAGGGACTTATACGGGGACACCAAAGTGTTGGAGAGCCAAGGCGAGAGTCACTCTGTACAGAAGTGTCAGTTGTTCCTCTGTTGAGCCCTGGCCCTCCCAGTGCAAAGACTCAGTACCACCATAGCAGAGACACCATCAAACTTGATAACAGAGATCACTCTGCCCAGAGGATTTCATGAAACTCCACCTCCCCAACTCATGGCCCCATCCAAGCCATATCCAGGTGTATCCTTGGTGAGTCAGGTGTTCCTGGCTGAGCAGCACCTGGACTCACACTGGTGGGCAGTTGGCCTTGGTTTCTGGCGTGGTCTTTTAAAATATGAGCATAGAATCTGAGGTTTACTTGCTGAATCTTAATAAGTGGCCTTGGAGGGGTAGAGGCTTGAGCTAAATTTAGCCTGCAACTGAACCCCTCTCAGAACTGCACCACTGGACACCTACTTCACAAATCCATACTATTAAGACAAGAAGACTTAAGAGCTCTGCTTAGTACATAAAAATAGACATGGAAAGGCAGCCAAATGGGAAGACAAAGAAGCAGAAATCATATGAGAAAGCAGAAAAGAGATCCAGATATAATGGGATCAAATAATCTAACAGATGCAGAGTTCAAAACACTGGTTATAAAGATGCTCAATGAACTTTTGGGAAGTGTAGATAAATTCAGTGAGAACTTCAACAAAGAGATAAAAAACATAAAAATGGAATTGGAAGTTATAAAAGGGAACCAGTCTGAAATGAAGAACACATTATCTGAGATGAGAAGTATATTAAATGGAATAAACAAAGTGAATAAAGAAAAGGATCAAGTGCCCTATCTAGAAGATGGGAAAGCCAAGAACACACCATCAGAAGGGCAAGGAATAAGATGCCAAGACTATAAAAAATAATTAAGGAGCATATGGAACACAAACACTATTAAGGATTCAAATATCTGTCTGATAGGTGTAACTGAAGAAAATCAAGATGTTGAACAGTTGTTTAAAGAGATAATGATGGGAAATTTCCCTAACCTGGTGAATAAAAGAGATTTAAAACCCCAGGAAGCTCAGAGAGTCCAAAAACCAGGAACCCAAAGAGATCTTAACCAAGACACATCATAATTAATATGCCAAATGTTAAAGACAAAAAAAGAATCTTAAAAGCAGCAAGGAAAAAGCAGTTAGTTACTTACAAGGGAGCAACCATAAGACTGGCAGCTAGCTGATTTCTCAAAAGAAACTATGCAGGACAGAAGAGCTTGGCACAAAATCTTAGACATGATGAAAACCCAAAATCAACAATCAAGAATACTTTATCCAGCAAAGCTATCATTTAGAGTCGAAGGACAGAATAAGAGCTTCTCAGTCAAAAAATAAACTAAAGGAATTTATCATCACCAAGGTAGTATTACAGGAAATGTTGGAGGGACTTCTTTAAGAAGAAGAAAACACATATCGAAAACGTGAATAAAGAATGGTAATAACTACATTCCTCTCAATAAGATGGAAAAAAAATTAAGTACTCCAACCAAAAGACAGAGAAACTAAATGGATAAGAAACCAAGACCCCTACATATGCTGCCTATAGGAGACTCACTTAAGATTAAAAGACACACAGAGACTAAAAGAAAAGTGATGAAAAAAGATATTGCCTTGATGGACCTAGGGGGAATTGTGCTGAATGAAATTGGTCAGATATACAAGGACAAATATCACATTATTTCATGTTCATGTAGAATCTAAAGAACAAAATCAACAACAACAACAAACATGGAAATAAACTCATAGATACAGAGAATATTTTGAGAGACACTAGGTGGGGGTTGGGGGAAATAAAAAAGGCAAAGAGATTAAGAAACAAAAGTGGATAGTTACAGTTTAAACTAGGAGATGTAGAGTCTAGCATGGGAAACATGGTTAATAATGTTATAATAAATATGTAAGAGGAAAAAGAGTTACTGCATTTAGTGGGGTGATCACTTTGCAAGGTATGTCGATATCTGATCACTATGCTATACAAGTGAAACTGGTATATTATTGTATGTCAACTATAATTGACTAAAAACTCTTATTTTAATAAAGTGGAAAAACATTTATATGTCTTTGCCTTCATCGTGCAGAGGATTTTGTTGACTCTGGATTCTTCACATTTCTTTTCTTCTTGTCATATGTATTTATAGGAGTATAAATAAACTGTAGGTTCATGGTCTGTTGGGCTGCACCACTGGACAGCTTTGTAAATATGTATGCAGCCCTTCCCCAGGTCTTTGACATAAAATTGCTTTCCATGCCTCTGGAATGCCTTGAACACACCTCATCATTAAGGATGTAGGAGCCTACCACAGTAAAAGAGCTTGCCTGATAACTTCTAGCATGGTCTCTTCTGCAGACTCCAATTTTACTTCATTGTCTAAAGCCAGAGAGGCCTTAGCAAGAGTGTTGAATGAGGGAGAAACAACTCTGTAAGTTATTTTTTATTCAGATTAAATTTTTCTGTCTGCATTAATTGTCCTTCCAATAAATAGCTTTGGCCTTACCAATGAAGTATGCTATCAGATGTGTTTTGAGGCTTGGTATTTTTGAACATCTATCACTCCATCATTTATACAGCTTCAGGGAACATGGATCTTTCTGTGCTAAATTGTGAGGTGTATTGCTTTAGAAAAACACCATGCAGAAGTTTTAGATTATCAAGGGAAGTAACAAAATTCATTTAGAGAAAAGAAAAGTAATGCTACTTTTTTCAAGAAGGAAAAATAGGTCTAATATCAGTCAGAGAAGATAAAATTTTTCCTTTTATAATTTCAACATTATGTCAGATCATACCAAAAAGAGTGCTAAAGTTTTATATATATATATATATATATATATATATATATATATATATATATATATATATAAACAGATTTCTAACTTACCAATAAATACCTCTTAAGTAGCCACTCTGAGCCAGAATGTAGTAATACTTGTTCCAGTAATAGTTGTATATAATAGTTTTTTAAGAGAGAGAACTGTTTTATTGAGCCCAAGGACATCAGTTTGATTCTTTGATGAGTCAGTGCCTTTATATGTAGTCAAAGACTAAATAGATAGCAATAATGATAAGAAAATCTAAGTCAAGTGTGGATAGACCAACACAAACTTTCCCACAGCTAAATAGTAAGTTCAGAGCACATAGCCTACTACTAATGATAGGTTGGGAGTTTCCAAAGTTTATATTTATTCCTTAAGGGTGATGATTTTATCCTGACAATCTAGTACCTATTGGGTCAAGTAAAAAGCACTTGTGAGACAGGTGTTTAGATTTCAACATTCTTTGGCAACTGAGGATACTATTGGATAGGCAAATGTGTTGAGTTCATAATCACAGAGACACAGATTGAGACACAGATTCTGTAGCCATAAATCAGTAGAGGTTCACCTCAGCCTCAATGTGTCCATACTCTGATCACTGAGCTAAGCAAAATATGATCTCTAGGGTTATGGGAGAATATTTTACTTGGCTGAAAAACAAGATTTATTCCAAAGGAAAGATTCTAGATATCAAAAAAAGCCAGCTGAGATTACTTTATCAAATTCAAAGGTTGTAAACCAGTCTTTTCAGGTTTTTCCAGATTTACTGAAGAATGGTTCACCATTTCATAAAGGGAATCCAATGCCATATGATAACCATAATCCCGGAAACATTAAACTGAAAGTCAATTCAACTCTTGATCTTCAAATACTAGTTTTCTTCAGATTTTTCTACTTATTCATCAAGAATCTGAAACTCATTTCAAGATCTTTATAAGCAAATGTTGTTGTTGTTGTTGTTGTTGTTGTTGTTGTTGTTGTTACTGCTGCTTGTATGTTGCTATTTGTACAAAAAGAGCTGGCTGACATTTTGTAATCTTTTCAACCAGATTGTTGTTCAAATGTAAGATAGTGATAAGATTACTAAAATATATTGAAGTTCATTGTAATGCTGGAGCTGAGGAACAAAGTTATGCTTATGTTGTAGGTTTTCTATGTTAAAAGAGAGATATGCTATTACACCTCAAACATAGAAAATGTGATTTATAGTCCATAGTAAAACCAAATCTTTGTCATAGCAAGGTATTTGTAAAGATTGGGTGGAGGTGATATTGAAGAGAACTCTATGCAGTAAAATAGACTCACTATTACCAATATTTTTTTAAGTGCTTTTCAGAGAAATAGATAAAGTGTGGGTAGGTATGTGCACATGTTTTCATGTATGTGCATGCCTGTGCGCATACATGCATGCATAAGCATGTGTTCTGTAAAGTTGACAGTTATTTATAATAGTGTCGCTCTCAAGTATAATGTCTACAAATGAAGAATGGAAGGAAGTTGAAAAATAAAAATGATACAAATATTTGAAAAAATAATGCAGAGTACACAAGTTTTTGTTCTTCATAGTTACTATTCTTGGTTGAGTCATTGCTTGATTTTAATGGAGTCTGGTATACACTGTAAAATTTTTTTCCAGCCTTTAAGCAGCACTGGGAAGTTGGCACTACTCACATTTACAAATTCAACTTTCTTTTTTTTCTAACTCTTATTCCTACGTTAATCACACAGAACAATGAAAAAAATCCTCATAGTTTTCCTGACCAAAAAAAAAAGTATTATAATCTAACAAAGAGAAGGTCTCTATTTATGCTCTTTCATTCTCAATTCTTGATTTTCCTTATACTCCAACCCTGTTTTTAACCAATTCTACCAGATGTACATGAGTGGACATATAATAATTTCTTAATTTTTATGGATTTTTACATCAAAGATGTCTTTTCCTTGTTTAGAATAAGTTTTGCATAATGTATATTTAAAACTTAACTGATATCTAGATTTAAGATTTGGGGGTGCCCAACATTATCATTGTGTAATATTGGGCACAGCCAAAGTGCCAAGAATAACAGAATTTACTGGGAACTTTTGTCTGAAATATATCCCAGAGAAATAATTTTCAGGGAGGTTTTGAAGGATTTACTGTTTAATCAAATTGTTTTTTGTCAACAGGCAACAAGAAGTCTTCAATTGTATCCTAGTTCAATTTATACAAGTGTTGTTCATTGTTAACATGCATATTGAAAATTAAATAACTTAATAGAACTTTAAAGTCCTGCCTATATTTTTTGAATGGAAAAAGTGTTTATATTTTAGAATTCTTTTGTCATAATTTATAGCTGGTAATGTTAGTGTATTTTAAATCAGATAGAAAATATTACACATAGAAAAAAACTATTCATGACACAAATATATTATAGCAAATATCCTTTCTATCATGTTTATAAATTATACAATTGCCATCATATGTTTTCTGTTAGTCTTTCCCCCACAGCCATCTTAAAATCAATCCAGAAACTCTATTTGGAAATGGATACAATTTCAGGAATGTTGATGCATTTCACTATGAGGAATACTTCTTATGTAAGATCTGCTTCTTCGTTTGTAGTAATTTATTTCTGAAATGATTCTGTTACTCATGTGGATATTTATTCTCACCTAGACACTTGCAATGCTGAAACTAAATTAGATTTGTAGTTGTGGTTTGTATCTGTAGGTTATGTGTTGAGTGGCAAGAGTTAGGTTAAGTCATATCTCCACTTATTTATTCAGTAGAGCTTCCCCTAAAGACAGTAGTTTTGTACTGATTCTTTCATTTTTTTTCTCCTGTAAATCATTATTAAATATTTAAAAAATATTAAATAACATGATGAAAAATTGTAAACCAACAAGTTAGCTTCAAAAATTAATAAATGCAAATGAAGTCCTTGTGTATTCTTTTATGGTTCCATTCTTCCCCTTTCCGTGCAGCAGAAACAACTATCCTAAATTTAATCATCTCTGTACATACTGTTAGGTTTTCACAAATAAGTATATACACATAAAAATCTTTTTTCTTCATGTTTAAATTTCTATAAATAACTTTCTTTCTTTATAATATGTTTTTAAGGTTTACCCATATTGAGGCATGTACCTCTATTTAACTTCTATTTTTTATACTGTATAAATACACTAAAATTTATATATTCATTTTCCTATCAATGTACATTTAGGTTAAGACACTCACACACACACACACACACACACACACACACACACAAACACACCTATGAATATGCTTCTTTAAAATGTTCTTGTGTATTCTTAGTCTTTTCTATTCTATATGGATTTTAGGATCAGGTTTTCAAGCTCTGAAAAATGTTGCTAGGATATTAACTGGAACTACATTGAGTTTACAGAACTAGTAGAGGAAAATTGACATCCTAATGATATTGAGGCTTGTGAGCCATGAACACAGTATATCTCTCCATTGATTCTTTGTATGTTTTCTTCAATTCTAAAAATTTTTAAATCTTATATAAAAGACTGTTGAAATCATCTGGAGCACTTTTTTTACTAGATTTATTATTGTGAGTTTTTAAAAATTATATGTTCTAATTTGATTTCCCTGATATGGCATGCTGTCGATTTTTTGTTGTTCTTGATCTTGTATCCAACAATCTTTCTATCCTCTCTTCTAGTTTTCATAGTTTACTTGTATATTTAAATTTTTCTCTTCCTTTCCAGGTATTACATGTATTAAATTTTTTGTTGACTTATTTTGCTAGCTAAGATCTCCAGTACAACACTAAATTAGAAGCAATAGTTAATTATAGTATGTCTAGCTCTGTGGAGACTGTCTCTATTATTTTATTACAAAGTGTGATGCTTACTTTAGAATTTTGGTAAATTGCCTTTGTCATATTCAGTAAGTTCCCTTCTAGTCCTATTTTGCTAAGAGGTTCTATCATAAATAGGAACTAAATTTTATATAATGCTTTCAGTATATAAAATGCTATTTTTTCTTTAATCTATTATGAAATGAGATTAAAGTCAAATGGATTAATTCAATAATGAATTATATTAATAGATTTTCAAAAGTTAAACCTACTTGGTTGTAATTCTTATATTTTATTGAAGATTTTTGTTGCCATCTTTGTAAGTTTGATCAGCCTATAAAAAAAGTCTTTCTTGTTTTCTTACCCCATTTTGGAAGTAGATTATACTAATTTCATAAAATGATTCAGAAATACTTCTCTCTATTGCTATATTCTGATATAGCTTAAAATAGATATTATCTCTTTTTTGAAATTTGGTAAAATACAGCTGTAAAATCATCTGGACCACTTTCAATGTCTTTAATTTGTATTCAGGCTTTCTGTTTCTTCTCAAGCCTATTTATTTTCCATTAAAAATGTCTATGTAAGGTTTTAAACTTACTGGCATAAAGTTGTTCATAGCTTTCTCATTCATTTTTATATTTTAATCTTTAATGTTTATTTGTATCATTTTTTCTCTTGCTTTACCTTGCCAGAGCTTTCTATATTTTATTATTCATGTTAAAGACACAAAGTTCGGTTTTGTTGATCTTCTCTATTGTTTCTTTGTTTCTAATTTCATTAACTCCTCCTCATACCTTTATTGTTTCCTTCCTTTTGTTTATACGCAGTCTTTTTTCTAATTTCTTGAGTTGGACACTTTGTTCAATAATTTTCAATTGTTCTTTTCAACTAAATATATTTAAGACTGTAAATGTTTTTATGTTACTATCTAAGCTGCATTTCACAAGTTTTTATGAACAGTATCTTCATTGTTATTCAGTTCCTGGTTTCCCATATAATTTTTATGTAATCCATGCATTATTTTAAAGTGTGCTTTTAAAGAACATGTTTCTGTTTTTTTCTTTTGCTTTTTGTTTATTGATTTCTCACTTCAGTGCATTTTGCTAAAACATCATGATCTGTATGATGTAGAATCTTTGTCATTTGTTAAGCCTTACATTGTGATCTAATATTTGTCAATTTTAGTGGGTATCCCATGTGTGTGTAAAAAGAATATGCATTGTATAGTCATAGCTTTGGGGTTCTTTATATGTCCATTATATTACAGTTGTTCATTGTACCCTTCAATTTTTCTACATCCTCACTAATTTTTTTATCTTCTTATAACTGATTGTGAAATTTTCTTGTCAGTTTTGCTTTATATATTTTAAAGCTAATTTTCTTACAGGCTCTGGATCGTTACATTTTCCTGGTGAATTATTCCTTTTTCATTAGATAATGACCCTTTTTATTCATAATAATACTTTATACCCTGAAACCTGATTTGTCTGATAATGTTATAGCTGCATCAAGTTTCTCTTGATTGGTACTTTTATAGAATGCCTTTTTCCTTTAACTACTAATTTTTTCTGTATTAGTGTGTTTCTGTACATCAGTTATTAACAGAAGAACATAACTAGATTTTCTTTTCCACTCAGTCCCAGAGTCTCTCTTTTAAATTGCAAGTTTAATTTGTTTTTATTCACTGGAATTATTCACGTTTGGATTTTTATCTTATAATCATCTTTTGTGTCTCCTATTTATAATATTGATTTTTTCTTTATCTTTTCCTCTGTTTCTGCTTTTTCTTTGATTGTCTTAGTTATATTTATTTTCCCCTCTTCTGATTAGGAAGTTATATGTTCTGTTCTTTTGATCATTTAATTTCTTAACATTTTATTATAACTCATATACAGAAAAGTACAAAAGTCATACAAAAGTACAAAAGTCAAAAGTGTACAGCTCAATGAGTCATGCAAGTATGAAACACCTGTTAACTACCACCCAAGTCAAAATATAGACTATTACTCACAGAAGCCTCCTTGTGCCCCTCCCTAATTATTACTCCCTCATTCCTTCCTCCCCAATGTAACTATTGTGACTTCTAATACTTGCCTGCTTCTGAAAATTTTATTAATGGAATTTTACAGTATGTATGATTTTGTATCTGATTTCTTTTATTCAACATTATTTTGAGAGAATTCACCCATATTATGGCACATAATATAGATCATCAATTTTCATTGTGATATATTATTTCTTTACAAGGTTACCACAATTAATTATCTATTCTATGGATATTTGAGGTGTTTTCAGTTGTTTTTGCCAGTATATGTATTCTACTTTGAACACTTTTATACATAGCTTTTGTTGAACATGTGCTAGCTTGCACTACTGTTGAGTAAATACTGACAAGTAGAATCGCTGAGCAACAGAATATATGTATATCAAACTTTAGCAAATAATGTCAAAGAGTTTTCCAAAGTGGTTGTACCAATTTATACAATCACCTATGGTGTATGAGATTTTCTGTTCATGCTGTCTCCAACACTTATTTATCAGTCTATTAGATTTTAATCATTCTTATGTGTGTACAGTAATATTTTATTGTCATTTATTTTGTATCTCCCCAATAAGTAGTGATGTTCAGCATGTTTCCTTATGTTTTTGTACATTTGGATATCCTGTTTGTAAAGTATCTCTTCTTGTCTCTTGCTCATTCTTAATTTTGATGTAGTCCAATTTATTAATTTTTGCCTTTATGGTTAGTATTTTGTGTATGGTTTAAGAAATGTTCTTTCTGCTGTTAGATCATGAAATTTTTTTTATGTTTAGTTCTAGAAGCTTTGTCAGTTTATGTTCACTACATTCTATCTGGAATTGATTTTGTATATGGAGTGAAGTAGAGATAATTTTTTTTTCTAAAAGATATTCGATTTCCCAGAATCATTTATAACAGTAGCCATTTCCCACTTGCCTGCAGTGTCACTTTTACCATAAATCAAGTATATGCTTAGGACTCTATTTATTCTCATTGGTCTACTCACCATTGTGCCAAATCAACTTAGCTTTACAATAAATCTTGCAATTAGCTAGAGTACCTTATTCTTGCCTTATTCTCCTTTTTCTTTAGCTCATCAATATTTACACAACATGTACACACACACATTAAAACTGCTGAGATGTTTATTCAGATTGCATTAATCTGCAGAACAATTTGGGATTTAATTTTGTGGGTTTTAGTTCATGAATATGGTATAGCTTTCCATTTATCCAGGTGATCTCTAATTTCACTCATAACTTTTCATAATTTTTCAGTTTTTTCAAAAATGTTGTTAAATTTATTACCAGGTATACAACACTGTGATGCTGTTATAAATGCTGTTTTTAAATTTTCTCACTGTTTGTTGTTATATAAAGAAATAACTTTTAAAACATATATTAGCCTAGTATCTAGAGATCTTGCTAAATTCACATATTTTAATAATCTATAATAGATTCTTTTTGTAGTTTGTACATGCACAATTCTATCTTTAAATAATAATGGTTTTATTCATTCCTAGTCAATTTTTATAAATATTTTTTTTCTTTTTCTTACGTTATTGCACTGGTTAAGACCTATAGAATTATGTTGTAGAGAAGTGATGTTCATAGCCATCTTTGCTTCAATATTCCATATCTTTTCTGATTTGTTGTCTACCTGTTCCATCAGTTAATGAAAAAGGGGGACATTAAGGTCTCTATGATTGTGAATTTGTCTGTTTCTCTTTTTTGTTCCTTTAATTTTACTTCGTATATTTGGCTTGATGTTTTCTTCAGTATTGGAAATTTCTTAGCCATTATCTAGTCAAAAATTTTTTTCTACACCGCTGAGACTGATAAAAGCTTTACCCAGCCTCTGAGTCTTTCAGCTGCCTCTTCCAGAATCGGTGGACACTTCTAGAGGAAAAGCATCCATAAATGTCAGACTCACCTCTCTCAGTTTTCTTTTTCTCTTGGAACTTGTCCCAATAATTCTTTATTCTTTTGTGAACTCAAATAACATCTAACATTTTTAAATAAATTTTGTCTAGATATTCTAGTTCTCATCAGAAGAAAATAGTAAAAATTTCTTAGGTCACAATTACTAGAAATGGAATTTTACCGTTACATTTTTAAGATGCATATTTGACAAAGTATCTCTTAACCTAACTACTGAATAATACAGGCTTTAGAAATATTTCACTCAAGGCACTCCTTCACCACACATATTATTATTAAGTAGCATTTTATTTTAATATTATTTTCTAACCCCCAAATGTATTATTATTATTATTATTATTATTATTATTATTAATTTAGCCAGTGCTATTTGTTATCTCTCTGGGATAATAGACAATTTATTAGTCTCTACATCACTGATATTTCAGCTTTTCAAGAATCCTTGCTTCCTGCAAATGTTTCTGTCCATCTTCCCATCCTAATTGGTCTAAAGAACTCATCTCTTTAACTTTTGTGGACATAAATACCCAAGCCCTTAGTTATTCCTGGGTATAATAACACCTCAAGGTTGCTACAGGGTTAACTTGTATGTTTACATATTTGGCTGTTAAGCATCCTTTTTGCTTCTGGCACTTGATAATTTCTGTCTTGTGAGCTAAGGCATGAAACTTTGAAAATTATTATATTGGGATAGTTTAAAGATAGCCTAGTTTGTTATTTTGCTGGTACCCTTCATCTAGTTCTATTACTATTTAGGAAATCACCAGAATGATATACTCCTCTATGCCTAAAATTTATAGTTTAAATTTTAAATATATATTGTTTAAAGCAATATATGTGAGATGTTTACCTCAGATTGTTTTAGTTAGCTCTGATCTAATTGACTGTGATCAATTTAACTCCTTAATCTTAGAAAGGCCCTTTTAGTTCAGATTTTAGTATTATGGGGGAGGCCATTAGGGGAGTATTATTACAATCTCAGGTTCACTACAAGAGCTGAAATTACAAATCCAGAAAATCAATCAGACATTCAGAACCAAGATAAGAAAGTAAGTGCTATTTCAAGATCAACCTACTTATGCTACCATTTATTAGGCCAACTCTCCTCCCCGCTGCATTTTTGTGTCTTTTCTGGGTCCTGGACTTTTTTTACAACCCAGTGATCCCTCACACTGTTTTTGATTCACATTCACTCTTTCCATTCACCCATTCCAGTCTTGCTTTACAACTACCACTTTATCAATACAGCTTTTCTTATAGTCATCCACAATTCCCATATTGATAAATTCAATGGATACTTCTCTGCTCATGTCTCACTGGACCTATCAGCAATATTATACAGGTAACTACTCCTTTCTTTTTGAAACTGTATCCCTTTCTGATGTTAGTTATACCGCAATGTCTTGGATTCCCTATCACTTACTGTCTTCTTTTTCCCAGTCTCCTTTGATGGTTCCCCTTTCTCTACATTATCTTTAAATCATGGGGTCCCTTAGACTTTTCTATTCTTTGTTCTTTAAGATATCTTTCAATTCCATGCTTTTAAATATTACCTATATGCTAATGATTGCTAATTTCATATCTCCAACCTAAGCCTGTCAAATTTATAAATCCTACTATTTAATTGACATCTTCATCTGGCTATCTATACATTATCTCAAAGTTAATCTGTTTGATCTTCCACATTTATTCTACCTTTATCCTTTCCCATTTCATTAATGACAGCATTATCCACCCACTTGTTTAAGCCAAAACTTTTATATTTTCTTTTCCTTCATTCCCCATATCCAATATTGAGAAAGAAATTATGTTGGTTCTACCTTCAAAATATATCTCAGACCTGTCCAATGGCCTTATGAAATGTAAATATTATTAAGAGAGCATGTTAATAATTAGCCTAACACAACTTTTACATAGAGGAATCTATTTCAGATCCACTCTTCTTTCTATCATACCTTGACTCTCAAAGAATACTCTCGAATGAATTGATGAACAAACTGATCTAGATCGTAATAAAATCTATAACCATGGCTTTATCAGAAGGATATTTTCACCTACTGAAAAATAATTCTGCTATCTATAGAGCAGAAACCTTTGTTGCATATAAAGAGCATTGTTACATGTAATATATGGTAATACTGATATCACATGTCAATACCTCTTACTTTATAAAACCAGTTTCAGAATTTAAGAAAATAGAAAATAGACAACTTGGCTTCTAAAAGACTCTCTTTTCCTCAAGTATGTATGGCCAATTGTACTCAAAACCTATTGCATTCTTTCTATTGCATTCCTTCGATAGGTTTTTATCCCTCTTTTCTTCCTCCAGTGAGGGTATTTGATCAAGAAAAAGATTTGCCAAAATTTTATTTTGGCTTCTCTACTTTAATAATTTAATTACTAAGCAACATTTCTTAACAAAATGTCAAAAAGACAGAAGAAAGAACCTCAGCAGAGCCAGTATACACCTTGACAATATAGACTAAATATGGAGTGACATTTTGAGATAAGAATACTGTATTTTAACCAACTAGGAGTCATTTTCAATGCTTAAAATAAATGCAACTATTGTTAGTATGATCAGGGAAACCAGTTGATTAGCAATATTGGCAGCTTTACCTTTTGTATATGAAGAATTCTATAGGAAAGTTATTTTTTTAATTGTAGAACCTCTCTTCTTGAATGAAGTTAGGGTACTATTTTACTGTGTGTGTGTGTGTGTGTGTGTGTGTGTGTGTGTGTGTGTGTGTGTGTGTGTGTTCCCCCTTTCCAGGGATTTCTTGTAGTGTTATAAAATCCCTGTAACATTATTTATGATCTTAATGAACTTTTAGTGAAACCCACTTGACATTTATTTGGCATTGACTTTATTTCTGAGCCTTGAATACCATTACCATCTTATGGACTTCTCAAAATCAATTTGACTTAGAGACTTAACTATCTTTTTTAGAGTTTCTTGTATATTCATTCAAATGCTAAAGGACTTTCATGACATTTTAGTAATTCTAATGTTTTTGAGACATAGTATACTTTGGGTTTAATAAAATGTGTAAATATATATTCTTTGAATTCCTTACAGAGCTCTGTACCATGGAGTGTGGTAGCCATGGAGTCTGTTCAAGAGGAATTTGCCAATGTGAAGAAGGCTGGGTAGGACCAACATGTGAAGAACGCTCCTGTCATTCTCACTGTGCTGAGCATGGCCAATGCAAAGATGGAAAATGTGAGTGTAGCCCTGGATGGGAGGGCGACCACTGTACAATTGGTAAGTACCACCATACTTTGAACAAAGTAAATTAGATTAATTGAAAAAGTAAATGCAGTCTATTGAGTCGATCACAGGCTTTTCATAGAATTTGAGATTAGAGGAGAGAAGAAGACAGAGGGTTAACCATAAGTTTGAAAGTTTCATTAACTGGAACATTTCCTCTTTCGTTGACAATATCTTACTTATTTCTTGTGTCATTTTCTTTCTGGTTACTTCACTATTCCTTTTATTTTCTGCTTTCAAGAACTTTGAGTTACTCAAAAGGAGAGATGATACATTGGAATAAACTGTCATTAGTTAATAAAATACAACTTTTGTTGTGAAGGTAACATTCACTGCCCACTTTTCCTTTTGAAAATATAAGTTGTTTCAATTGAAAGCACTCAGAGGAGATTTCACTAAATGGGACAATTTTAACAGGGGCTATTTGATAGCATTAAGGGCTGTTTTCAATGTATATGAAGAAGACACTCCAGACCTACCATCAACATAACAGCTGTGTTCAATTGTTTAACAGATTGCATAGAGAGTTTGTACCAAGGAATCCACCCCTTCTCATTCTTTGTCACCAATTTCACTAATTTTCAGGATGCTGCCTAGAAGAACAGTCTGGGTATGAGAAAGCCTATATAATAATTAATCTATCACATGGTCTTTACACTATAAAAAACACTAATAATAATGAACATTTCGGTTTTAAAATACTTTATTTTTCTGAAAAAATCAAACCCCTTGACACATACACATATCTGCCACAAAGGTTTTCTGTATATTCAGAGGAACAGGTACAATCCACATTGTTAAGCTAGAGAAAGTGAGTTGCAGAGTATTACAGTAGCATTCCATGGCACAAAGAAAATTCATGCAGAGCAAAGGCAAGCATGAGCTTCTGGATTCCCAACTCATTGTTTGTGGGTTTTTCCCCAACTAGACTATACTACAGCTTCCATTTTTAGGTGAAGATATTTTGTTATAATGGTTGGAACCTGTATATTATGTATAATATATAACACAAATATATATATATATATATATATATATATGTATAACACATAAAATTTTAATAAATTGCATTGTTACTCTGCTAAAGATATAGTAAGTCTTATTTTCTGATGGTGGAAAATATTTAAGAGTCATTAAAAAGGTGTTGAGGGGTAAGATTCAGATGCAGCCTAAGTAACTATATTTCTGCACTACAGTAAGTTTATTGCCTTCACATAAGAAGATTCAAATATTGTGATGATTAGCAAAGGTAGTTACTCCAGAACTCCCTTCTAAAGATATTATTATTAATAAGAAATTCAAGCTAGTGCTCTTTTACAAGTTATTACTGAAATGTAAAAATGCAGTTCTTTTGAAACATGACACATCTTTAGGAAACCTAGTAGAGTTTCTTGCAGGACAGCCATTAATATCTTTCCCACAGAAACTATTCACAAACTACACAGGCCAATGTACCAACTTTTGAGCTGTATGCATTCAGTAATTCATAGTTTGCTGTTCTTCTAGGCAACAAATGGTAAGCCTTTAGTACATGTTGTATAGCTTTGGTCTTACAGAAATTCATTTAATCACTCTTTCCCCCTCCCCCAAACTTTTTAGCTCACTACTTAGATGCTGTCCGAGGTAAGATTTTTCTCACTGGTTTTATAACATAAAAATATTTTTAAAAGAAAGTATGCATGTGGGAAAGAGAGAGTCGATGTTTGGGTTTTTTTTCCTCATACTTCTGGAAATCTTAAGTGTAATATTGTCAAGTTCATGCTATGATAGTCACACTAAAAATTAACTTGTTTTTACAACATCCAAAATTCATTTTTGTCATAGCATGTAATGGATTGACAAATAGTTTTAAGAACTAGTTTTCTTTGTCTTTGAGTTGTGTGTGTGTGTGTGTGTGTGTGTGTGTGTTTATGTAACAGACAGGTTACATAATCATTAAATTACCTAGGTTTAGGTAGACAGCCTAACATTTTTTTAACAAAACAATATAGCTCCAAGTCCATGTACAGTATCCTTACAAGGTCAGAAGAATTATCCCCCACTAAGTACTCCCTTTCCCACAGGGATCTGCCTTTGATAGAGACAGTAAGGGTTTTTTGTTGTTGTTGTTGTTGTTGTTGTTGAATATTCTGATGCTTTTCATTACCTCAGCCTCAGGAGGTTGAATACATTTTAAATTATCCCTAAATTCTCTTACTCTTTGTATGTCCATGAGAATGGAACTAGGTAAATGGAACTAGATAAATTCCTTTCTTAAACCTATGTATATTCATCTTGTACCATATATATTTCTCACGTGTTGCACAATGATATTTCAGTCAAGGATGGACCTAATACAATAGTGGTCCCATAATATGATAATGGAGCTGAAATATCCCTGTTACCTAGTGACATCATAGCCTTCATAATGTCATAACACACTACTCACATGTTTGTGGTGATGTTGGTGAAACAAATTTGCAATGCCAGTCATATAAAAGTATAACACATACAATTACAGTAGTAGGCTATATCATCTATGTTTACATAAATGCACTCAATGGTGTTTGCACAATAACAAAATCACATAATAACACATATCTCAGAACATATTCCCATCATTAAGTGGTGCATGATTATGTACGTGCACACACACACACACACACACACACACACACACACACACACCAGTTGGCCTTCATATCTGGGGGTTCCACATCCACAGATTCAACCAGAGATTGAAAAAATTAGAAAAATTTCAGAAAGTTTATTACTTAACAATGCAGTATAACAAATATTTATATCGCATTTACATTGTATTAGGTATTATAAGTAATCTAAAGATGATATAAAGTATACAAGAGGATATGCATAGGTTATATGCAAATACTATACCATTTTGTATAAGAGAGTTGAGCATCGATGGATTTTGGTATCTGCAGGGCATCCTGAAAACAATCCTCCACAGATACCAAGGGACAACAATGTATATAATCTTTTCATATTTTCCAACACCCATTTGTCACTTTATTTTAGTTTTTTCTTCCTCTGGCCTGTTAACAGTTTCTTGGAAAACCATTTAGAAGGAACATTGCATTACATCTACAGATTATTTTTAGAAAAACATTCTTTTACTCTTTATACTTAAAGAATTTCCTTACAAAGAAAATTAGAAAAATATTGTTTGGACTATCTCTAGTAAAATCCAGATATGGTCCTGTATTGCTACTTGGAAAATTTCCAGAAGCTCCCTGCCATTATTATTGTTTCTGTTCATCTGCCCACCAAATATATGACACATGCACAGTTGCCCTTTGGGATAGCCTAACTCTGAACTACTGGTAGAAAAGTAGGGTATCCCTGAGAAATTAAGTCTAAATAAAGACCATTGTCAGTGTTTGTGGTTTATAAATGGACAGAAGCCATTTAAACATTAAAATTTCCTCTTGACTGAACTTACTGAGTTATTTCCTAGAATTCTGAAAGTCTAAATTTGGCATGCATTAATTCCATTTTTTGAGCATTTACTATAGACATAATATTATACTGGCTTCAGAGAGAGATACCAGATAAGTAAAAAATTCAAAACTTAGCCCTAAGATTAATAATAATCTTGAAGAGAAAAGCTGAAGAGATATAAAGCAATAAAGCAACTGCAGTGATTTCTTTGGTGCCGTAAGGACAAACACTTAATGGTATCATCTGAACTGTATGCAAACATACCCAACTCCTAAAGCCATTCATCTCAAGGGAAAAATCCACACAGATTAGATGTTGAGGGAAGTTTTTCTTCACAGAAACTATTGTCTTTTCCCAATTTATTGACCATAACTAAATATAATATTATCCCTACAGTTTTTATCGAGATGAGGAAATAAGTTTTTCAAAAAGAAACAAAAAACATTTTTTGTCCCCAGCATAGTTTTTATCTTATCTGAACCAGAGATTGGTAATTAGGGTTAGCATTAATAATGCTTAATACTCTCTCTAAGGAAAAGAACAACAGAGTAAGGAATAACAAGTTCCCTGGAAAGTTTTGATAAGCAAGCAAGCTCCTTTTCCATTTATTCAACACTTCATCTGAATGGAGTCCAAATGATTAGATGCTTCTCTATAGGAAGACATAATGTTGTTGGCGACTTCCATTCTGATGTCTCCAAGATTGTTACTCTCTGCTGTCTTTTCAGATGGTTGCCCAGGCCTCTGCTTTGGAAATGGACGATGCACCCTGGATCAAAATGGTTGGCACTGTGTGTGCCAGGTGGGTTGGAGTGGGACAGGCTGCAATGTTGTCATGGAATTGCTTTGTGGCGATAACTTGGACAATGATAGAGGTGAGTCATTTTTAAAATGTTCATATGAGGAAGGAATAGCCAAACCTCTAGCACAGTGATGACCAATCTGACTAAGAGTGAAAGTTAGAAATCCTTAGTATAAATAATACTATTTTTAAATCTCAATTTATAGGAAATTTGCTATTATCAGGCAATATTCCAAACTCTTTACATGATTACATCTCAATTAATTCTCACAACAACACTATGAGGTATAGGTACTGTTTTCCCTGTTTATAGATGGGAAAATTAATTTTTGGAGTGGGAATGGTAAATTACTTTTCCAAGGTCATACAGCTAGAAAATAACAGAACCAAGACTCCAATTCAGGGCTTTATAACTTGAGAGTCTCTTTTCTTAGCTACCACCACCATGCTGCCTCCCATACCTATATTTACTATACCGAATTAAATCAGCATACCCATGTCCAAATTGTCAGATGCTAGTGTAGCTTGCACTATATACAATGTAAAATGATTTTCCTTGTTATTAGCTTCTTAGAGCTCCCTCTTGTGTCTCTACCTTTTAGTAATACTATGTATATCTTTCAAAGGACACAGTCATCAAGACAATTCACAGCAGAAATTTTTTATATATTTAATTCAAGTCCTGCACACAATGTTTGAAAAGTCATATGTGGCTGCAAGACCTCAGGGTAACCACTTCTATTTTATTTTATTTTATTTTTATTTTATTTTTATTTTATTTTATTTTATTTTATTTTATTTTATTTTATTTTATTCTTTACCACGACTATTTTAGCCAAGCAAACAAAATCATCTACTACATTGTACAACTGGGCCTCAAAACAGCACAAATCACCTCTGAATGAGCCTAAAAATGACAAATCCTCATGTTCCAATTACTTTTTACTCAAAGAAACATAAAGCTAAAAAAATTCTTTCTAATTTTTGTATATTAGCTTAAAATAAAGTATATTATTAAACTTGACTCCTTAGGTTTCTATACTGCTTAGACAGTTATATAACTTGTCGTATGAATCCAAACATGGGGCTTAAATTATTAAGGTAGCAATCCTAGTTTAAGCACCAAATTGAATGTAAGAGTTTTCTCCTTAATCGTCCTGGCTAGCAATTTACCTTAAAAAGTTATAAGGCCTTAATGAATTTTAAGTGAAAACAACTTCATGATTAAGAGCACAGGACACTGAAGTTAGACTTTCTTGGCTGAAATACTAGCTCTGCTGTATACTTACTGGCTGTGTGATTTGAAAAGAGTTTCTTGATATCTCTGTGCTTAAATTTTCTTATCTCCACAATAGGGCTGATAATAATATTGACTGTCTAACAGCATTATCATAAGTATTAAATATGATAATTCACATGAACTACTTAAAACATGATAAAATATACCACTACCCCCACCTACCCACAAACTCACACATACAATAAACTTAGGATAGCAGACCATTTTCTAAAGAGATTGTTTACTGCTTATCTAAAATGAAATTTTTGTTTGGGAAGCCAGAGTAAAATTTTCAATTAAATATTACACTGATCAACTATTTACTTGACTTTTATGGCCCTCCAAGACTTTATTTACTTTCCTTTACTTCATTTTCATTATGTGCTCCTTTACCTTCTCCAATACACCCTCATTCCTTGTCCATCTTTTAAGTCCAAACTCAAGCTATATCTCCCATGAAAACTCTGACATCCACCACCCCAATCTCCCATGGTGCTTATTATATGCACCATACAATTAAGCACTTAATTATATTCTGTCTATATAGTTTTCTTGTTGCATGATAAGCATGACCCAGAGTCCAGAGTTGTATGCCCAGAATAATCACTAATAATATTAACTCACTTATATTTGGAGTTTACTCTATATTTTATGTGAATTATCTCATTTAATTCCCATGAGATAGAACTACTATTAGCACCACTTTACAAATTAGGAAACTGAAGCACAGAGGTTAAATAAGTTGCTCAAGAATATATAGCAAAGAAACAATAGAGTCAGGGTGTAAATCTAGATGCTCTGCCTCATTCCAAAAAGGATTTATTGTACTAATAAAGATTTCTCAGTTGATGTATTGATTAAATTTTGTGCTCAGAAAATATATGAACAATCTATGCAATTATAACTTCTGATTCAGTTAGGGTTGAGCCAAAATAAGATTCTTGCCCTAATAAAGTACAGCCTGATAAAAATGATTGAATATTAGTTATCAATTATTTTTATGTCCTCAGGGTCACCTCAAGGCAGCCAGAAATATTTAATGAATGGATTGATTAAATAGTAATGGGTTAATTAATTATCAATTCTCAGTCTCTGTGGTATACATGGATACAAAAGGTATAGAAGATTTTGCTGAATGTGTATTGACTTCTGAAGATTTCTTTAAAACTGTGTATCTTTGTGGGAATCAAAAATTAAAGACCCTGATATAGGTTCAGTGTAATTTTTATATTTCTTTAGGAAGTATGAGAGAAAGCTCTGAGAGTTCCATTTACCATATTTTCCCTTTAGGAGGATTAAGATGATATTGATTGTAATTGTAGATTCAAATCTACCTTGAGATGGAAAGATAAATTAAATAACCTCTGAAAGCCCCATGACTAATGTTTTGGACAATAATTTTATTTTTATAATGTTTAAATACTATCCCTAAAAATATGTTAAATCACCTTCATTTGGTGACCTCAGCTTTCCAGCTAACCAGAATGGCTGAATTCGTTTAATTGAATATGACTAATTATTAATATTTGCATACTTGTTTGTGCATGGATGTATGTGTATGTACATTTTAATTAAATCAAGAAGTGCCATTTGATTCCTTTGGGGAAAAGTGATCCTAATTTAAAAAATGTAAGTCTTAAGAAATTTTTCCAATTAAAAATATTACTTTCAAGCAGTTGTTTCAAGTGGCCGCTCCACGATTACTCCATATATAGCTGATACTTAAAGAATGGCTAGGTTTTCTGCATTCAAATAAGCTTTGAGTACTTGTTTTTATTGCTCCTACTTCCTGCAGCTTTGACTTTACTTATACTGTGATTCAGTGCATTGCAACTCTTTAACTAATTGGGCTGCATAGAATATGTGAGTAACACAGCTGGTCTAGGAGCTACCAAAGAGTGCCTTGAACAGTAAAAACAGAACAGAGAACAAATAACCTTTGGATTTTTTTTCTTAACACGCAAGAAAAGTAAAGGTATCTACATATCATATACGTAAGAACAAATTACTTTAATAATCACAAACCTATCAAATGCCTTGACCTCATTTATTCCTTTAGTCGACAAGCACCTACCATGTTCATATCCCTGTGCTTGGAGGAGGTGACTTAACATTATGGTGACTACATTTTCATGTGTTAATCATGTGTCTGATTTCACATTCAGGAAAATATGATCATTATACATTACATGCACATATGAATTGACATAAGAAGAAAAGATTAGACTTTATATTAACAGAATTAAAATAGCTAAAATAAAGACTAGTAAGAGCAATCTAGAACTATCAGATGTTAAAGAATATTTTAAAGCTATGATAATTTTTTAAAAAGTGGTAGTGATATAAGAAAGGACAGATCAATACAACTGAATAAAAGCTCTGGAACACACCACATAAAATTTAGCATATAACAAACCAGCATCAAAAATCAGTGGGAAGGCTTCCAGTCAAAATGGTGGAGTAGGTAAACACCGTGCTTGCCTCCTCTCACAGCCACATCAAAATTGCAACTAAACTACATAATAGTCATCACTGGGCATCATCTGAAGTCTAGCTGAACAGGAGGCATATAACTGGGAACAGACATAATAGGCTACTTCCAGACTGGTAGGAGTGGGTAGAGACACGAAACAGGCTGGTCCCATACCCACATGATGTGGTTGAGAATTGGGAGGGATTTCTCAGCTGAAGTGGGCCCCCCAGAAGAGTGAGAGGTCCTGGTCACACATCGGGATCCCCAGCCCAAGGTTCCAGTGCCAGGAAGAAAAGACCCCACAACCTCTGCTGCGAAAACCAGTGGAAATTGAGGCAGAGTAAGACAGAGGGCTGAGAGAGTGGCAAACTTTCCTCCTAAGGGTCCCATGTGAGGACTTAACTTGGTGATGGACTCACTCTCTCTGAGCTCCAGTGCTGGACTGGCAGTTAAAAGGCACCAGGAAAATATGAGAAGAAGCTAAATTTTCTGGCTTCAGGGCAAGGACTGGAGGGGCAGCTTTCTCCAAGACAGGAGTGCTGGGAGAAGGCATTGTTCCTTTGTTAAGCTTTTCCCTGCTGAATTTGCAGACCCAGGCAGGTGCCATATCTGAGTCTCTATCGAGGTTTCTAATACTGATCACCGGGCCCTGGTGACTCACTGACACCTCACCTAACCCAATGTATGGGCCTACTCAAGCTGCTTCTTGTGGATTTTCCATACAAACAATCTGTCTTGGTTCATGGAGTGGACTTTCCTAAAATCTATCAAAGGCTAACAAAACCTAAACAAGTAGCATCTGCCTTCAGTGTGACCTGTACCTCTTTCTGAGCAGCACCAAGCACTAGTGGCAGCTGGCCTCAGTTTGTGGTTTGGACTCTCCAGGCAATTCCAAGCCCAGAATGAGTGGTGGTCATCTGCAGACTGCTTAGTAGCTCATGCCAATGGCTTCAAGCAGGGAACAGGCTGCAGCTGAAACTGGCCTGTGGGAGGTCCCCTCCCAGGAGGCCCCATACTGCATGGCTGGTGGCCAACTACAGACTGAGCTAGAGTACCACCCACGGTCACATCTAAAGATAACATACATAAAGGAAAGACAGGGCAGGCACCAGAACCCTGCTAAAGTTAATCCTGCTCTGTAGGATCAGCCCCTGCACAACAACTCCTCCACTGATCACAGCTAACCATTACAACCATTCAGCCTGAGAGTCAATTCCTCACATCAATGAGCCAAAAGCAGCCTAAGCTAAACTACAACAGGAGGGCACATACAACCCATACAAGAGGCAACCTGGAGCACTTTTGATCAGGGAACGTTGTACCATTGGGCCCCTCAGCATACCTACTACGTAAGGCCACTATACTTAAGACCAGGAGACATAGCAGCCCTATCTAATACATAGAAACAAACAGAGGGAGGCAGCCAAAATGGGGAGACAAAAAAGACATTTCCCACATGAAAGAACAGAACAAAGTTCCAGAAAAGGAACTAAACAACATGAAGATAACCTATCAGATGCAGAGTTCAAAACACTGGTTATCAGGATGCTCAATGAACTAAGCAGAATAGTAGATGAATTCAGTGAAATATTAACAGAGAGATAGAAAACATAAAAACGAAGATAAAAAACATAACAAAGAAACAGTCAAAAATGAATAACATAATAACTAAAATGAAAACTATATTAGAAGGAATCAGCAGTTGATCAGATGAAGCAGAGAATCAAATCAGCAATTTAGAAGATAAGGTAGCAGAAAACACCAAATCAGAACAGCAACAAGCAAAAATAATCTAAAACTGAAAATAGTTTAAGAGGCCTCTGGTACAACATAAAACATAGCAATATTTGCATCATAACAATACCAGAAGAAGAAAGAGAGCAAGGAATTAAAAACCCATTTCAATGAAAAATGACTGAAAACTTCCTTAATTTGGTGAAGGAAACAGACATACGAGCCCAGAAAATGCAGAGTCCCAAACAACATAACCCCAAAGAGGCCAAAACCAAGACACATCATAACTAAAATGCCAAAGGTTAAAGCCAAAGAGATATTCTTAGCAGCAAGAGAAAAACAGTTAGTTATCTACAAGGGAGCACCCATAAGACTATTAACTGATTTCTCAACAGAAAATTTGAAGGCCAGAAGAGATTTGCATGAAATATTCTAAGTGATGAAAAGTGAGTGCCTACAAACCAGATGACTCTACCCACCCAGCAAAGCTATCATTTAGAATTGAAGGACAGATAAAGGGATTCCCAGATAAGAAAAAAGCTAAAGGAGTTCATCACCAACAAGCCAGTACTACAGGAAATGTTAACAGGACTTCTTTAAGAAGAAAAAAGGAAAAAAGATAAAAAAAATATGAGTAATAAAATGGTAATAACTGTCAACAATACTTTAAATCTAAATATATTCAATGTTTCCAATCAAAAGATGGGGAATGGATAAGAAATGGATAAGATGAATGGATAAGAAAATAAGACCCTTTCATATGCTGCCTACAAGAGACCCACTTGAGACTGAAAGACACTCACAGACTGAAAGTAAAGGGATGAAAAAAGATGTTTCAAGAAAATGGAAAGGAAAAAAAAACTGTGGTACCAATACTTGTACCAGAAAAAAATAGAGTTTAAAACAAAGACTATCAAGAGACAAAGAAGGACCTCATTATCCCGTTAATGGATATTTATCTGAAGAAACTCGAAACACTAATTTGAAAGAACATGAGAATCCCTGTGTTCATTGCAGCCTTATGTAAGCAACCAAGAGAAAAATGGCGGAGTGAGAGATATCCCCAGATATCTCTCCTTGAAACAACAATAAGCTAAACACCTAAAATTCAGCAACAACAACAAAAAAATACCAAATGTGCACACAGGAACATCTGAGCAAAGGATCTGTGAATAAGAGCTACCAGGAATTGAAAACACAACTAGATCAGCAGAATGAGTTTTTTTTTTTTTAGCAAGGAACTGAAACTTAAAAAGAACCATATAGAACTTATGGAGATGAAGAATACACTGAAGAGAATAATGAAATAACAACCTTGGAAAACAGAGTTGACCAAATAGAGGAAAGGATCCATGATTTAGAAGACAGAAATCTAGAAATAAATCAGAAGATAGAAACTGAAGAATGAAAAATAATAAAAGAGAAATGCAAGAAGTAGTTGATACCATCAGGAAAGGAAATATAAGAATAATGGGAAATCTCAAAGATGAGGAAAATCAACAAGAATTAGAAAGCATTTTCAGACAAATTGTTGATGAGAATTTCCCAAATCTAAGGAATGAACTGGATCTTGGAATTTAAGAAATCAACAGAACACCCAATTATCTCAACCCAAACAGGCTTTCACCAGGAGACATTGTATTAAAGTTATCAAAAATCAATGACAAAGATAGAATTCTCAGGGAAGCCAAAGAGAATAAAATGATAAGTTATAAAAGAAAACCTATTAGATTATCCTCAGACTTCTCAGTGCAAACTTTACAAGCCAGAAGGAACTACCAGCGTAGAATAATGTATCCAGCTAAGCTCTCCTTTAGATATAAAGAAGAAATTAAGACCTTTCTAGACATACAAAAATTAAGAGAATTCTCCACTACAAGGAAATGCTGAGAGGGGTCAGCCCAATTGAAACAAAATTACAAAAAAATATATAACTATGAGTAAGGTGACTAGCAGGCAGATAGACGCAGAGGAGTGCAACCCTTATTAAGAACATGGCATTATAAACTTAAAAACAAGAAAAGACTTTTTATTGCAAGATAGTAATGAACATTGAGCATATCCAAAGACAAATTGAGATGACAATGACAGAAAAGGGGAGAATTTAAAGATCCAAATTCACAAAGGAGAATGGAAAAAAGACACACACAGGAGAAAATGGATGAATATATGTACATAACTATCACATACATATTCGTAAAGGTAACCACACACCAAAGATTCAGAAATGAAGTATATAACATAAAGGAAAAAGAATCAGAGGGAAAATCTACAAAACACAAACAAAATAAAAAAAAAAGACAGAATCACAAGGACAAAAAAGCAATGGAAACACTGAGCTACCGGACTAAATTCACCAATAAAAAGGCATAGAGTTGCAGATTGGATCAAAACAAAACAAATCATATGCTGCCTCTGGGTCAGAAAAGAAATAAAAAGAGAAATAAAGAGATACATAAAGACAAAGTATAATGATAGTACAACATATCAAATCTTTTGGGACATGGCAAAAGCGGCCATCAGAGGAAAGTTCATATCATTGTAGGCCTATCTCCAAAAACTAGAATGAGCCTAAATAAGCAACCTAACACTTCATTATAAGTAACTAGAAAAGGAAGAATAAATGAAGCCTAAAGTCAGCAGAAGGAAAGAAATAATCCAGAAATAAATGAAATTGAAAACAAAAAAAAATTGCAATAATAAATGCAACAAAGAGCTGGTTTTTTGAGACAGTTAATAAAATTGACAAACCCCTGGTACACTCCCTAGAGAAAACAGAGAAAGAACACAAATAAATAAAATCAGGGATGAAAGAGGGGAAATTATGACTTACATTGCAGAAATACAAAAGATCATGCAAGAATACTATGAAAAAGTATAGAACACAAATTAAATAACCTAGAAGAAATGGACCAGTACTTAGAAGATTATAACCTTTCTAGACTGAATCAAGAACAACTGGAAAATCTAAAGACTGATCAGGAGTATAGAAATTGAAACAATCATCAAAAACCTACCAAAATGTTAAAGTCCAGGACCAGATGGTTTCACCAGTGAATTCTACCAAACTTTCAAAGAAGATTTAATACCTATTCTCCTCAAATGCTTCCATACAATCGAAGAGGAGGCAATACTTCCCAATTTATTTTATGAGGCCAATATTACACTGATACCACAACCTGATAAAGATAACAGAAAAAAAAGGAAACTATAGAACAATATCTTTAATGAACACAGATACAAATATCTAAAATAGGATACTAACAAACCGAATACATCAACACATTAAAAAGATTATACACCATGATCAAGTGGGCTTCATCTCAGAGAAGCACAGGAGTGGTTCAACATACACAAATCAATTAATGTGATACACTACATAAACAAATGTAAAAATAAGAATCATATGATCATATCAATACATGAAGAAAATTCTACGAAAAGATACAGCATCCATTTATGATTAAAACACTTCACAAAATCTGTATAGAAGGAAAGTACCTTAACATTATAAAAGCCATCTATAACAAACCCTCAGCCAACATTATACTTAATGGTAAAAAACTAAAATTCTTCTCTCTAAGGTTAAAAACAAGGCAAGTCTGTCCACTATCATCACTCTTATTCAGTATAACATTGAAAGTTCTATGAGTGCAAACTGACAAGAGAAAGATATAAAAGGCATCTAAATAGGAAACAAAGAAGTCAAACTGTCACTATTTGCAGATGACATGATTCTCTATATAGAATGCATTAAAGACTCCACAAGAACACTACTAGAAACAATAAGAAAATACAGAAGAGTCTCTGGATACAAAGTCAAAGTTCAAAAATTCATAGTGTTTCTATACTATAATAATAAAGTGTCAAAAAAGGAAGTGAAAAAATTCCTTTTGCAATTGCAATGAAAAGAATAAAATACCTAGGAATAAATGTGAAGGATATATATATAATGAAAACTACAAGGCCCTATTTTAAAAAAATCGAAGAAGATACAAAGAAATGCAAAGATATTATATGTTCTTAGATTGTAAGAATCAACATAGTTAAAATGTCCATATTACCTAAAGCATTATACAAATTTAATGCAATCCCTATCAAGATCCCATTGGCCTTAAAAAGAATAATAGAACAAGAAATCATCAAATTTGTATGGAAGCACAAAAGACCCCTATTTGCCAAAGCCATCCTGAGAAAAAAGAATGAGGTTCAAGGTATCAGTCTGCATGACTTCAAATTATACTACAAAGTGACAGTAAAACAGACACACAGACCAGTGGAACAGATTCCAGAGTCCAGAAGTAAACCCATATTTATATGGGCAAATAATGTTTGACAAAAAAAAAAGCCAAAAACATACAGTGGAGAAAAGAAAACCTCTTTAATAAATGCCGCTGGGGAAGCTGGAAAGCCACCTGCAAAAGAATGAAAATAAACTGTTTTCTGTCACCACACAAGAAAACATAGGAACTAAACTCAAGAATCTTGGACTTAAAGAGGATTTTATGAATTTGACCTCAAAGTCAAGGGAAGTAAAAGCAAAAATAGATGAATGAGACTACATCAAACTAAAAGTTTCTGCTCAGCAAAAGAAATCGTCAACAAGGTAAAGAGACATACATCTTATGGGAAAATATATTGGCAAGCAACACCTCCAATAAAGGCCTAATATCCAAAATATACAAAGAACTCATACGACTCAATAACAACAACAACAAAAAAAAATGATCCAATTAAGAAATAGGCTGAGGACCTGAACAGACACTTCTCCCTAGAGGACATACAAATGGCCAACAAATATTTGAAAAGACGCTCAACTTCATTAGCTATTAGGAAAATGCAAATCAAAACCACAGTGAAATACCATCTCACACCTATTAGAATAGCTATAATCAACAACACAAGTAATAACAAATTTTGGAGAGGATGTGGAGAAAAAGGAACCCTCATACACAGCTGGTGGAAGTGCAAATTGGTACAGCCACTATGAAAAACAGCATGGAGTTTCCTCAAAAAAAAATAAGAATTGATCTACCATATGATCCAGCAATGTCTCTACTGGGTATTTACCCCAAAGACTTAAAAACTCGTATCTGAAAAGTTATTTGCACACTGATGTCCATAGCAGTATTATTCACAGTGACTAGGACAGAAAGAACCGAAGTGTTCTACGATAGATGATTGGCTAAAGAAGCAGTGGTACATATATACAATGGAATATTACTCAGCCATAGAAAGAAATGAAATACTGCCATTTGCAGCAATATGGATGGACCTTGAGATAATCATGCTAAGCGAAATAAGCCATACAGAAAACATTGAAAATCATATGATATCACTTATATATGGGATATAAACCTAAAAGCAACAAATGAACAGGACAAACAAACAGAGCCTCATGGACATGGACTATAGGCTAGTGGTTTCCAGAGGATTATGGACTAGTGATTACTAGTGGGTTGAGATAGGAGGGGGAAGGTAGATGGTTAAAGGTGGTCAAATATAGTACAAAAGGGGTAGAGTGAAGTGAGTAAGGAGGATCAAATATATGGTAGCTCAAGAAAACTGCATTTGGGTGGTAAACACACAATAGAAAATACAGATGTCAAATTATAATGTACACCTGAAAATTAAATAATTGTGTTAACCAATGTTACCCCAATAAACTTAAAAATAAATAAATAAACAAACAAACAAACAAAAGGAATTTATCAACACAAAGCCAGTGTTACAGGAAATGTTGGAAGGACTTTATGAAGAAAAAACATGTATCAAAATCATTAACAACTACATATTTACCAACAATTACCACAAATGGAAAAGATAGGGAAGCTGAATGGATAAGAAAACAAGACTCCCACATATGCTGCCTACAAGAGACTCACTTCAGATTAAAAAACACACAGACTGAAAGGAAGAGGGTGGAAAATGATATTGCCTTAATGAACCTAGAGGTTATTTTGCTGAATGAGAAAGAGAAATGCCATATGATTTCATGTACATGTGGAATCTAAACAACAAAATAAACAACAACAACTAAACAGAAACAAACTCATTGATAGAATATTTTGAGGAGGGTGGTTGGGTGGATGGTGAAAATGGGCAAAGAGATTAAGAAGTACAAATGGATAGATACAAAATAGACATGGAAATATAAAATGTAGCATAAGGGAAATAGTTAACAATGTTGTAAAAAGTATGTAAGGAGGAAGTGGGATACCTGATTTAATGGGCTAACCACTTTGTGTTATATAGATCTCTAATCACTATGCTGTACAATTGAAATGAATATATTATATGCCAACTATAATTGGAAAAAAAACTAATTGAATTGTACAATGTAAGTATGAGCAACTAATTGTCTATTATACTTCAATAAACGGGGGATCAAAAGAACAATAGCTGTTTGCAAGCCCATTTTATGATATAGTGTTTCTAGACCTGGAAATCAGCTTCAAGGTTGAATTATGAACACATATAAACTCATGGATCAATAAGCTTCATGTTTTGAATGTCACCAACATGCTGCAGTGTTTAATAATGAGGAAAATGGAGTAAAAGGAACAATGAATTGATAACATTTGCTCTGCTTTCAGGCCAGACACCTTCTCCACATTTACTCTTAAAATTTGGCTGGGACAAAAGATCGAGTGTCAGAAAGCATATTCCTCAGTATTGTTTTCTGAATATATTCCCCCTTATTTCCAAGCAATCTATTTCTTAAAGGATCATCACTTAGTTATAAGCATATAAACTGCCAACTGATTCAACATACAATTAGAAGTTGGGAAATCTAAACTCTATAACACAGTTAACCACTCTGACTGTATTTGTCACATTATCTATTAACTAAAACTAGCAATAATTGACATCTGCCTAATAGGCAGTGGGTAAAAATGAGTGAAATAATGTTTGAAATACAGTAATTTAAAGTGGGTAATAAATTATGGTATCAACAAAGAATCTATTTATAACATTTATTTTAATACATTAATTGAATTATTATTTTCTCTAGGTAAATTTATAAATGTCTAAGAAACAGGACTTTTGGGTCACATGTTTATTCAAACAACAAATATTTATTGAATGCTTACTTTGATCCAGGCACTGTTCTAAGTAATTGAGAAATAGCAATGAATAAAAAAGACTAAATCCATGCTTTTATGGAGCTTACATTCTAGTTGTGAGAGGCAGACAATAAAACAAGTTTTTGAAAAAGTATGATAGAAGGTAATAAGTGCGATGGAAAATGTTTTTTAAATCAGGGGGGAAAAGATAGTATGGGAGAGAAGTGGAATTTTAAATAAGGTGGTCAGAGAAAGCTTTGCTAAAAAGGTGACATTTAAGTAAAGGCTTAAAGGTAGTGAGAGATTAGCCATGTTAATATTGGAGAGAAAAACATTCCAGGCATATAAATAGTGGGTAAAAGGGCTGCAGGATAATAGAAGGTAAGATCAGAGTGGTAACAGAGAGACAGTGACGAACTAGAAATAAGTCATTTTTAGGACATGGACTTTTACAATAATTAGTGTGGGAAGCCATTGATAGCAAGTAAAAACTGAGAGGACATGAATATTAGTGGCATATAAACAATTTACTTTCCTGACAGAAAAAGTAGGTTGTATGTAGTTATAGCAATAACAATGTTTTGAGCAGGTCAAAGTCATAAGTTCAGTTGAGCCTCTCACACTTTCTTTTTACTAATACAGAAAAAGGCTTTGAGTGAAAATCAGTCTGGGTAAATGAGGAAGAATGAATTATAGGCTATTTCCAAAGGAAATATGGTCATATTATGTTCAATACATATAATAGAAACAACAAAGCTAACAGGAATATCTAGTAAGGGCCTGCTTCAGTGAAAAAATATATATATGAATGATTTATCATAGTCTGTTATTTATAGGTTTCTAAATGCCTAAGAAGATTTTGTTTAACTCTGTCATTGGAATGATCAGCCCTTCTATCACTTTTTCATTATTTTTTTTGGCAGACCCTCTATTCTATAAATGCTAAGAGGTTAAGCTTCAATTCTGCCCTTGTTCAAATGAAAACTAGTTTTGAATTTGTGAAACTCAATGAAAAAAGATTTACTGTGGCAATAGTGTCTATTTAGAGCCATATAAGATCCTACCTATCTGACAACCTATCCAACCAAAGTTCACAAAATGAACACATTCCAGTGAACTGAATATACTACACAGAATTTAATTGCCCTCTGGCCAGTGACAAGACAACTGCAATAGAAATGAGTCTGAACATTTCAGCTGCCACTGAACACTATCCTAGACTCTTTGCAGTCTGTCCAGTCTAGAATTTGGTTAGTGGCAATAGCTAACATTTATCGAGAGTGCTAGGTTCATATTAAACATTATGCTAAGTTCTTTATGATTATTATTGTGTGATCTTTACAACAACTCTATAAGGTAGGTATCTTTATTATTCTCATCTTAGTAGATGCAGGAACTCATCTGCAAGAGAATCCAAGAGTTTAACTGATTTGTCCAGGATCCTATAGATTGTAAGTGGCACAGTCAAGATTAGATAGTAGTCTGGTTCTTTGACTGTAACTACTTCATGTGTTCTAAATACCTACATTAGCCTAGGTCAGTACAAGTAATACTGCTTACATGATGATGATGAACATGTGATTTGTAGTTAGAACACTGGGTGTGATATAAACCCCATATTTCTTCCAACTGCACAACCACATTTAGTCTCCCCTTCTTTATTTGTAAAATGAAAATGAGGGTGTCTATCTAATAGGGTTTTGGCAGGGATTAGTTGAAATAATTCATGTGAAATTACCTAATGCCATATCTGGCAAATGTGAACTAATCTATACATTCTTCCTAATCCTTTTGGATACCGTACCTTGAACTAACTGTCAATTTTTATCAAGGTGATAATATAGGTGCTGTTCTTGAAAGGGTGTATATTTTGAAATTAATTTTAAGGACTCAGAGAATACCGGTTTTCCATGTGTTATCTATATTCCCTTGTCCAATCTTTTTTCAACCAAGGACATTATTCTAGTAGGTAAAAGTTTAATAGTGAATAATTTGATCACATACAGAAGAAACCTGTGTTTTTTGTTGTCCTCAGCTCCAATTGAGCCAACTGGCATAGACCCTAAGTGGTTGGCATGGCTAGAATCAATGAATGCCATGTTTAGTCCTTCAAGACAATTTAACCTCCCTCTTTTTTGTTGGCTTTTATTTTTATTCCTTTAAAGGGAACAGGTCTTAAACGTAAAATAAGTTAACATTTTATATGCCCCTATCTGACACCCTGAGCCTGGCTCTCAGGAGAGTGCCACAGCTTTCAATTTAGAACAATAAAAGAACCATTAATAGCCAAAGAAAAAAAAAAGAAACCCACACATGCAATGTGACTGTCATTTATACTCCTTTGTAACAGTCTAGACATACTGTAATGGGGTGTTATCCAATGTGATAATTGGTAAGTAGATCTTTGCCCAATGTACTGGGCCTTCCTATGAATTATAATCTCAGAGTTGCATGCCATTATTGGTCTGCTGCCTGTAGCCTATCTTCATTCAAGAGGTCTTGCTGTTCTCTCAGAAAACAGAGATCTTAGAGGGTCAGCTGTATATAATAAGTAATTATGAAATATGAAACATTAGCTTGGAATTTATAGCACATAACTATGTGAAAATGTGAGTCTCGTTTTGGACTGGCTCTATGTTTAGTTTTAGAATTCAGTTTTGAAGATCATTTTGGCATTATTATTTATTTCAAATCTATTTCTTTTTAAAAATAAGAATTGTGTGGTTGAGAGGTTGAAACCTGTGAATGCCCAATCTGATTATTACTAGTGCATTTGCTACCAATTCAAAGATAAATGTGACTGCCCATTTGAAAAGCAGTTTTCCATTATTTAGCATATTGTGCACCAATTACAAACATCAGAGAACTCTTAATCATCCTGATATTTTGCCAGCTTTTCAAGTGCATCCAGATGTTTAATTAGCAGAGTTAATGGGTAATGTACTAATAGGAAGCGGAGAACAACGGGTTAGTGAGAGAGGTGATAGTGGCATATAAAATCTATAGAAAATCTGTTAATATAATCTGCTGAAAGAGGGGAGAGAAAGAAGAAGAAAGGTACTTCTTATTGAAATGAATAGTCATCAGTGAAAAAGAAATATATATGCAGAGAAGTAGAAATTGGGGCAGAAATACACTGAACGAACAGGCAAGGCCAGAAAGAAGTAAACTGCATTTTAAATCAAAGTAATGTCTATGATGCAGGGAATTTGAAAGGTCCCCAGGTGGGGAAAATATTTCCTGGATGCCCTAGGGCTACTGTTCCAAATGCCTGCTCTCTTGGTGTCTCTGGCTTTCACTGCTGCCAGCTGTGGTACGTTCCTCTCCAGCTCCTCAGGAGCATCCATGTAAGGGAGAGAGAGCTAGCACAAGAGCTGCACAAAACCAGTGCCAGTAACTTTCATCCTCAGCCTTAAGGAGCCGGTGCTATGTCTGAACCTCCCTATTCTCCTGCAAGTCAAGATTAGTGTCTTTATATTTACCCTTGTTAAACATCTAAATTAGAGCCACTTGTCTGCTTTAAGGACCTTAGAAAGATGTTAATTGTTTTGCTTATTGGGTGTGAAATGAAGTGTTTGTAATGCTCAGTTCATCACTCTAACCCTTTCTCTTTATATGTAACTCATAACTCTTTCTTCATTTTTAACTAGTGTAAGAGTCAGCTGTTTTAGACACCTATTTTTCCTACTAACCTCTGAGGCCCTGAAAGCAGGAAAAGGGTCTTTTTTAATAAAACTCTATTTCCCCAAGCACCTAATACTTTA
Organism: Macroglossus sobrinus; assembly: GCA_004027375.1. NCBI lineage: Eukaryota > Metazoa > Chordata > Mammalia > Chiroptera > Pteropodidae > Macroglossus > Macroglossus sobrinus. The sequence continues at coordinate 124,834 of PVKZ01001252.1, forward strand.
TTTTGCACCTATTACATTGTTAATGGTCTCCCCTCCTCCCATTACCCCTGTGTCCCACATCATTTCTCTACCAAAGAATGAAGGCTTTATGTGATTTTTTTTTCTTGGTATTACTGTGGATTCAGGAATCTAGAGTGAATTGTGAAGGCCTAAGAAATGAAAGAGCATGACTCATCATATTCATATGCCTGAGGTTTATTAGTATTTGCATCAAATACATAACTACTGTTAGAATCAAGCTCTAGTTGCTACTACAGATTGCTTTAAAAAGTGGTTCCGAAACTTTAGAGTACTTCAGAATCACCCAGATTAAATATGCATAATCCTGAGCTCTGAAAAAATTCTGATTCAATAGGCAGAGCTCAAGAATAAACATCTTTAATAAGTTCCCCAGGTAATGAACTACACATTTGCCCTGCTCTAGACACTTTGTCACCATGACAATACCAATTTATATTTTAATAGTTACCAGTAGACAAGAATATTGGGAAACTTGTTTTAAAATACAAATTCAGGTTGCCAAGCATTTGTCAATCATGTGCTCATATGTGGTGAGAGAAATTCAAAATGAGTTGCTATCCTGAAGGATAATCTTGCTAAGGAAAAAGGAAACTTCTAAAGAGTGATATATAACAGAATACTCTATTCAAATGCTAAATAATGTAATATATACCATTAATGTTAGAGAATTTAGGAAAGAAAGATTAATGAACAAAACAATTTTACTGATGTGCCATATAAACTTAGAGTGAGTGATAATTCATGAGAAATAGGACTTCGACAGATTCTAAACTTAAAAATGGACAGTTATCTTTGGCTATATTATAGATTTTTCTCCATTTATGCCTATTATAAACTATGTTGCTTCTTTTGAAACTAAATTTCAACCTTTATTTTTCAGATGGTTTGACTGACTGTGTGGACCCTGATTGTTGTCGACAAAGTAACTGTTACATAAGTCCACTCTGTCAAGGATCACCAGATCCTCTTGACCTCATTCAGCAAAAACAACCCATATTCTCTCAGCATACTTCAAGACTCTTCTATGATCGAATCAAATTCCTCATTGGCAAGGACAGTACTCATGTCATTCCTCCAGAGATCTCATTTGACAGCAGGTATATATATATATATATATATATATATTTATTTATTTTATTCTTTAATGAACTATTACTCATGTTTTTCCTTAACTGTGAAAGGAAGATCTCTACTAAAGATGAGATTACTTCCCATTCCACACAGTCTATATTGATTTCTTTTTTAGGCTTAACTGGTATGCCCAATCCTTTACTGATTAATTAAGGGAGAGAATTCATTTCTAGAGCTTCTGTATCATAGAATATGCATACATACATATACATTCACATATATATGATGTGTATTATTTGTAGTAAAGTATAGATAGGTCTTTTAATGACAAAAATGGAAGTATAATTTGCAAATTTATTGTTTAGCATCTGTATTGATCCCTTGAAAACTTCTTTAATTTCAAAAGCTAAATTTTTAGTTTTATTCCATGATGTAACTTATTTCTATATGAAAGAGTTGGGTGAATTTGATTTTCTAATGTGCATTAGAAATGTTAAAATCTGTCTTCTAGGAAAGTGCAAATGCATGAATTGTCATGAAAGACCTAAGACCAAAGTCCAGTCCATTAGATGGATAAATTTTTTAAATTGCTTACTTATTTAAAGAATAATAACATAAATTTGCTCATTGTTATTCTCTGCTTCATCTTCAGCAATGACATGTTTTACTAATTACCACTAGATATAAGTAAGTCACTGAATGTCAACATTCTTGGTCTCTTAAATATGTCCTCCTTTGTTCAGCCCACAAGCTGATATTTCACTAGCTTCTAGACTACTGCAAACAGGAGTTTAAAAAATAAGCATGGAAACTACTTGTCCACGGGCTTCTGTCTACATCCCATCCATTCAGTTACATTGTAGTGGATGTCATCAGTCCCCAAGAAAAACTCAGTCAGTCAAAAGCTTATATTGATATCAGTGACAATCTAAGAAAATTGCAACTCAATCTTTATCTACACAAAGAAGAAAAGGGAAAAGAAGGGCATGCATGGAAATTTAAAACATTATCTTTCCTACAGATTGTATACTAAACCTGTTACTGAAACTTAAAACTTTCCCGCTATTTTTATTATTGTACAGTTCTGACATTTTAGGTCTTTGACAAAACCCAAAACCCAGTGCATCCTAATAAAGGTATTTTCTGCCAGGGGATTTAGTCAAAGCTTGCCTTCTTCTAAGACACTCAGTCATTCCCATTTTGAAGCATTTCTCCCAGCTAAATAACAACTCTGGGGTATCTTTCAAATGGGCTATAGTCAAATTAATCATTTAGAAGGTGTAAATTTACTTATTGTACACCAGAGGAATGAAAGGAACAGAAATAGCTATTATTCCCATTTTCCTATTTAAGGTAATGATAAGTCATTAACTCTGTAGCTTTCTCCATGCTTAGTGAGAAGTCAGTCCAAAAAGGAAAAAAAGTGAAAGAAATAGCAATCTCTATGACACAGAGATGCATTAAAAGACTCACTGAACTCAAGTAAGGGGAGAAAGTCAGTACCTGAGAGAGACAGGAAACAAGTAATTGTGATCCAGAGCAGAGTGTTTGAGCAATACACCTAGAAAAGTGAGAAGAAACTTCAACCCCTACAATTCAGCTTCATGCTTCAGCAGCATTTGCCAGCCACTCACAAAGTGAACAAACCTATTACTTGTGGTGATTAATGCCTTTCTCCTACTCTTGGTTTAATTGAATTTTCCTCATTTTTCTGTAAAATGTTTCAAATTATCATTTGGCTCTGCAAGTCATATTTGAATTCAAAATGACAGATCTCCCCCATTCAGTGGTCTCGGTTATTACAGACATATCCAATTTGCCAGAAAAGATGCAAATCTTTTCTAAGGGAAATGGTTGAAGATAAACAATCTAACTTTCTTTCCTCTAAAATTCAACACATGCAGCATTACTCTGAGTATCTATGATTATACATATAAGTGATAATAGTTACAGCTGTTACATCAACATAGCACTTTTTAGTTTGCAAAGCACTCATCATACATTATTTTATTTAAACCTCACAATTGTTCTGAAAAGTAGGTATTTGTATTGGTGTATTTTATATATGAGGAAACTGAGGTTCAGAAAGATTAAATAACTTGCCCAATGCCACACAGCCAAGAAGTTTGGATTACAGCAACTTTTATAATCTTTCTGTTACAGCACAGTTGCCCCATTTCAATTTGTCCTTAAATAAGCCTGGTGACTTGGGTCTAATTTTTACTAGATAAATGGTATCAGTCAACATAAGAAACTTAGAAACCAAATTATATTTTAAAATCCAGTTCAATTTAATACATTTTAATGATATTATTTACAAACTTCAAACCTGTGCTAATGGAATTTCTCTTCTTAGAAGAACACAATTGGATAATTGGCAAAGTGGGCCTTTTGCTACATGTAAATTGTTATTGAGCACTTAGTATGTGTCAGGTCTCGTACTAAGATTTCACATGCATTACCTCATTTAATCCTCACAAAACCCTATATGGTAGATAATATTATTACTCCCACATTTCAGGTGAGAAAACAAGAACTGACATGTCAATAAGTCTTTTGCACAAGGTTACAACCAATGGGTGTCAAAGTCAGGATGTGAACCCAACAGACTGATACTGAGAGCTGACTCTAAACCATTATGTTGAGCCACTTTGGCTACTTAGAAAGCTGGGCTAGCTGATCTTGGAAAGACCTGTGAGCCTTAATCATTCATGACGGTGGGGTGACTCTCTTCCAACAGATCTAGAACACTTATGTGCCATAGCAAATAAACCAGACTGTATATTGCTTTTGCCCATAATTGAGAGGTAGTTGAATAGGCAGATGAAGAAAGCATTGCCAAGGAGCTCATTTGCCTACTTACTGGTAAAACATGACTCACACAGATGGCTTGCTGCTGAGTGTTGACACCATCAGAAGGCTTGAGAGCTAAAGACAGTGGTACACAAGTAACTAACTGTTACAAGGACACATACAAGTTAAATAACTGTTCATCTGTGTGTTTCCAAATGAAACTAGCCTCTCTTATTCTGAGTTTGCTGCACTGACATGAGAAGCACATGGAATGTGTACCTCTTGTGCCCCATAATGGTGCAATATCACTGTGAATATGCAACTGACCCATAGTGGAGTTTCTAATTAATCCAATTCAATTACTATTTTTTCCTAAATACATTTTACCTTGTAGCCTGAGTTTCTTTCTTTTTTTCAGTCTGCTCCAAATCTGACTATAAAGTAAACCATATATTTTGTACGTTCTGTAGGACATATTACTTTTTAGTAATGTAAATAAGTGAACAGAAACATTATTGATCTTTAGTTTCTAAGCATTTAATCACTATTAATAATATAAAAAGTCTTTATAAATATGTAAAAACAAGAGTACATTAAACTAAATGACAACAGTAATTTACAAAGCCACACATTTTATTCTTCATCACTAATGGAGAAGTGTATTTAAAAAACAAAATCCTACCAGGGTTAAGTGATACCACTGACAGCAAGGTCTGGCCAAATTCATTTGTCTGTTTTAGAGCCATGAGAGGTTGATCTCCACAGCAGTCTACATCAAGTGTCTATATCAGAGATTGCTTAATATCAGCTCATTCATGTATTTTGTTTAGCTCAACATTTAGAAATTAGGAGATTAGTAGAAAACCTGGAATGTCTTCCTTTTTTTAGAAAATTTACAAAATTTGACATCCCTGGATCCATGGGCATGGCATAGGTTCTTTGGGGCTGCAGGACAGCTGCCCCTCTGGAAGAGATGTGACAGTCCTCTCTAGCTCACCATTTACTGTTTCCCTCACACCTGTCACATTTCCCTCACTTTCAGTGTCATAATGACTTTTGAATTTGTAGCCTCTGGACTACATAGCTTCTACAGCATTCCTTTGAAAGACCTCAAGTTTGTTTGTTTGTTTGTTTGTGTTTCCTTTCTGCTATATTTTCCTGAGAGTCTTTAAAATCCAGTCTTATCTTTTTACTGATCTTTTACTATGTTAGTTTAAAAAAAGAGAGAAAAAAAGGTGACTGAACATGAACCAGAAATCATATTAATGGAATGACACTTCCACCCTTAGTTTGCTAGGATACCTATGTACTCCTTGTGAATAAGTTGGTGTATACTCTGCCTCATACCTTAGACTAATAAATTCCCCCATGGCATTTTAACTTATAGTATCTTCTATCCTGCCAGTCATGACATCAGATAATCCAGGTCCCACCATAGTAGAAGCAAAATGTTGACTTTCTATGAGAAGGATGTGTATGTTGAAAGGTATTTGACTATTATGTTTATCACTTAGAATAAATTTGAAGAACAATTTAAAAATCTAAAAATTTTCAGCAATGCTTCTGAGTGTAATTGTGGCAGCCTCTTGTGCTCACTCCTGGTAGAATTCCTACCCCTAGTTGGAAAATTCTAGAATTAGGATCAAAATTAGTATAGCACTAAGCCCATAACAGCACTGTTAAAAGGCTACAAAATGAAGAAGATAAACAAGATGATAGGTAGGTTTCTTCTACATAGTTTCTATTAAGCTGCTATATATTTCAATTTCTTGCTCTACACTGGGATGTACAGAATTAGCTCTGAATTGTTCTGATTGCTAAATCTTAAAAGGTCCATGAGGACAAGAACCAAGTCTGATTTGTTTTCCCTTGTTTTGATTATCACTATGTAGCAAATTATTCTAAAACATAATGGATTAAAATTATTTTATTAATATGTTTTATGATTCTGTAGATAAGAGATTCAGACAGGGTATCACCAGGATGGCTTGTCTTTTCTCCATGATATTTGGGCTCTCAGCTTGGTTAACTCTTATAGCCAGTGGCTGGAAAGCTGGACAGCAGCCAGGAACTCTTTTTCTACATACAGCCTCTCTATTTGGGCTTCATTTTGGCATGACAGCCAGCCTTGGGATTCTCAGAGCTTTTATATGGTGGTTCAGAGCTCCAAGAGGCAGTGTTCCAAGAGACAGAAAATGGAAGATGCAAGTCTCTTAAGGCCTGGGTCCAGAAGTTTAACAGTGGTACTTGTGCTACATATTTTTATTCAAAGCAGCCACAGAGTTTGCACAGTTTAAAAGGAAGGTAAATAAATCCCACTTCCTGATGAGAGAAATATCAAAGTATATATGGCCATCTTTAATCTACCATACTACTGTATCCCCAGATCCCAACACAGTACCTGGCAGAAAGTAGTTTTAAAATGAGTGAATGAATGAGTGACTTAGCTGTAGTGATATTGAAGTGCTCTTCTCATATTTGGTAATGAAAAAATAATTTTGGTTGCCTGTAACACAAAGATGATATTAGGGACTTAAATAAGTCAATTCCCAAAAGCAGAACCAGCCTAAAGTTAAAATTACTGTTCTCCAAATATCACAGGAACAAATTCATGAAAGATGAAGTGATTATATAACAGGAACAAAGAACTCTTTTTTTAACTTATGAGACATTTCGCCACTGTCAGAGCCTGCCCATAATTGATATCATTTATAACTTTGTATAAGCATCAATAACTCTGTCTTCAGTGGGCTTGTAATCAAAATTTAGAACCAGGAAAATATTAGAAAATAAAGAGCAATATCAGGAAGTCAGTGGGAAGACTGCTATTAACTGGCTCACTTTGGTGTGTCATTATTCCATCTCATGGGGAAAAAAAAGACAATACCCCAAAACAAATTGAGGTACTATAAATGCCTTTAGAATGGAATTCTTGGCAGACTCTTTACTACTCAAGCCCTCCCTCTCATTTATTTTACCCAAATCAATAATAAAATCTTGATTTGTGCTCCTGATTATTCATGATACCTGGCAATAGCCATAATTACTTATCATAACTTGTATAATAAAACATGCTTTTCTGCACTTAGTTGAGCTGATAATTTATACCATTAAATTTTATGAATGGCAAAATGAGTTATTCAAGACTGAGGTTAAGGGGAACTTGCAGTAAGATGGTCATTGCTGCAGAACCTGTTAATCTTGAATATACACTAGGATGTAAAAATAACTATAGTAAGCAGATACTAATTACTATTCTTCCAAATATGTATTTTATTGAAATGTTAGTATTTCCAGAGTAACTAAGGAATTTAACTTCCTCTATAAGAGATATAAAATTCACTTCCATCCTTAATGTAATATAATATCATTTTTAAAGTGATAAAGATAAATATTCACTCATTTATTTAAGAAATATTTATTGAGTACCTACTCTGTACCAAGAACTGTATGGATGAAAGTAAGCAAAACAAAGAGTCCCCATACTCACAGAACTCTCCTTACATTTAATGGTAGAGACTGTCAAAACATCGAGTAAATACATAAAAAAATTAATTACAAATTGTAATGAATTCTGTGGATTATTTTCTAAGGGAGCTCGGAGCTCACCAACATAGGGGTCTCAAATTCAACTGCTCTGATACAGGTAGGTAACCTAAATGGATGTAAGACAGGAGGTATTCTAGCAAATGAGATCGTCTTTAACAATTATAGAAGTGAGACTGACCTAGAAGTTTTCAGCAATAACTTAGAGATGGAACTAATTGACTCAGGTGAGCATGAGAAGGTGCTAAAACTGACACACAAGCGGCTATTGATGATGTGTGAGAAAAATACAAAGCATATTTGAACAATGAGCAGCTTAATCGTTTACAAGAAGTTTCATCCTTTGACATATGGGGCTACAAATATTATTTCTGCAATTTAAATGTTTTGATTCTGGGAAACATAGTAGAGTGAGAGATGCCCTCAGTTATCTCCCCTTGAAACAATAAGCTGAACATCTAAAACTCAACAAAAAACACCCAAACTGCACACCGGCACGTCTAAGTGTGGGATCTCTGCATAAGAGCTACCACAGGTCAGAACCCTGAGTGTTGAGTGGTGGACTTAGAGAAATAAAGAAGCTGTCTCTTGCAGCTGCTGGAGCTCCTTGCAGGAGGAAGGAGAGGAGTGAAGGTGCAATGACTTCCCTGATAAGCCTGCCTGAAAGTGCTGGAACTTCTAGGAGCAGGCAGACGGGTCCAGTCATCAGGGCAGAAAGCAGAGAAGTGGGACAGGACATCAGAGAAACAACAATTGATTTGACTAGCCCTGGTTCCAACTAACACAGAGGGTCCCTCCCCCCATACTCTCCGGGATGAAACAACCCAGAGCCCCAGGGAAATCTAGACGAAAGCTGCCAAGAATGAAGCTACCTCTCACAGCCTTTGGAGCTCCCTGCAGAAGGAGGAGAGGAGGAAGTGTGGCGACTTTTCTTATCAGCCTGCCTGAAAGTGTCAGAACTTCTAGCAGCTAGTAGCAGGGCCAAGTCATCACAGCAGAAAGCAGAGAAGCAGAACGGGGCTGCAGAGAAACAACAGTTGACTTTTACTGGCCCCAGTTACAAAATCAAAGCTGAGCTACAGCCCTCAACTTCCAATCCAGAGGGCATGTCCCCCCATACCCTCTGAGATCAATCACCGTAGACCCCAAGGGAATCTGAGCAAACACTACTGAAACTGTTGCTAACACTGACAGGAACTAAAACTGAGAGGAGTAAGTGTGCTTAAATATTTACAAGAAAATAAATAAGATACTTAAGCATTATTTAATGCAGGGGTCCAAGAGACTTAGCCACTACCTACTACAAAGAAAGGGATAAGTGCCTTCTTTGCAGCAGGATAAACAGAGACTTTTATATAATAAATCTTCTTCCTGGAAAAACAGTGGAATACACGTCCATTACTGTCCAGGCAAAGAAATGGTCCATTAAACACGAATAACCAAAGTGACAAGGCAGCAGAGAAAGAAATAAAAAAACTCTCCAGAAAATAAGCTTATAGACATAAAAATATGTGACTTAAATGACAGAGACTTCAGGATGGCACTTTTGAAAAAACTCAATGAGATCCAAAACAAATCATATCAGCAATTTCAGAAATTAGAAAAACAAAAACAACTAGAGGAGCAAAGCAAGGTGATTGAAACCCTCAAGAAGAACAGAACATATATTCTAGAGTTGAAGAACATGCTGCAAAGGTTGAAAAATGGAAGAGCAAGCCTGAGAAATAAAGACCAAATGGAGGTAAGGATCAGTGATATCTATGACAGAGATCTAGAAATAAATCAGAAGGAAGAAGAGAGAAACCAAAGAATGAAAAATAGTGAAAGGGAAATATAAAAACAAGCTGAAACCAATAGGAGAGGAAACATGAGAATAATGGGCATTATGGAAGGTGAGGAAAAGAAGCAGGGACTAGAAAGCATTTTCAGACAAATGGTGGATAAGAAGGTCCTAAACCTAAGGAATGAGCTGGAGCTTGAAATTCAAGAAATCAACAGAACACCCTATTGTCTCAACCCAAAAAGGCCTTCATCAAGACACATTGTATTAAAGTTATCAAACACTGATGACAAAAACAGAATTCTCAGGGCAGCCAGGGAAAAGAAGATGGTAACATATATGGGAACCCCATTAGATTATCCTTGGACTTCTCAGCACAGACCTTACAAGCCAGAAAGGAAGGAAACCAAATATTTAAACTATTAAGTGAAAGGAATTACCAACCTAGAATAATGTACCCAGCTAACTTCACTTTTAGATATGAATGAGAATTCAAGACCTTTCCAGACATACACAAATTGAAGGAATTCTCCACTACAAGGCCTGCACTACAGAAAATACTGAAAGGGGTCAGCTCACCTAAAACAAAATAACAACAAAAATACATAATTAGGAGAAAAGTGACTATGAGGCAAACAGAAGCAGAGGATTGCAACCCTTATTAAGACCAGGGTATTATAGCTTAAATAATAAGAAATGAATTATTATAAAAATAGTAATAGTTCAGCATACATAGAGACAAATTGAGACAACATGACTGAAAAGGGGAGGATTCAGAGATCCAAATTCACAAAGGAGAATGCAGATAAGGCACATGCAGGAGAATATGGATGACTGCATTTATATAATTATTCTTTACGTATTTGTAATGGTAACCACACACCAAAGATTCAGAACTGTAATGTATAACATGAAACAAGAGGAAACAGAGGAAAAACCCACAAAAGCTAACAAAAACAAAACAAAAAAATAGAAACATATGGACAATGAAGCAATGGACACACCAAGCTACCAGAAAGCAAAAGATAAAATGACTATAGGAAGACCCCATATTTCAATAATCACCCTAAATGGAAATGGACTGAACTCACCAATAAAATGGCACAGAGTTACAGAATGGATCAAAAAATAAAACCCAACTATATACTGTCTCCAGGAGACACATCCAACTCCAAAGACAAATATAGACTCCAAGTGAAAGGGTGGAAAATGATATTTCAAGCCAATGGCATTCAGAGAAAAGCAGGATTAGTCATACTAAAATCAGACAAAATAGACTTCAAATAAAAAAAAGGTAAAGAAAGGTACTGAGAGATACTTCATAACGATAAAGGGAATCATGCATCAAGAACACAACACTTATTAATATCTATGCTCCCAATTAGGGAGCCCCAAAATATGTAAAGCAATTACTAACAGAACAAAACACTATCATACTAGGGAACCTGAATACCTCACTGTCAGTTATGGACAGATCATCCAAACAGAAAATCAATAAGGAAATTACATCCATAAATGACAGTTTAGTCCAACTGGACATAATTGACATTTACAGAGCCTTCCATCCAAAACATCTGCCTATACATTCTTCTCTAGTGCACATAGAGCGATCTCAAGAATTGACCAAATACTAGGACACAGAGATAGCCTCAACAAATATAAGAGAATTGAAATCATACCAACCATATTCTCTGATCATAATGATTTGAAACTAGAGATCAACTGCAAAGAGAAATCAGAAAGCACCACATACATGAAGATTAAACAATATGCTACTGAAGAATAACTGGGTCAGAGAAGAAATAAAAACAGAGAACAAGAGATACATAAAAAAGAATGATAATGATAGTACAATATATCAAATATATTGGGACATGACAAAAGTGGTCATAAGAAGAGAGTTTATATCTTTACAGGCCTATCTTCAAAAATAAGGAGCCCAAATAAACAACCTAATGCTTCATCTTAAAAACTAGAAAAGGAAGAACAAATGAAGCCTAAAGTCAGCAGAAGGAAAGAAATCATTAAAATTAGAGCAGAAATAAATGAAATAAAAAAATCAAAAGAACAATAGAAAAAATAAATGCAACAAAGAGCTGGTTTCTTGAGATGGTTAATAAAATTGACAAACTCCTAGCTAGACTCACTAAAGAAAAAAGAGAAAGAACACAAATTTAAAAAATCAGGCATGAAAGGGGAAATTATGACTGATATCACAGAAATACAAAGGATCGTGCAAGAATACTATGAAAAAAGTATATAACGCCAAATTTAATAATTTAGAAGAAATAGACCAATACTTAGAAGAATACAATCTTTCTAGACTGAATCAAGAACTGGAAAATCTAAATAGACTGATCAGCAGTATGGAAATGGAAACAATCATCAAAAACCTCCCAAAAGGTAAAAGTTTAGGATGGCTTCACCAATGAATTCCACCAAACATTCAAAGATTTAATATTTAATCTCCTCAAACTCTTCCATACAATAGAAGAGGAGGCAATACTTCCCAACTCATTTTATGAGGCCAATATTACAATGACAACACAATCTGATAATGATAACACAAAAAAGAAAACTACGGAACAATATCTCTCATAAACACAAATGCAAAAATCTTAAATAAGATACTAACAAACCAAATATAGCGACCTATTAAAAAAACTTATACACCACGATCAAGAAGGCTTTGTCCCAGATGCACAGGAGTAATTCAACATATGCAAATCAATTAATGTGATACACCACATAAATATATTAAAAAATAAGAATCATATGATCATATCAAGAGATGCAGAAAAAACCTTTGACAAGATACAGCATCCATTTATGATCAAAACACTTAACAAAATCAGTATAGAAGGAACGTACCTTAACATAATAAAGGCCATCTATGACAAACCCTCAGCCAAAATTATATTTAATGGTGAAAACCTAAAAACCTTTCCTCTAAGATTATGAACAAGGCAAGGCTGTCTACTATCACCACTGTTATTCAGTATAACATTGGAGGACCTAGCAAGTGCAATCAGGCAAGAGAAAGACATAAAAGTTATACAAATAGGAAACAAAAAATTCAAACTGTCACTATTTGCAGATGACATGATTCTCTATATAGAATACCCTAAAGACTCCACAAGAACACTACTAGAAACAATAAGCAAATACAGTAAAGTCTCTGGATACATAGCATTCCTATACTCTAATAATGAAGCATAAGAAAAAGAAGTGGAAAAAAATAATTTCTTTTGCAATTGCAGCAAAAATAATATACCGAGGAATAAATTTAATGAAACAGGTGAAGAACCTATATAATGAAAACTACAAAATCCTATTAAAAGAAATCAAAGACGATAAAAAGAAATAAAAAGATATTTTATGTTCTTGTATTGGAAGAATCAACATGGTTAAAATGACCATTATACAAATTTAATTCAATCACAATCAATACCCCATTGGCATTTTTAAAAAAAATCGAATGAAAAAAAAAAACATTAGATTTCTATGGAAGCACAAAAGACTTCGAATTGCCAAAGCCATCCTGAGAGAAAAGAATGAAGCTGGAGGCATCAATCTGCCCAACTTCAAATTATACTACAAAGTGACAGTAATCACAATGGCATGATATTGGAAGCAAAACAGACACATGGACCAGTGGAACAAATTCAAGAGTCAAGAAGTAAACCTATATTTATATAGGCAAATAATTTTCAATAAAAAAGCTAAAAACATACAGTGAAGAAAGGAAAACCTCTTCAATAAATGCCACTGGAAAAACTGGAAAGCCACCTGCAAAAGAATGAAAATAGACTGCTGTCTATCACCACACACCAAAATTAACTCAAAATGGATTAAGGACCTGTATATAAGACCTGAAACAATAAAATGCATAGAAGAAAATATAGGAAATAAACTCAAGGACCTTGGACTTAAAGAAGATTTTATGAATTTGACCTCAAAGGCAAAGGAAGTAAAAGCAAAAATGGATGAATGGGACTACATCAAACTAAAAAGCTACTGCTTAGCAAAAGAAATTGTCAACGAGGTAAAGAGACAAACATCTTATGGGAAAATATATTTCCTCCGATAAGGGCCTAATATCTAAAATATATGCAAAGAACTCATATGACTCAACAACAACAACAACAACAACAACAACAACAAAACAATCCAATCAAAAAATGGGCTGAGGACCTGAACAGACACTACTCCCTAGAGGACATACAAATGGCCAACAAATATTTTAAAAGATGCTCAACATTGCTAGCTAGTAGGGAAATGCAAATCAAAACCACAGTAAGATACCATCTCAAACTTCTTGGAATAGCTTCTTAGAATAATCAACAAGACAAGTAATAACAAATGTTGGAGGGGATATGGAGAAAATGGAACCTTCATACACTGCTGGTGGGACTGAAAATTGGTACAGCCACTATGGAAAACAGTATGGAGGTTCCTCAAAAAAACTAAGAATTGATCTACTATATGATCCAGCAATCCCTCTACTGCGTATTTATCCCAAAGTCTTGAAAACCCATATCTAAAAGATATTTGAATACTGATGTTCTTAGCAGCATTATTCACAGTGGCCAGGACACAGAAGCAACCAAAGTGTCCTACAATATATGATTGGCTAAAGCAGCTGTGGTACATATATACAATGGAATATTACTCAATCATAAGAAGAGATGAAATACTGCCATTTGCGGCAATATGGATGGACCTCAAGATAATCATGCTAAGTGAAATAATCCAGACAGAAAAAAGTTGAAAATCGTATATCACTTATATGTGGGATATAAACCTAAAAGCAACAAATGAACAGGACAAACAAACAGAGACTCATGGACATGGACTACAGGCTAGTGGTTACCAGACAATTATGGACTAGTGGTTACTACTGAGTTGAGAGAGGAGGGGAGAGGTAGATGGAGTAAAGGGAGTTAAATATAAGGTTTAGGGGAAGGGTGAAGTGGGTAAAGGGAATCAAATATAAAATAGCTGAAAGAAACTGGACTTTGAGTGGTAAACACACAATAGAATATACAGATGTCAAATTATAATGTACACCTGGAAATTATATAATTGTATTAACCAATGTTACTCCAATAATAATTAAAAATTTTAAAAAAGAAGTTGTGTTACATAAATACAATGGAATATTACTCAGCCATAACAACAACATGGATGGACCTTGAGATAATCATGCTAAGCGAAATAAGCCAGACTGGAAAAGTTGAAAATCACATATCACTTATTTATGGGATATAAACCTAAAAGCAACAAATGAACAGGACAACTAGAGATTCAGGGACATGGACAATGGACTAGTGGTTACCAGAGGGTGGGGATGGGGGAGGAGGGGAGAGGTAGACAGGGTACAGGGGGTCAAATATAACGGTGTTGTGGGAGGGCAAAGTGGGTAAAGGGGATCAAATATATGGTACCTGAAGGAAACTGGACTCTGAGTGGTAATCACACAGTAGAATTTATAGATGTCAAATTATAATATACACCTGAAAATTATATAATTGTATTAACCAATGTCACCCCAATAAACTTTAAAAAATATTTTATTAAACATGAATTCAAGAGAAAAAAAACAGTCATTTAAAAATTTCCTATTTACCACAATGAAGAAATTTCCATTATTGATGTTTTGGCATCATTTATAATGATCTATCTGACAGTTTCTTTCAATTCTATCAACATTGGGAAAGATTAATTATTTTACTTTTTGAGATTGATGAACTATTATACTGTTTACTTAGTTCATTTATTTATTTAGTGATAGGCACTGCCCTATGCTCTGGGCTATAGCTAACAAAGTGTATGCCTTCCCCTTATAGTCTAATGAGGAAGGCTGACAATAATAAAAAATACAAATGTTAGGTAGTACAGTCAATTGAGATAAAGATTGGCTAGGCACACAGAGTGACCATTTTAGACAGAGTGGTCCAGAAAAGCTTCTCTGGGGAGGTAACATTAGAGCAACTAGAGCAGTGGCCTCTCATATCACTCATCTATATGATAGATGATCTTGTCATGACTGTTTCCTGCCACCTAGACCCTTTTGCAATAGATTGTCACACAAGCGGGAGCCTGGTGGTAACTTTTAGGAGCCCACTGAATTAAGACTCTATAGTGTACTGATTGCTGTACTAGATTTTACTGATAAACAGATGGGATTCCTGTCCCACAGGAGTACACTGAGGAAATCTGAATACTTCAAACAAACTGAAGATCCTCTAGAAAGAGAAATTAGCAACATCCTTAGACTGTTAATCATGAAAAGAAAAAAATCAAATAGCAGGTCTTCATCAATCAGTGTTGAACCTCAAAGAAATCAAATATATAGAAACCACTTAGTGATTTTGAATTAAGAGAAAGAAGAGGTAGGAAAAGCTTATATTATAGAATATTTATTATAATATTCAAGCATTCATGGAATTACCAGTTTCATCTATATACCGGTAACCCCCAAAATGTCTGTATAACATAATCATTCATAATTTTGCTGAGATTCAAATTTGCTTCCATATGCTTTGTGTTTACCTTTTCAATGACTTCTTAGTTAGAACCTCAAAGCCTATTTGGTAATGGCAGATTTTTTTGTACTTTTCATCTAGGGATGTGAAAAACTTTATACCATGTACACAACTAGGAGTCAAGAAGTACACAATGCAACGATGCTGAATAAATTGAATAAGCTAAGGACTGGGGAAAGCTCTTTCTAAGACATCAACATCCACAAATTCATCTTGTGTTCACCTTTTTCTATAAAGGGAGTCACTGCACATGATCAGCCCACATTTGGAAAATGAATCCAAATAGGACTTAGCTTGGTCATGGTTCCTTGTGATTCTATTTGTCTTCCCATGTTGCTTTTCCTGAGCAACCTCCTTCGATTATTGCTTCTGCACTTGTTGTTCTAAGTGGGAAGTAAGATGGTTGCTACTTGCTTATTAAGTACTTTGATCTCATTTATATGAAAGGTGTTAAGTGTGTGAAGAGAGGATCTTCTGATTTTCAGACAATTATTTTGTCTAATGCTCAAGTTCAGGAAACACATGTTCAAAACACACTTAAAAAATTATGAAGTGTTGAAACTTCCAAGATTTATAGTGCTGACTAGGTCCTGAAGTCAGTAGTTCACACCTAAAGGTACCAAAAAGAAAGAATGTGTGATTTTAACTTCTTTCAGATGTTCTTAAGCAAAGAATAAAAAGAAATTATAGCACAAATCTTTAAGAAGTTGTTATATCATTTGTAGTATTTTGCAACTCAGGTATTCTGAGATGCTTAATAATTGTGATTAATAATGCCAGTAACTATCTAGAGTTTATCTCAGTGCAAACAGATAATTTCTAATATTTAATCTATCTTACTGCTCAGTTAGGATTGAAATTCAAAAGGCTCAAATCCTCATTGCCTGCTTCTTAGTCATACTGTTTGCTTACAGTGTCTCTAGCTGGTTCTATAAATATATCCCTAGAGAGAGCAAAATTAATGCACATTTGGGAGAAAGAATGAATGCCATGTTATAGCTCACCTCCACTACACGCTCTGCACATAGACAGAGCACAGAAATTGGTAAATGGCTACAGGTAATGATGTTCTCTAGATAGCACCATCTTTGTAGGCATTTTCTTTTCATTTGTAGCCACATTTTTTTACACCTTAAAAAGGATCTGCATCCAGTTTGGGCCGTTTAGAGTCCAGGTCAAAAACCACTCCACCACTTACTAGCTGTGTTATCTTAGGTTATTTTTTAACTTCTCTGAATATTTCCCATTTTTAAAACAAGGATAATAGTTGTACCTATTCAAGGTTATATCAATATTAAATGAAATAAGATAAAGAAACTACCTGGCATAGTACGTGACTCATAATAAGTGCTTAATAAGTATTAATACTAATATATACTATATACTTAATAAATATCAGGTCACAGAATATAATTTGAAAAGTCAGTTCAAAAGGCAATTACTATTGCCTTTATTTATTGTTATGGCATTTTTGTGAAGTGATTGGATGAAGAAGAACAATTATTCTCATTTTCAATAAGGAACAAATGAGACCTAGAGCAATTTTATTTCTTAGGAAAAGTCACAACAGTGATTATTAACAAGACAGAGTTAGAATTAGTGTGAACAGACCACCCTTTTTCCTCTGTGAAGGGAAGAGTTAGCCATGGCCAGGCCACAGCTAAGCCAGATTTCTCTATGTTTTATGACATTACTTGAAGGGCAGATTCACAGAGAAGTGACAGGAAAGATTAATGAGTTTAATAAAACCCCATAAAGTTGATTATAGAGATTAACCATTTGAGTAATGCGTAAAACAGGCAAAAACAAAACAAAACAAAAATTAACCAAAAGATCAAAACTTCAGGCTATTGAAGAGTTTTAAGGGCTTACAGGATAAATATTTCAGGGTTCAAATTCTGGACAAAAATAAACAGGTGTCATCTACGGCCATGCCACCCTGAACAAGCCCAATTCCATCTGATCTTGGAAGCTAAGCAGGGTCAGGCCTGGTTAGTACTTGGGTAAGAGACCAGCTAGGAAGACTGGGTGCTGTAGGTATAAAAATTTTTTAAAAATGAAGGATTGTAAGCTGACAAGATCCTTGCAATCTGTGAGGTCAACCAAAGGCTGCCTTGTCTAAACAAACAAACAAACAGGTATCTAAATGAAGCAAACTGTCACTTAATGCAGTCCTGAAAATCTGACTGTTGTCAGTTTTCTTACTGGCTCAAAACACTTGATCTTTTTCCCATTACTTTGGGAATCTCAACCATCCACAGCAAGTCTACTTTCAACAAGAAATTACCAGGGCAGATGGTAAAATAGTCACCCTACATCAGGATGAGTGTCCCCATTTTGTTTTACTTGAAACATCACTAGCCATAAGGAAAATAATTCTGCTTAAAAAGCTGTCTGCATTTTCCATAGCACCAGTTTTCCAAGAGTCTAGAATGTTGATGGGTAATGCTCCCAGTTGCTTTTAATGTTACCCATTTGGTAGGTATTATTTATTGAGGCTAGTGACCAAATACATGGGATTAAATCAGCCATCTCTATTTAAGTAAAAACTAATGAAATTTTATTGAATTTGCATAGAAAATTTCAGTGCATTCACTTTTTTAGAGCATGAAAACAGGTCTATACTATACCATTAAATGTTTTACATGTGCTGTACTAGCTTAGATAACATATATTAAAAAACCAGCATCTGGTGGGTGGAAACCTCCCAAATATCTGAATATTAGAACCTTCAAATGTATATAAATTATGAAATACCAAATCATAATTATATGATAATATATAAAGTGATAATGGGGTTAGTGTTCATAAATTAAGCATTTGAGGACTATTTATTCATTGCCCCCAATCACAGTGATATTATTTAATTCCCTGAAGTAGTAAGTTATCAAACCAAACTCTCATGTTAAGAAAGTCATAATGCACCAGAATGCTGGCTTGTAAAATAAGTGAACTGTATCACATCTGTCTGTCACACAGAAAACTCAAAATACTCTATGAAACCCTTGAAACAGTGCCATAAGGGTAGGTCGCAAGTATCTCACAACTTCATAAAAAATATTTGAGTTGAAATTCTCTGAAGTTTTATCGAATATGTGCTGTGTACACCAGGCACTGAGAAGGATGCAGAGAGGAAAATCACGTAGTCCTTGCCCTGGAGTGACTATCTAACAATTGGACATAGAGATATATAACTCTTAGTCAAGACAAGCTATGACAAGTGCAATAGCACAGATACAAGTACTGTCTAATGAGAATAATATTGGTGGGGAAGAAATTGATGCTTGGGATAGATAACTTAGGTTAAAACATCTTTCCATTTTATTATCACTGGAATTAAAGGGACCTTACCATTCATCTTTTAGTCCAACGTCCACTGTCATGACAGTTGCATCTTGACTCCCCAAACTACAGTTTTGCAAACCGTTTCCCAGAGGTTGGTTTGAAAGAGTTAAAAAGCCATGCCTCGCAGATTTTATAATAATAAAATTGTGAACCAGTTGATGACTCGCTTGCCTTTACATGGTTTACTCCTCCATGCCTTCCTCCTTAGTTCCTACGCATTAATTGGCTGACTATGTACTGGTTTTGCTTTACCTAAAGCAGTGGTTCTCAAAATTCAGTAACTCTGGATGTAGGGCCCAGCAGTCTATTTTATCAAGACCTCCAGGTGACCTGGTACATGATCAAGTTTGAGAACCAGTGGTCTATAGGAGAGAAAGATAAGGAGAAAGGACTGAGGACCAACACCAGCCCCAAAATTACACAATAAAGAGAAGATCCTTTATTTATTGCATTTTTTGGTAGGGGATAAGAGAATATCATAAGCACTTTTGTCCCAGCCACTCAGAGATATTTGCATTCCAGTAGGGCCCTCAGAAGCTGCAGTGCTTTAGTCCAAATAACACAATCTATAACTCTGGATATAATACTAAGCCCACAGAAGATGTCAGGAGAACCATCAAATCATACTTTATATGCAGCAGGTTTCTATCACTTAGAGACTTGAACCAAATGACAACTCATAATGGAATTTACAGGGTACAATTCCAACACTAGTGAGCAGAGGAGTCACATGGCCTCTTCCTGCCCAGTCCTTCACAATGTTATCTATTGACAAGCACTGTCAAATATGGAGAAAACTAAACTGCCCACTTGATGCTAACTCTCCTGCTTCCCAGGTCTTGAATTTTGAGCACCCTTCCAAGGATGCTTATGCTCCTGTTAGCAACAAAAACAAATAGCTGTAACTTCCCTAGCCCTGAACTTCATTTTCTTTACAAAAGATTTTAATCAGAAATACAATACTGTAAATCACATCTTCTTTCAGAAATTTAGTTTTCAGCTTTGTTTTACAAACCAACTTTTGTGCTTAAGGTTAATGTTTTTGCCTGCGGTGTTGAATGAATATTGGAAATTTGACACTGAAGAAAAAAAGACAGCAAACAAGAAAAGAGAAGAATGAAATCAAGAGTATATTGAATGCTAGGGATAATTGACTATGCCATGAAAATATCTAATATAGAATGAATTAGACCTTCTACATCAGAACTGTCTAACAAACAGCTTGTTAGTTGAATAAGGCTCTCAGTAAAGTGTATTCTGACTTGCATTTCTCATGATGTCCTGACCCTCAGATTAAACTCCAAACACCAAGAGGATTCAGAATTTAGTTAAAGAGAAAAGCAATTCCTCTTGGGTTGCTACTTTAGAAAAGTGACAGTAAGTAGACAGCTTGGCAACAGCCTGTATCCTCCAAAGAACAGGAAAAGAGACACTTGTGAGGAGTGGTTTTCCCCCATGCATGTTTTTAAAGTCACATTGGACATGTCCATCTAAGTTCAAGTTATCTTGCTATAACACACAAGGGCAGGAAGAGGCTTTTGTTTTTAAAGATTCAAGAAAGCAAAACATCCCATCCACGTCTGAATCTAAAAAGGAGAGCCCCAAGCAAAGATGGAATGCTATTAATAGTGCTCAAACATACACACACCAACACAAAATATAGTCACACTGGGTACTTACCTGCTATATACATGTATAAGACCAGCTTCATGACAGCCCAGACAGTAGCTTCTATCATCTGCTTTAAAAAGTTCAGAAGAGTTCTGTATATTATTTAACTGAAAAACATTTCAGAAAAAAAGCCAGATCCTTGAAGGATTCTGACTCATGTTGAGGGTAGTTTGAAGCACCAAAACTTTAAAAGCTCAAGATGTTTCCCCAAGACAGACCAAGGACATGACAAGTAGGGCTGCCTCAATTAAATGACAATTTGAAGAATCCAGAGCCTCTGCAACACGGAGGTACCACAATGAGAAATGACAAAATGCTCAGAAAGTAGGAATGTGGTACTACCAAAAACACACCCCCACATACTCACCTCACTTCAACAAGGATCTAAGCTAAGAAAAAGATGTATACAGGCTGCCTTGGATATCGGAAGCATAATCTGAACAAAGTATATAAATGGGGGAGAAACTACATTTTAGTGGCTATATGAATCAGGAAAAATAAAGCAGATACAAGGCTACTACCCACCATTTGGGAAAAAAAATTAGTTTAGAAACTGGGTGTTCACAAAATGGCAGTTGATCTGAAGTGACACAATATACCATACTCGCAAGACTGTGTATGAAAGCTTCTTAATGGCTATCTGGAGCTGGAGTAACCAGGGGATGCAAGTGGACTCCAGCTTTCTCTTTGAAATGGAGAGTTTTCCTGAGAAAAAATTTTCTCTAGGTTTCTGTATACAGTGCCAGTCAAGATAACTGCAAATTTAAGAAGACTACTTTAATACTGTTCCAAAATTTTGACAACTTACACTGACACAAGATGACTGATGTTGGTCAAAGATTGCAGTAAGTAATAGTAATCCAGGAATAAAAGGAGCTAAGAGTTATTTTTGTGAAAAAATGGATGACTTGGGGTGTGTAAATAATGGGAAGAAATGCAGCAAGAAACAGAGAATTTTAGAACATTTAAAGACTAAGACATTACAAAGAGAGTTCAATGTTGATAAATGTAGAATAATAAGTTTTATGGGGCTTTATCATATGCTGTAAATTAGTGTGGATCATGAAATATGAGGAATAAAAAAGTGGAATTGAAGGACAAGTCTGCACATTATTTATGAATGATGAAGAGTGAAATGAATGAGAACTGGTAGACAATGTCTTGAATAATGATGACTTTGATGAGTTGTTATCACACAAATCTCTGTGTTTCATAAAATATGAGGAATACTAAAGAGCAGAAGAATAAAAAGACAAGTCTACTCAGAATGAGATACAAAATGAAAGAAGAGAGAAATACAAGAGAAATGCACAGAATAATAATGACTTTTATGAAAATTTCACTCACCAGCCTGGATCCTTCATAAATATAAGCTGTATAGGAAATAAAAGAACAACAAAGAGAAGAAACAGGCCTGTGTCTGTCATAAAATATGAGCAAATAATGCCAACTAGGCTTAATAAAATAAAAACAAAAATAATTGAGCCTAGTAAACCTGTAGGAAGACACAATGTCTAGATTAATGTGAACAAATAAAATAAGTGAGTGTAGAATTGCTTTGCCAATAGGTAATCAGCAATCACCTGGGTGGTGGGCATTATAGTTGCAAAGGCCGCCTTGCTAATTGGTAAAGCCTTGACAAGTTCATAATGACCTACCTACCATCAGTACTTTGGGCAGTGTTTGACTGATTTTCAATGGTTTGGTCTCACTAACACACAGTCTCTTCTCAGCTCTTTTGGCTCCAATCCCTATATAGTTTGCAGAAGATTTTTTCAGCTTGTTTATACTTAATCTATACCCAGTTTATCAAAGTTTGCTTTGTAAATATCTTCAAATGTTACTGTATAAAACTAAAGACAGCCTTTTATTTTCATATCTTGTTACATTGAACTTAAAACCTTGGACCAGATCTATCAGGATTAGTTCAAAATCCAGAACTCAATGACTTTCAAATGTCTTCTCTCTTAAAACAAATGAAATTTCAAAATCTCCCCAAAAGAAAATTGGGGGACTCAAACAAGACAAAACAAGTGTCAATATGCCATTTCTGTGCCATTTGAAACTGTGACTTACAGAATTTATAAAATAGCTCATTGGAAAGAAGAAGACCACTGATTTATATCAGAACTAGGAATGTTAGTCTGAGAGCTCAATACACAAAAACATTAATAGCAACAATTACACTAGCTTAGATTGTGTAATGGTTTATAGTTTGTGTTGGGGGAAGGCCTTAGGTAATGCAGGATAAATCCTATTAGCATAACATATCCAATTCCTCTGATTGCAATACCATTTAGTAATGAAGTTTATTGGCTATATCATATAAAACAAGCTTTGGCTGGTAACTGTCCTTTATATTTTTCTCACTCAAATGATCAGTCTTTACATGCATACATGGCTTTGACTTACTGATTCTGTTTGAAGAATATCTAATACCAGGATGGAATTATTATGATTACTTTACAAAGTCATGTTTTCCCAAATAACATGCCCCCTTTAATCCAAGACTTAGCTTCCCTGGATACCCTGAATCCCACTTGGTGAAAAACCTGACATTGATGCCTTGGGAAAAATCATTGACCTTGCTTAAACTTCCTCAACTCTACCAGCTCCAGCTATAAAATGCATATTCTAGACCTCAGGGATTCCAAGACTAGGACTGGACTCTGGTGAAAAGCTACCCCACATCCCCTGCCAAACACACCCCCAAAAACAGCAGAGCAGTGAAAAAATCTTTGTTGGGATTTGCCATTGAGCCCTCTTATATGCCAAGTTCCTGAATTTTTTTTACAAGTTGTTGGCCAAGCTAGAGATGAAAGTATACATGTTTCAGTGGACAGTGTCCCTGGGTGAAAGTCCTGTTTAAGGGTTAGTTTAATGGAATCCCATTCTTTGATAAGGATTAAACTCATTTGTTTAATGGAAAACCTCCTGAAATATTTTGTTTCAATTAGGCAAGAGAAATAGGGTACTACAGCAAGAAACCATGTCTCTTTGGCAGACTTTAACTCTTAAAATTCACCCAATTAAGTATGCTTAAAAAAAGTTATTCCAAAAAAAGCAATTTGGCAATATGTATAAAGAAACAATATTCACATCTATGTATGTAAATGCATAAAAAAGGCACATTACAAAATGAGATTGCTGATTAATTTTGGGGAGAAGACTAGTAACTGGGATGGAGGTGGTCAGCAGGGCCTTTAGTCATATCTACAATATATTTATGTATTAAGTAATGTCATGAATTTTAATTTTAATAACAGAAAAATATCCTGTCATAAGTAGGATGCTCTCCCAAGTAAATAATAAGAAATTCAGTGCAGAAAAAAATAAGAAACAATGAAGTGTCCTAAAATAGGGAATGGCTTAAACACATTAAGGCATACTATTTTAAGGCTATTCTATATAATAACAAAATATTGTATTAAGGAATTTCTAATTACATTAGACAATGTTAATAGTATACTGTTAACTTAAAATATCAGGATGCAGAACTATATCAAGCATAATCTCAATTTTTATGAGTAAAAACATAACATACCCTGCCCAAAATGTTATTAGTAGTCACTACTGGTTGGTGAAATTGTTTTCTTTGTTATACTTGACAGTGTTTTCCAAAGTTTCACCAACTTGGCTTCTAGAATCTAGTTTCAACATGCTTTTATATTTGCCTTTTATCTTGTGTTTGCAGGCGTGTTTGTGTGATTCGAGGCCAAGTGGTGGCCATAGATGGAACTCCTCTAGTAGGGGTGAATGTTAGTTTCTTGCACCACAGTGATTATGGGTTTACCATCAGCCGGCAAGATGGAAGGTAGGTCAATATTGTTTCTGATCATTGTGGAGTACAAAAACTGACTTCTAGCCATTAGTGAACCTTGGGCTCCAGTGATACAATATTTGTAACCCATCTTCCTTTTGTCAGTCTCTCAAACAATCATTGGTGATAATTATTTTCTCTACTCCTCACCTAAATCAAACCAAATTTCTCTTCTATCCCTGTACTGATAATCTGAAGTCTTCTTGAAACCCTGGCCATGTGGAAAATTTTCTAGCCTTCATCTAATTTCATTTATAAAACCAGCTTCAAAATTCAGTGAGATGATACAGGTTATAAAGGAATCACAGAACACTTAGGCTGTTTTTCCATGGCATCCTCAAAATATTTTAGAAATGAAGGTGTCAAAAGATTTCTTCCAAAAATATAGAATTCAGCCACATTAAAATATTTATTTTAAATGTGTCCTTCCTAGACTGCCTATTTTACTAGTGGTTGTAACTGATTGACAAGCATGGTCAGCCTAACCAATTCTCCTTGGTGTATATATAACTACAATGATTTAATCTTAAGCAACAATCACCAGGCTACTCTCTAAGGGCTTCTTAATATTCTCTCAGACCTGGGAAGCAAGACCATTAGGTAAAATCTTTTCCTTATAAAAAAGAATTTATTCACAGAAACATTTTTGTTGCTGCCATTTAGACAGTCATTTATTCAGAATATTTAGTCAATAGACTCATGCATCCAACTTAAAGATATCTATTTATGACTCTCAGGAACATTCTTATAATGGCTTTTAGTTGTCCTAGTCTCCAAATGGCTACCTTTAAAATGTCATACTCGTAACAAGCTACTTCAATACTAACATAAAGAGACCTGTTGGCTTGGAGCTTTATCACAGTATGAGAAACTATCTCATTTCAAGAACCTATAATTAAACTTTATCAGTCCTAACTAATTTAGAATTGTTAATTGTTTATTTTTTCAATTGCTCATCAAGAATTTGCTTATAAAAATTAGTAAATAAGATAATAAGAAAGACTTTTAACCTACTTAAGAAAACAAACTGTTTTTAAGGCTTTAGTAAATCTTAAGAATTATTTGTATATAAATTATATTACTTATTAAATAGCCATGTATTTGTTATAACAAGTTCAGCAGAACAACTCTGGGTACAGGTAGTATGAAAAACACACACACACACATATGCACACATATATATTACTTATACATGTATATATAAGCAGTAAAAACTACATATTATTTTAAATATTCCATAATCAGTACATTAGTAATTCAAATGAACCTTTCTTCTAATTAGGTTAAAAGATAGACGTTTGGAAGTTCACTCACCAGTTACTTGTACACAAAACTGACCTCTCCTTTACCAGCATGTCTAATCATGTGCCAGAAAGTGAGAAATGGATTTTTTTAAGTAGAATATGCCCTCAGGGACAATTGACTTCTCATGGAGAATTGATGGGCCCTAGGGGTTTTTTTTTAGTTTGTGTGCAAAGATTTCAGTGAATTATTTGATATTAACAAGAGAACATAAACTTGATGTCTAAAAAGTTTTAAATTTTGTTTACAGTTTATAGAAAACATTACAGAGGGACAATTCTTGTGTTTTTAGATTTAAATAAAATGACAAGACCCTCCTCTATGAGCTCACTGTGAAAACTAGGTTTATGTAGATGACAGATACTAGCCAGAGTTCCCTCTGGCAATAATTCTTCCCCAAGGATCTACAAAGGGTGTCAGCATTCAAAATATGTACTCCAAATGCCAACTAGACTGTCCCACTGTCATCTCTTAGATATAAAGTGACAATGTGATGAGAGTTTCCATTTATATGTCTCTGCTTATTGCTACCTCAGATTGAGTAAGTACATTTCAGAAGTAGGCTATCATAAGGAAACTATACACGAGGGCAAAAGGAGTATAGGAAGGCTGTAATTAGCAGATACCTAGTAGACAGAGTGTGATGTGCAAGATGCTATAAGGACCCTCTGTCTTCAATTCTCAATCCCATTGGTCTGCCACTATGCCTGTAGTTCCCACTAAATGTATCATTGCTTGTGGTTAAACTATTGACTCTCCCTAAGTCCCTGTTATATACAAATTTGTTATGTGGGATTTAGAAATAATTACCCCCATTATCATCGGCACAAATTAACTGACAGTTTTCTTTAGAGAACCAAGAAAAGTCTAGGTCATGAGACTAAAGTGATGTATTAAAAGCAGAAAGACGAATGGGAGTTAAATACAGGGCTCTCTAAAAGTAAGAAGAGAATAGATATGTAAACTAGGGGGGATAAAAGTATCAGAAAAGAAAGAAATGGCAATTTTAAAGGAAAAACAAAGATATTAGTATCTACTACATACCAGTCATTTACATAGATTTCATTCTGTTTCATCCACACTAGAATATTATGACATAGGAATCATTATTATCATCCTCCCATTTGGCAGATGAGAAAACATATCCAAGCTAACACAGCTAATAAGGGTAGAACCCAAAAGTTTAACCCAAGTAATCTGGCTCTGGTCTTCTATGATTTACCACCTTCAACTTAAATAACAAATGCTCCCTAAGTGTTCAAAAACAACTGTTTATAAATATTTCAGCTAGTGATGAGCCAAATAGATAAAGGGATGACCTTCTTAGAAGATTCTTGAGAAGCATTAAGGTCTCAAGAATTTGTTTGGAAAACTTTAGAAGATGAAGAGAGGGGGTTCACTCTGATCCTTCTCAAGGCAAGAGTGTCTTCACTTATCAATACCAGAAGGCAGAGGTAAGCATTTGCATAGGTTTCAGTAGTTTTCCATCTATAAATAGCTCTGACCTATTACGGATTGACAACAGTCTCCAAACAAATATGTTCTCTTCTTTGGGTTTTTTATATGCACTCTCATAAAACTTTATAGCCTGTTTTTTTTTAATAAGAATAATAATGATTTTATTTTACCTTCATTTATTCCTTTTTAACACTCTTTGTGTAGGTCAGAGTTCATGACCTCTATTATTTTCTTTCTCTCTGAAGAACTTCTTTTGATATCTTGCAAATTATGCCTCTTGGTGACAAATTCCTTCAGTTTTATTTGTTTGAGAAAGTCTTTATTTCCTTGTCATGTTTAGAGGATCATTTTGCTGGATACAGAATTATAGGATGATGAGGTTTTTTTCCTTTCAACACTTTAAATATTTCACTCAGCTCCTATGTTTGCATGGTTTCTGAAGAGAAATCTGATGTAACTTTTTTCTTTGCTCCCCTTTAAGTAGGGATTTTTCCCACCTTCTGGCATTTTTCTTGATTTTTTATGTCATAATTTTTTGCAGCTTGAATCTGCACATATGCCTACATGTAGATTTTTTGGCATTTTTCATTCTTGGTGTTCTCTAAGACTCTTACATTTGCAGTTTGGTATCTGTCATTATTTTTGGAAATTTTTCAGTCATTACTTATTTAAATATTTTTTCTCTTCTTAACTCTCTACTCCTCCTGGTATTCCTATTACATGTATATTACAATTTTGTAATGGTCTCAAGGTTCCTGGCTATTCCATTCTTTTTTTTTCAAATTAAGTTTATTGGGCTATCATTGGTCAATACAATTATATAATTTTCAGGTGTACAATATAATTTGATATCTGAGCATTCTATTTTGTATTTACCACCCAAAGTCTAGTATCCTTCAACTACCATATTTTTTATTCCCTTTACCCACTACAAGCTCTTTCCACCCCCCTATTTTTGACCTCCTTTACCACTTCTACATCCCCTCACCTCCCCACTCCCTACGCTCTGGTAACCACTAGTCCATAGTCCATGTCCATGAGTCTCCATTTGTTTGTCCTATTCATTTGTTGCTTTTAGGTTTATATTCCACATATAAGTGATAGCATGTGATTTTCAACTTTTTTCTTTCTGGCTTATTTCACTTAGCATGATTATCTCAAAGTCCATCCATGTTGTTGCAAATGGCAGTATTTCATCTCTTCTTATGGCTGAGTAATATTCCATTGTATATATATACTACAGCTGCTTTAGCCAGTCATATATCGTAGGACACTTAGTTGCTTCCATATCCTGGCCACTGTGAATAAT
Organism: Macroglossus sobrinus; assembly: GCA_004027375.1. Taxonomy (NCBI): domain Eukaryota; kingdom Metazoa; phylum Chordata; class Mammalia; order Chiroptera; family Pteropodidae; genus Macroglossus; species Macroglossus sobrinus. The sequence goes on from PVKZ01001252.1 coordinate 153,498, forward strand.
GCTGCTATGAACATCGATGTGTAAATATTTTTTCAGATATGGGTTTTCAAGTCTTTGGGGTAAATACACAGTAGAGGGATTGCTGGATCATATGGTAGATCAGTTCTTAGTTTTTTGAGGAACCTCCATACTGTTTTCCATAGTGGCTGTACCAAGTTGCAGTCCCACCAGCAGTGTATGAGGGTTCCTTTTCCTCCACATCCTCTCCAACATTTGTTATTACTTGTTCTGTTGCTTATAACTATTCTAACAAGTGTGAGATGGTATCTCATTGTGGTTTTGATTTGCATTTCCCTAATAGCTAGCGAAGTTGAGCATCTTTTCAAATATTTGTTGGCCATTTGTATGTCCTCTAGGGAGAAGTGTCTATTCAGGTCCACTGCCCATTTTTTGATTGGTTCATTTGTTTTTTTCTTTTATTGAGTTGTATGAGATCTTTGTGTATTTTGGATATAAGGCCCTTATTGGAAGTGTTGATTACAAATATATTTTCCCATTTAGATGGTTGTCTCTTTACCTTGTTGAACATTTATTTTTCTGAGCCGAAGTTTTTTAGTTTAATGTAGTCCCATTCATTTATTTTAGCTTTCAATTCCCTTGCTTTTGAGGTCAAATTCATAGCAGGTGGTTTTCCAGTTTTCCCAGCACCATTTATTGAAGAGGATTTTCTTTCTCTACTGTATGTTTTTACCTTTTTTGTAAAAAATTATTTGCCCATATAAATATGGGCTTATTTCTGGACTCTCGACTCTGTTCCACTGGTCTGTGTGTCAGTTTTGCTGCCAATACCAAGCCGTTTTCATTTACTGTCACTTTGTAGTATACTATAAAGTAGTATAAAGTCAGATGGAGTAATTCCTCAAGCCTCGCTTTTTTTCTCAGAATAGCTTAAGTGACTCAAGTGGCTATTGCAATAAATCTGTATAATGCTTTAAGCAATATGGTAATTTTAACTATATTGATTCTTCCAATCCAAGAACACAGAATATCTTTCCATTTCTTTGTATCTGCTTTGATTTCTTTTAATAGGGTCTTGTAGTTTTCATTATATATGTCCTTTAAATTTTCTTAAATTTCTTTCTGGGTATGTTATTCTTTTTATTGCAGCTGAAAAAGGAATTATTTTTACACTTTTTTTCCTGACGCTTCGTTATTAGAGTATAAGAACACCATGGATTTTTGAACAATGACTTTATATCCAGAGAATTTACTGTATTTGATTATTATTTCTACTAGTGTTCTTATGGAGTCTTTAGGGATTTCTATATATAGAATCATGTCATCCACAAATAGTGACAGTTTGGCTTCTTTGTTTTCTATCTGGACTCCTTTTATATCTCTCTCTTATCTGATTGCACAGACTAGGACCGCCAATGTTATATTGAATAACAGTGATGATAGTGGAAAAACTTGCCTTGTTCCTGACCTTAGAAGGAAGGTGTTTAGTTTTTCACCATTAATTATAATGTTAGCTGAGGGTTTGTCATAGATGGCCTTTATTATGTGAGGGTACTTCTCTTTGGTACTGATTTTGTTAAGAGTTTTGATCATAAATGGATGCTGTATCTTTTCTAAGGCTTTTTCTGCATCTCTTGATATGATAATATAATTCTTATTTTTTCATTTGTTTATGTGGTGTATCACATTAATCGATTTGCAGTTCTTGAACCATCCCTGTGCCTTTGGATGAAGCAAAATTGATCATTGTGTATAATCCTTTTAATATGTTGCTATATTTGGTTTGCTAGTATCTTATTTAGGGTTTTGCATCTGTGTTCATGAGAGATATTGGTCTGCAGTTTTTGTGTGTGTGTTATCTTTACCAGGTTGTCGTAATACTGGCTTCATAAAACAAGTTGAGAAGTATTGCCTCCTCTTCTATTGTATGAAAGAGTTTGAAGAGAAGAGGTATTAAATCTTCTTTGAATGTTTGGTAGAATTCACTGGCAAAGGCATCTGATCCTGGACTTTTACTTTTTGCTAGGTTTTTGATGATTGTCTCCATTTCCATACTGCTGATCGGTCTATTTTAGATTTTCCAGTTCTTCTTGATTCAGTCTAGAAAGATTGTATTTTTCTAAGTACTGTCCATTTCTTCTAGATTATTAAATTTGGTGTTATATACTTTTTTCATAGTATTCTTGCATGATCCTTTGTATTTCCGTGATGTCAGTCATCATTTCCCCTTTCACCCCTGATTTTTTTTTATCTGTGTTCTTTCTCTTTTTTCTTTAGTGAGTCTAGCTAGGAGTTTGTCAATTTTATTAACCTTCTCAAAAAACCAGTTCTTTGTTGCATTTATTTTTTCTATTGTTCTTTTGATTTTTTTTCATTTATTTCTGCTCTAATTTTAATGATTTCTTTCCTTCTGCTGACTTTAGGCTTCATTTGTTCTTCCTTTTCTAGTTTTTAAGATGAAGCATTAGGTTGTTTATTTGGGCTCATTCTTGTTTCAGAGATAGTCCTATAATTATATGAACTTTCCTGTTTGACTGCATTTGCCATGTCCCAAAAGTTTTGATATGTTGTACTATCATTATCATTGGTTTCTATTTATCCTTTGATCTCTTTTTTTAATTCTTCTCTGACCCAGTTTTTCAATAGCATGTTCTTTAATCTCCATGTATTTGTGGTTCTTCCTGATTTCTCTTTGCAGTTGATCTCTAGTTTCAAAACATTATGATCAGAAAATATGTTTGGTATGGTTTCTACACTCGTATATTTGTTGAGGCTATGTCTGTGTCCCAGTATTTGGTCGATTCTTGAGAATGTTCCATGTGCACTAGAGAAGTGTGTATAAGTAGCTGTTTGGGGATGAAAGGCTCTATAAATGACAATTATGTCTAGTTGGTTTAATGTGATATTAAGGATGCAATTTCTTTATTGATTTTCTGTTTGGATGATCTGTCCATATCCAACAGCAGGGTATTTAGGTCCCCTATTATGATAATATTTTGGTCTGTTTCTCCCTTTATTTCTGTTAGTAATTGCTTAACATATTTGGGACTCTCTAATTGGGAGCATATATATTAATAAGTGTTATGTGTTCTTGGTGCATGATTCCCATTATCATTATGAAGTATCCCTCAGTATCTTTCTTTACCTTTTTTATTTTGAAGTCTATTTCATCTGATATTAATACTGCTACTCCCACTTTTCTCTGAATGCCATTGGCTTGAAATATCATTTTCCAGCCTTTCACTTGGAGTCTATATTTGTCTTTGGAGGTGAGATGTGTCTCCTGCAGGCAGCATATGGTTGTTTTTTGTTTTTTGATCCATTCTGCAACTCTGTGCCTTTTTATTGATGAGTTAAGTCCATTTACATTTAAGGTGATTATTGAAATATGAGATCTTCTTATAGCCATTTGATCTTTTGATTTCTGGCAACTCGGTGTTTCCATTGCTCCTTTGTCCTTGTATGTCTGTGTTCTTTATTTTGATTGGCTTTTGTGGGTTTTGCCTCTGTTTCTTTTTGTTTTGTTTTATATACTTCAGTTCTGAATCTTCTGTGTGTTTTTACCATTATGAACAAGTAAAGGTTTTATATGTATATGTGTGTGTATATGTATATATACATACATATATATATTTAGTGCATATATGTGTATACAGTCGTCAATTTTCTTCTGTGTGTGCCTTATCTCCATTCCCTTTTGCGAATTTGGATCTTTGAATCCTCCCTTTTTCAGTAATTGTTATCTCAATTTTTACTTATGTATGATCAACTTTCATTACTACCTTGCTATAACAATTCTCTTTTTATTATTCAAGCTTAAAATGTCCTGTTCTTAGTAAGGGTTGCACTCCTCTGCTTCTATATATCTGATAGTCACTTTACCCCTAATTAAGGTTTTTTTTCTCATTTTGTTTTAGGTGAGCTGACCCTTTTCAGTAATTTCCTGTAGTGCAGGCCTCAAGGTAGAGAATTTGCTCAAATTTGTATGTCTGGACAGTTCTTAATTTCTCCTTCATATGTAAAGAGCTTAGCTGTATACATTATTCTAGGCTGGTGTTTCCTTTCACTTAATAGTGATATATTTGATTCCATTCATTTCTGGCTTGTTAGGTTTGCACTGAGAAGTCTGATGATTATCTAACGAATTTTCCTTTATTAGTTACCATTTTCTTCTCCCTGGCTGTCATGAGAATTTTGTCTTTGTTGTTGATTTTTGATAATTTTAAAACAATATCTCTTGGTGAAAGCTTTTTTGGATTGAGATAATTAGGCATTCTGTTGACTTCTTAATTTCAGGCTCCAGCTCATTCCTTAGACTTGGGAAATTCTTGTCAACTATTTGTCTGAAAATGCTTTCTAGTCCCTGTTCCTTTTCCTTGCCTTCAGTAATGCCTATTATTCTTATGTTTTTTTTTCTTCTGATGGTATCAGCTAGTTCTTGAATTTCTCTTCCATCATTTTTCATTCTTTGGTTTCTTTCTTCTTTCTGATTTATTTCTGGATCTCTGTCTTCGCTATCACTGATTCTTTTCTCCATTTGGTCAACTCTATTTCCCAAGCTTGCTATTTCATTCTTCAACTCTTTCAGTGTGCTTTTACATATAGAAGTTCTATTTTTTTCTTTTTAAGGGTTTCAATCTCCTTGCTCTGCTCATCTAGTTGTTTTTTCAATTCCAGAAATTGTTGCTATGACTAATTTCAGAATTCACCAAGTTTTTTCAGAAGTAGCTTCCTGAATTCTTTGTCATTTAAGTTGCTTATTTTTATGTCTGTAGGCTTATTCTCTTTCTGAGATGCCTTGTCAACTTTGTTTGTTCATGGTGTTTAATGGACTATTTCTCCACCTGGACATTAATGGAAATGTATTCTGCCTTTTTTTTCAGAAAGAAAAATTATTATATAAAGGTATCTCTTTGGCCTGCTGCAAAGAAGGCACTTTTCTTTTGTTTTCCAGTCAGTGGCATCTAAGCCTCTTGGATCCCTGCTTTATATAAAGCCTTAATAATGCCTTTACATAATGCCTTTATCTTATTGTAGATATTTAATCATGCTTGCTGCCCTCAGTTTAAGTCCCTGTCAGTGTTAGCAACATTTTTGGTAGCATTTGTTCAGATTCCCTTGCAGCTCTTGGGTCATCGACCTTGGAGATTATGGGTGGAGGGACCTTTTGAGTTGGGGGTCGGAGGTTGTACCTCAGCCTTGGTTTTGCTGTTGTGCCTGGTAAAAATCAACTGTTTTTTCTCTGCCTTCCACTTCTCTTTTTTCTGCCCTGATGACTGAGCCCTGCTGCTGAATACATGGAACTCACAAACTCTCCCATGCCAGGCTGTTCAGGGAAGTTGCCACACTTTCTCCCCTCTGCCTCTCGCTACAGGGAGCTCAAGCTGTAAGATGCAGCTTCTTTATTTCTCCCAGTTCACTGCCTGACAGCAGGGGTTCTTACCTGTGGTATCTCTTATGCACAAATCTCATGCTCAGATGTGCTGGTGGTCAGTTCGGGTGTTTTTTGTTGAGTTTTATATGTTCAGCTTATTGTTTCAAGGGGAGAGAATTGGGACATCTCTCACTCCACCATGTTTTCTTTCTTCTCTATAGCCTGATTTTAATGGCCCATGCCAAAGATCATTGGTGGTGGGAGAAATTCCAAAGAATTAATTATTCAGAGAGCATTCTATTTAGCATTGGAATGGTTCGTATGGGTTTTTGGCCACAGATCTATCTTCCATCTCTGTGGCAAATAATTAATCTGCCAATGCATTATTTTCTGTATATAACAGCTAGGTGGGAAGAGGAGAAATCAGTCAGGGTTTTTTGGAGAAATAGGACCAGTGTGGATAGAGAGAGAAAGAGAGAGATCCCAAGTAATTGGTTTATGTGATTGTGAGAATTGGCAAATCAAAAACCTAGGGAGGCTAGCAAACTGGAATCTTGTGGAGGAGTTGATGCTACCTATGCAGTCCTAAGTCAGAATTCCTCCCTCCTCAGAGAAACTTCAGTTTTGCTCTTAAGGTCTTTCAACTAATTGAATGACAAACTTCCACATTATCAAGGGTAATCTCCTTTACTTAAAGTTAACTAATTATAGATATTAGCCACATCTACAAATAGCTCCACAGCAACATTAGTCCAATTTTTGATTGAATAATTGAGTACTATTGCCCAGTCAAGTCAACATAGAAAAAACTAACCATCACAAGAATCCTAAAGGAAGTTTCCAGGAGAACTTAAAATTCAGTATCTGCTTATGGAGATAATAAAACCTGGCCTAGAGTGTGTTTAAACTATAAGAGAAAGCATCTATAAATTTAATAGGGTAATACATCAGATTTAAGAATAAAGTTAACATTTTTCTGTTAAGTCCTTACAATGGGCTTGACCCTTAAGTATTTATCTCATTTACTCATTTACAGTAGTAGCTGAGTGATAGAGCACATTAGCCCATTTTACTTGTGAGGAAACTGACACTCATGGAAGCTACATAACTAGCCCACAGACACACAGTTAACATGGCAGAGCTGGAATTATGAAGACAAATCAACATTTTTTTTTCTACAAACAAGAAGGCTATGCTGTCTGCTTAACCTTTCTAGAAGTAGAGAATAATTCCCAAGTACATATGTTCTTGCTTGAATAGTTATTTTGACTTTTGTTTGCATTTATTTTTATTTTCAAATAAACAAGCACTTCAATTTTAAAGAGTCAAGAGCTAAAGTTTGGGCAAAGCAAATAAACTTGCCCAAAGACACAGAGTTAAAGCGATATAGAATGTGAACTAGAAGAAAGATCTCTTCACAAGTAATATTGAATTTTCCCCACTATATGTGCCTTAACCTGCTCTTGTACTATCATGAATTCAACCTCTATGTCTTAAACTATAAGCCATTTGGGTTTTCATTTTTAGCTCAAATCTAGATTATTTTTATAGCTAACGTAGTTCTTCAAATCCTCTTTTTAGAAACCGCCTTAACATTACAGCTACTTGACTGAAAAGCAAAAATAAAATATACAGTATTAACCACACTTTGATGCTGTCCATTTTTCTTTATCTGGAAGATTTCTACAGCAAGGCACAATTGGTAATATTATAATAAATAGAATACATGTCATATGAAGGGAGTGGTGAGATATCCATAATTAAGTCTGATTTTTTTATTGAAAAAGTGTTTTTACAGAAAGATCTTTTATAATGCAAGGATTTAAGTGGCTTTGAATATTAAGGTGCATCATATTCCCCTTTATTCATTTTTAAAATATACTGATAATAATTTATCATTATCTTACTTTTATATTATATTTTATAATTTTTTTAATGTTTTCAAGTACATTATTTCAAATATATCATTATACTTACAAGAGAAGTAAGGTGGAACCATCTAGTGCAGAATGAACTGAAACCTGAATCTGTTCTCTTTAATACAAGAGTCATGTCAAAGGTGGACTTGCAGAAGAGATATGAAAGATATGAAAGATATTTTGCTTCGTCAGAGATATGAAAGGAGTCATCAGTGAAGATGGACAGGGTCCATTACAAGTTGTCTTATAAAAGAAAACCAAGAGGCATTCTAGAGGGAACCAAAAACTCTAAATGTAAAGTTCAAGCATAGTCAGGAGCCAAAGTAGGTAGCCAGATGTGGAGGGTTCAAGCATGGTATTGTTCAAGCAAATTTCACTAAACAATTTTCCTCTGCCAGTGTCTTTCTCCAAATGCCATCTCAAAGACACCATTAGGCTTCTGACACCACATTTGTGATACTGAACAAGATATTTAACCTTTTGGCTTTTTACTTTTTGTGAATTGCATCACAAGAATTTTTTGAGGATGAATAATACATTATATTAAAGATGTTGCTGAGTGTTAAATGGTCATCTTTCAGTTATCTCTAGAATAAGGCATAGTGGTGTCAAATTTGGCTTTACAGAAATATATGGAGTGATTTGTGATTTTGTTTAAGATAGTATTAAAATTGGTTTACAAATTCTGGGTGAATATCAACTGGTGATATGGAATATTTTCCCAGAAGTCTACCGGATAGTGAAAAGAAGTTATCCAGGGAATGAATATTTAGCTAGACAGTATTTATAAAACAGAGTATATGAATTGATATAGTTGAGTATTAAAGGATTAAAAGACACTACATTACTTATTTTTTTAACTTTAATTTCATTTTGGTTGTTCATTTGGTTGAAACTGATTTATATGTTTCCTTCTCAGCTTTGATCTTGTAGCCATTGGTGGTATCTCTGTCATTTTAATATTTGATCGCTCACCTTTCCTGTCTGAGAAGAGGACACTCTGGTTACCTTGGAATCAATTTATTGTGGTAGAGAAAATAATCATGCAGAGAGTTGTATCAGACTCACCATCCTGCGATATCTCCAACTTTATCAGCCCAAACCCTATTGTGCTTCCTTCACCACTTACATCATTTGGAGGGTCCTGTCCGGAAAGGGGAACTATTGTACCTGAACTGCAGGTGAGTACATTTACATTTGAATGTATAAAATCATAGTATCATGGGGTTGTCAACAATATGTACTGGCCAGATTCCTTTTCCTGGTACTCCTGCCAGTCCTATAATGTGCTGCCCTTCATTTGTCAAAAGAAGCCTTCAAATGTGTTCTCTGGCACATATTTGGAAAGTGGTTAGCTAGGACTATAGGGCACTATCTGTGGCAATAGAACAAAGCAAGATGAACTAGCTGTCATGAGAACTAAATCCCAAACCATGACCTAATGAACCTTGTATTCTAAAGAACAAACTTGATGGTTCAATTGTGATATCAGTATAATCAATAAGGGAGGACTATTTGTGGTTCTGAAATGAAAGCTCTTTTAAAAATCTAGTTTTCTTCCACTGTAAAGTTTGCATCCATTATCATTGTCCTTAGAAGTCACAACAATTTCTCTTGTCTAGCTGTATTTAGTAAAGGTAGTTTTCAAGCCTATGAGTTTTGTTTAAATCTTTGCTTTTCAGTATTCCAAACTTATAGTCAGAAGAACTCATGTTTTTGAACTCTTATATTTTAGGCTTCCTAAAAATTTTTTCTTATTGAGCATTCAATATTAAGTATTCAAGCATCCATAGTACAATTCTCTCACTACATTATAGAAACACATTAATGATAGTTAAATGTGGAAGCCATTGAAATGGATTCATAAGTTATACTTATACAGCATTCAAAAAATATGCTCAAGAAGAAGTGAATGGACATTCCAAGATCGAATTGTTTTTTTCTTCCATTACAACATCCTCACCAACTATTAGCAGTGCCCATAGGATACCGCTTAAGAATGACTCACAAAAAAATAGTGCTGTACAGGAAAAGGAGTCCAAAGAGTTACTGCTCCTGTCTTTCCCATTGTTTTTCCTTAGAAAGAAAGAAAAACCAAGACAGTATTTAAGAAATACATTTGACTAGTATACCAAACCCTTCACAGATGTCATTAGGGAGTATGGGTCTCTTTCAGCACAAAAATTTTCAAGCTGATTGAGAAGTCTATATTTTCTTAAGGAAATGAAATACTAAGGTGGTAAGCATCATACTATTTTTCGCTATTGTGCTTCTGCCACCATCTAAAATATAGAGCCAATGTACAGCTTTGGTATTAAATAGCTAATGTAGAGGAAGAAAAATTGGACAATAAATAGACAAAGGGATTTGTGCCCTCAGAAAGAAAATAATGGCCAGAAATCCTAGACAATATGAGGTACCATGTGTTTAACAATAAATTCTACTTATGTACTGGTTTGAGAAATGAAGAAGGAAAAGAGTTGTGAACTAAAAATGAATGAGGGCACAAAAATATTCATACTAACTGTGTCACCTTAAATGTGTTAAATAAAATGGGCTTTTTCTTTAGCTGTATTTTGAAAGTTGAAAGTCATGCAACACAAGATTTAGTTTTAGTGACTACTTTTGGTTGTTTAACTCCATCTGTGCTAATGAACAAATAATAGCAATTAATTAAAGAAGCCAAGTAGCATTTTCACCCTGGGACCAATGTTTAGTATAAAAGTTGCAGAGGATTTAATCAGAGTTATTTGCTTCTCAGCCACAGATGGCACCTTGGAAAAAAGTAATTCCCAGCTATTGGTACATCCTGGCACAGAGATATATGTAAGCAAAATTTGATTAAAAATATGACCCTCAGGTTTATTCCACAGCTCCAAAAAAATATGAGTTTGATGTCTTCAGTAAAGACTAATTCCAGGAAATTCATAATCTCTGTCATGAAATATTTGTTGGGCCTGCTCTGGAGACCTTCCTCTTAGAGAGCTTAGCCTGAATAAGGATTACAACAATGATTTTGTTATATATGGCTTACCACACCAAACAAGATTTTGTACATGGGTGCATATAAGAAGAAGGCCACTTAATGGAGCCCATAACACTGAATTGCTTGACATTCAGCAGTGTGATCTCCAATTCCTACTAAACAATTTTTAGAATACTGGTGTAAAACTGAAATTATACTTCTCACAGTCTTTCCTAGAATAGGAAAAAAAAAAGGAGAGCAGTTCTTAAGGTTGGCTGAATGTCTTATCCTTATAAAAATCCAGTGCAAAATACAAAACCTATGGTCACACAGCCTCATAAGATTCTAGAACAAATGCCTTGACATATATAGATCCCTTTAAACTCTCCTTTGGCATATTTCTAAGCCAACAAATCATGCCATATCCTCATCCACTTGTGACCACTGACAAGAGCCAATTTGGCTTTCTTATTTTAGGTTGTACAGGAGGAGATTCCTATTCCTTCCAGCTTTGTGAGGCTGAGTTACCTGAGCAGTCGCACCCCAGGGTATAAAACCCTGCTACGGATCCTTCTGACACATTCTACCATTCCCATGGGGATGATTAAAGTACACCTCACAGTGGCTGTGGAAGGGCGACTCACACAGAAGTGGTTTCCTGCAGCAATTAATCTCATCTATACATTTGCTTGGAACAAGACAGACATCTATGGACAGAAGGTTTGGGGCCTAGCAGAGGCTTTAGGTATGTTGAAATAAATCTGTGTAACGATTTTAGTTCCCTTTTCACGAAGGCTGCATACCAATGGAATCACACACTATCTGACTCGTAACTGTCTTCAGAACTGAGTATTGCCTTCTAACTGTGACCTTTAATATGACATTCTTTAGGCCATGTTTTTGGATTTGACATTAAGACTGTCATTTCCACTTAGAAATACAAACGTTTAACTTATAGGCATCTCTACTAATTATCCTCTATGTCTAAAATGGTTAGACTCTGTTAAATTTTTACATTGGTAGGTTAAATAAAAAGTCATCCTGCCATCCTAGTCCTTTTTATTTTCTGTTATCTCAAGGCTTTAAAATCTAGACTCTTACAGGTAACAGAGACCTTAGGAGATCCTTTGGGTCTACAATTTTCAGATATTTACTTCTCTCAAACAACATTTTTATTTTTCTTAAAATTTTTTCAAGTCTTCTTTATTTTTTATTAAAATTATTGTGGTGACTGGTTAATAAAATCAAATAGGTTTCAAATGTAAAATTTAATAATATGTCACATGTATATTGCACTCTTGTTCACCACCAGATTTCCTTCTGTCACCAAATATTTGATCCCTGTTACTCCTAATTACTTCCTCCTTCCCTACTTCCCTATGGTAACCACAAGTTCACTGTGTCCATGAGTCTCTGTTTCTCATGTTTGTTAGTTGCTTTCAGTTTTATACCCCACATATTAGTAAAGTCATATGGTTCTCAACTTTTTCTGTCTGACATATTTCACTTAGCATGATAATCTAAAGTATTTCATCTCTTCTTATGGCTGAGTGATATTCCATTGTATATTTGTACCACCACTTCTTTAATCATTCATTTATTGCAGGACACTTTGGTTGCTTCCGTGTCCTAGCCACTGTGAATAATGCTGCTATGAACATTGGTGTGCAAATATCTTTTAGATATGGGTTTTCAAGACTTTAGGATAAATACCCAGCAGAGGAATTGCTGAGTCACATGGTAAATCTATTCTTAGTTTTTTGAGGATCCTCCATTTTGTTTTTCATAGAGTCTGTACCAATTTACATGCCCACCAGCAGTATATGAGGATTTGTTTCTTTCTACAACCTCTCCAACATTTGTTACTACTTGTTCTGTTGATGATAGCCATTCTAATAGGTATAAGGTGGTATCTTTTTGTGGTTTTGATTTGCATTTCTCTAATAGCTAGTGAAGTTGAGCATCTTTTCATGTGTCACTTGGCGATCAGTCTGTCTTCTTTATTTTTTTCCAGTGTTTCTCAATTTTATTTTATTTTCTTAATTTAATATTATTAGTTTCAAGTATAACATATATTGGTTAGACATTTATATAGTTTATAAAATGATCTCCCTAATCGTTATTTCTCTCCTTTGGCTCTCCACCTAACCAATACATTGATGCTAACTGTATTCCCTATACCATGCCCCCCATCCATGTGAACATCTATTAACTACTAATTTGTACTTCTTTAATCCTTCACCCAATTTTTTCAGCTCTCCAATGCCTCCCCATCACCAAATTGTCCTCTATATTTTTAGTCTGTTTTTGATAAGTCTGAGTAATATTCCATTCTATATATTAACCAAAACTTTTTATCCAATCATCTGTTAGTGGCATTTAGGTTGCTTTCATATCTTGGCTATTGTAAATTGTGCTACCATGAATATAGGGATGCACAGATCTTTACAAATTATTGTTTTGGTTTTCTTTGGGAAAATACTCATAAGTACAATTGCTGAGTCAAAAGGTACATCCATAGTGGCTGTACCAATTTGTAATTCCACCAACAATATATGAGGGTTCCCTTTTCTATGCATCCTCGCCAACACTTGTAGTTCTTTGATTTATTGATGATAGCCATCTGACAAGTATCAGGTGATATCACATTGCAGTTTTAATACCTGTTCTCAAACCTTTCCAAAAAAATTAAAGAAGAAGAAATACTGCCTAACTCATTGTGTGAGGCCAACATTACCCTGATACCAAAATCTGGTAAAAATAACACGCAAAAAAGAAGAATATAGACCTATATTTCTGATGAACACAGATGCAAAAATTCTAAACAAAATATTAGCAAATCAAATAAGACAATATATTAAAAAGATTATACATCGTGATTAGCTGAGATTCATTCCAGGGACATAGGAATAGTTTAACATACACAAGTTGATCAATTTGATCAACACCACATCAAAAAAATAAAGGATAAATAATATATATATACAGATATATATACACAGTAGTCCATTTTCTTCTGCATGTGCCTTATCTCCATTCCCCTTTGCAGATTAAGATCTTTACTCCCTTCCCTTTTCTGTTTTTGTTGTCTCAAGTTATCCCTATTTAAGCTGTACATTTATTTATAGGTTGCAGTAGCTGTCATCATCTTCTACTTTTAACGTGTTTTTTTTAACATTAACTATTATGAAATATTTAAGCTTATAATACCCTGTCCTTAGTAAGGATTGTGCTTTCATGTTTCTGTCTGCCTAAGTCATTTTCCTCATAGTTAGGTATTTTTTTGTCCTTTTGTAGAATAACCTCCTTTAGTATTTCCTGTAATGCAGGCCTTGTGGTGGAAAATTTACTCAGCTTTTGTGTGTCTGAAAAGGTCTTTATTTCTTCTTCATATCTAAAAGAGAACTTTGCTGGATATATTATTCTTTGCTGGTAATTTCTCTCTTTCAATTGTTTGTATATTTGTTTCTACTCCCTCCCAGCTTGTGAAGTTTGTGCTGAAAAGTCCAATGATAATCTAATGGGTCTTTTTAATATATGTTATTGTCTTCCTTGGCCACATTGAGGATTCTTTCTTTGTCATTAATTTTTGACAATTTTAATATAATGTGTCTTGGAAAGGGCCTTTTCAGTTTGAGATAATTAGGTGTTCTATTTGCTTCTTGGATTCGAGGATCTGGTTCTTTTCATAGGTTTGGGGAATTCTCGTCAACTATTTGTTTGAATATGCTTTCTGTTTCCTTCTCCTCTCTTCTCCTTCTGGTATACCCATTATTTATATGTTGCTTTTTCTAATAGTGTTAGATTCTTCTTTTAGAGTTTTTTTTTTCATTCTCAGGTCTCTCTTATTCCATCTCCATCATTTGCATATTTCTGGACTAATGACATTTTTAAAAAAAATGATGCTGGGAAGATTTGCCAACATCTTATCTTGCCACGTAAGAATTTTAAAAAGAAAAAAAAATGCTGCTATCGCTTATCACCTACTATTACCATAATTTTATAAAGGAGCATGTTTACCACCAAGAAAAGGAACAGTCTGTCTTAAATGACAGTAAGAAATATAATACTGATGTTTGGGGGCATGGGGGGAGAGAGAGACAGAAAGAGACAGAGAGAGAGAGACAGAGAGAGAGAGAGAAGCAGAGACACCATTGTCTTTATCTCCCTCACTCTGTAGACAACAATGAAAACTTCCTGAGGGACATTACACAGGTCTGTGGAATGACACTTGGGAGTCATTGTGCCTTTATGTAGTATCTCATGGAAACCATCCCTGGATAGATGAAGAGTATTTTTAAATTTCTCCAGAAGAAATGTGTTCATATGCTTTCTTGAACATGCCTATTATGGTACAATTCCCATATAACTGACCTACATTTTTTAGACTAGTGTGTCAATTTCTTCTCTTTCCAGTAGAAAATATATAGGGGGAAAAAAAGACTAGTGACTCTTCTTTGACTGAGACCCTCATATCTTTAAATAATTAACTCATCTCTCTTGGATTGTACTAGAATACAAGGAAAATGGTGTGTTCACATTTTCTCCATTGCTGAAGACTCTGTAAAGACACAAAGGAAATTAAGAAATAAGGTAAAGCATCAGCTTTACCTTACAGGCAGACCTCATCAGAATGTTCCCTTGCTCAGGATGCATTGTAGTTCTAGAAGACCAGCATCTGTTCTGTCAACTCTGCAACAGCTCTGGTTGTTTGCAGCAAGAGTCCACTGCTTCCTACAGTAGGGACTCATCCATATTGATAAAGTTCATCATTACTTCCACACTAACTATACTCATTTTCTCTTAGCTCTTTGAACCACATACTCTGGTGACTTACTCTGTGTTTTGCATTCAAGTTCTTCTAAGAGAAAATATTCAGTTATATTAATGAGTCACCATATAATAGCAAAAGCACCCCTGTAAAGCAGAGCTATGCCATTAGACTAACTACCACCAAGGTTGCTGGCCAGCTTATGCAGTCCTGCTCAATCCCTGTTCCAGTGAATGTAGTGGTTTAGAGAATAACTCTGGATCCAGACTCCCTCTCTGGCTTCAAATCATTTCTCATCCACCTACTAGCTAGTCAACATTGAGTAAATTACTTAATCTCCAAATGCCACAGTTTCTCCATCTATAAAATGAAATAATAAAATGAACATTTTTTATATGTTATTATAATATGAGGATTAAATGAGGCAGTAGTTTTATACATGGTAAGCACTCAACATGTTAGTCACTGGTATGGTTTTTCACTTTGGCTGTGGTCAGCATATTGGGATCCAAGATATAAAGTATGGAGCCTACACAGATGTTTGTTGCCTCAGCTTCTCTAAGAAGGAAGCTGTGAGTATAACAAGTAGGCACTCTGTGTTAGTTATTCTTTATTTGCTCTTACACACACACACACACACACACACACACACACACACACATCTCTTTTCTGCCATTCTCTGTTCTCTGAGAGGCTAGATTCTATGGCCTGGACTCCTTTTCTCTCTTTTGATTTAGTCAATGTGTGACACACATCCAGAGACTATAGGGTGGAAGAAGAAAGAAGTCAGAGTATTTATCTCTCTCCCTGCTTCACTGAAGTTCTGGCAGTGACTACATTAGAAGATGGTAGCTACTGTCCAGTAGCCCCTCCTCAAATCCCCATACTCTCTCTAGTTCTCTTTATCATTATTCCCTTCTCCTTCTTCTCCAGAGGCTTCTCAGTGTTGTCAGTACCTAGGTGGGTCACCATCTCCAGTCAATTCCCTTAACCCTGCTCATATCTCTGTAAATAGTCCCTTTATTCAACTAGCTGCAGAGAACACCTGTGAGCATGACATCTGATTACCACTGGGACTTTGACTGATGCATACTCAAAGCCTCATAGTCTCTTCTCGAGGATATTTTCCTAAAGGCTTTGTTTCACTAGAATAATCCAACATTCTTCTAACTTTTCTCCATAGGGCTTTGTTTTCCAATTCTTTGTGACCCTTCTCAGAACATCTGCTAAGTTGTTGGGTTTTTGTTTTGTTTTGCTTTCATTTTTCTAACATTTTTTAAAGCTAATGCTTAGCAATTTAAACAGTACTCTCATGAAGACCTGACCAGGACAATATCCAGCAACTATTTTTTGCTAGGGTTCACATAAAGGCAGTTCAACATTACTGTTCTTTTTTAAATAACAGCTTTATTGTGATATATTCCACATACCACAAAGTTCATTCATTTAAAGTGTACTTTCTGCAGGGTACTTTTTCAGTGGTTTTTAGTATTTTTAGTATTTTCACAAGGTTGTACAACCATTATCAATATCTAATCCCAGAACATTTTTATCATTATCCCACAAAGTAACTCCATACACACTAGCAGTCACTCTCCATTCCTTCTTCCCCCTCCAGGCCCTGTATCCTTTCTGTCTTTATAGATTTACCTAGTCTGGATATTTCAAATAAAATCATACAATATGTGGTCTTTTATATCTGGAGTCTTCACTTGACATAATGTTTTCAAAGCTCGCCCATGTCATAACATGTATCAGTACTTCATTCCTTTTTATGACTGATAATATTACATTTTATGGTATACCATATTTTTTTTGTTTATCCATTCATCAACCAATGGACATTGGGTTGTTTCCACCTTTTGGCTATTGTGAATAGTGCTACTATGACCATTTATGTACAAGTATTGGTTTGAATACTTGTTTTCAATTCTTTTGGGAATATACCTAAGAGTAGAATTATTGGATCATAGAGTAATTCTGTGTTTGACTTGTTGAGGAACCACCAAACTGTTTTCCATAGTGTCTTCTCCACTTTGTCAACCTCACTTTATGTATAAAATGTGTTACACCTCTTCCTTTTAAATACCTCCAGTGCTAAATATTTAAAAATTGTCCTCCTGTTGTATTTAAGCACTCTTAATGTCTCAGTTTTTAATATAGCCATGGATGATCGAATAAACAACTAAAACACAAAGAAAAGCAGACTTTCTAGTATACACATTAGTGATGAAGCCTCCATTCCTATTGTTTGCCTAGAGTGTTGGTTTACTTTCTATTTCTACAATTATGTTCCTAGTTAGAACTTCCTCAAGCATTCTTACTTTAAAATGGCCTTAATTAAAATGCCAAAATATATATTGTTGATTCCTTTTTAAGGCTAATGACAGCATTAAAAGCAAGAGACAGTTGACCCACTCAGAAATACCCAAAAATAGAGGGGAAAAATGTTCCTCATGGTGTTTTATGTGCACTTAAGGGACAAATATTTTTAGGATAAAGAAAGAAAACTGGCAAGATCCAAAGGAAAATAGCCAAAATTATTTCAAGCATGGTGCTTAAAATAGAATATGGATTAATTACTTGTAGGAAATGTGATAACTTAATCATGGTTAAAGAGATTTTATTTACTACCTAATCTCCATTTCCATTTCTATGGAGACTAAGAGAATTTTCCTAACAATGGTAAAACATTAGAACAAGTGGTAGAATGAAGTTGGAGAATCTGTTAATCTGAAGATGAATTATAAGCACCTTAAGAATGCAATAGAATAAGTAGTTCAAGTGATAAATGGATGTAGACAAAAGAATAGTTTGTTATCATCATGCTGATACCTTAATAAATATGTTTAAATCTAAACATGAAGAAATCATTTAAGTTGTATTCCTGGCCATATTTTATAATCACTTAACTCATATGAGAAGAAACATTTAATTTTGCACCAGATATTGACAAGTGTGCTATATATTACACTTCTCAGATTTGCTTCAGATTCAGAAATCTGAGTATAGGTTTTTGGTAGGCAGAAAAATAGCCACCACCCCCCAAATATATTTATGCCTGGAACCTGTGAACATCTGTGTTACATGACAAAGGAGAATTAAAGTTGCAGATGGAATTAAGAATTAAGGTTGCTTATCAGCTGACTTTGAGATGAAGTGATTATTCTGAATTATCTGAGTGGACCAAATGTCATCACAAAGGTCTCTAATGTAGAAGAGGGAGGCTGAAGGGAAGGTCAGAGTTAGAGGAAGATATAACTATAGAAAAAAGACACAGCAGGAAGGAACATTGCTGGCTTTGAAGATGGGGAAAGGGAGCCAAGAACCAAGGAATGTGGGTGTCCTCTAGAAGCTCAAAAAGGCAAGAAAATGGATTCTCCCTTAGAGCCTCCAGAAGGAACTCAGCCCAATAACACATTGATTTTAGCTCAATGAGACCATTTTAGACTTCTTATTTTTTTAATTGTAAAATGATAAATCTGTTTTGTTGAAGCTTTTAGTTTGTGGTAATTTGTTATAATAGCAATAGGAAACAAACCTTGAATGATATTCTTACAGCCCAGTTATAGCAAGTATTTGGTTTAAACTATGGCTAGAAATGCCTCTCATACTTCTTCTTAACATGACAGTTAAATATGAACCTCTGTTCCACCCACTTCTGGGTGATAGAGAATGAGGGGGTCAAATTTAAACAAGATGAATTCGAAGCAATAGTGAATATCTTAGTTGAAATGCCCACTTAATTTGAAATGCGGGACTCTTCTTTCTTACATAGCTCAACTGTGGGGAATTGGTGTGATCCCTAAGGGCTAGAGTGTCACAAAAGAAAAATAGACTGTTGAGAGACAGCCAAAATGAGAAAAAGAGTGCTTGAGATCCTAGGTTATCCCACCATTTTTTCCCAATAAAACAGATTTTTGCAACCAGAAAGATAATACCAGAGTGAATAAATTAGCAGGAGGGTTGTGTGAACTACTTTCTTGGAGAAGTATCAATGGGAACTAAAAAATTAATTAATCCAAGTACAATATTGATCAAGTGGAAGAAGAGTAAAATTACCCCCAGGGTTGCAGTACAAAAACCACAGTCACGAGTTTATTCAGCTTAAAGATTTTGTTGTCTCAAACACAGAAGACTCCCCCGCTAAAAACTCCATGTGAGCATTTGAAATAATTTGGCCTTAGTACTTCATTCTCTAGCTCTAAATAAGGTATGATGTCTGGAAATCATTATATATTATTTAGTTTCTTTTCCAACCCTGCTGCTTGCAAAACAATGTAAAAATATCATTACTGTTAAGTTCACAGTGCTGTTAAAATTCTGGAGACAGCTTATTTAATTTGACAGACTAGCTTGTACAGGGGCTTTTTCTGCATCCATTATATGAATTTTTATAAAAATACTTCCCTTTGTCCACCTGTGTCTGCATACATTATCAATATGTCATAATGCACTCTGCCTGGTCTTCATTTTAATTTAATTAAATTGCAGTGGTTGGAGTCATGAAAGTTCAGGAAATCAGATCAGCCATCTGCCTTTAATAACACTGCAATAAACAATTCTATTTTTCTTCAAGGTTTTTGACAAAGACCATATAATTATTTAGTACGGTAGTGTGGCAAGAAAGAGGGGTGTTTCAGGGAGAACTAGACTTCCTAAAGGTTCACGATGCATAGGAGTCTATCTGAATTGTGTTAGAGAGAAACAGGGGAACAATAATATTTACAGGTGCTAAGCTACAGTTGCTTTGTGCACACGAAAAGTCCCTGAGAATGATGTTTTAATGTTCATAAATTTTCTTTCAGTAAAACCTAACCAGGCTGGGCAGCCACAAAAATAGCATCCACTGAATATTTGAATAATAGATGGTGCTTTACAATTTGCAAAGTACTTTCACCTACATTATTTCATTTTAATTGTTATAACATCCTTGTCTGGTAAACATGGCATGATTAATATGATCTTCATTTTACAGAGGGAAACTGAATTTCAGAAAGAGCATGTGACTTGCCTTGAGTCCTATTCAGAACAGGGATTCAAACTTGGACCTTCAAGTCCTGAGTTCTGAATGCCTTTCACTGCTGTTTCTCTTTATTAAAGTGTCCAATCCACCACACAGAGTACCCAATTCAACACCCCAGTGACCTTCAACATTTCTCTCCACTCATGAATTCATAATCATTAACTGCAAGCAAGGCTGTTTTATCCCTTCAGCTTTATAGGCACAGCACTAATGATATAAGCTTTCGAAGGACCTACAAAAATGTTGGCAACCTGAAAAATAAGTTTATTGGTGCCAATATATGAAAAGAACCCAAAATATCAGCAAAATGGAGCATTTTTTTAGCTTGTAAACCACACTCAGTTTTCACACTTGCAAATGAAATATGTTTAATGCTGGATATAGGTTGTGGGTTATATCCCATTTAATATGTCTGATAAGATGTTATATAGTTCTTCGAAAAGTAAGAGTGCCTATAGCTTACCGAGATTTTTTAAAGACTGAATAATTCTCTGGTAAGCAAAAAGTGTATGTGCATTTCAAACTGCTAGTCATACCCATTAATAGATAGTGAAATCAATTTGGTGAGTCAATCAAGTATTTTTAATGAAATAAAATAAAATGGAATGTACTAGAACAAAAATGAACAAAATAGAAAATATAATCTAAAGCTAATGAGAGAATATTGTTTTAGAAAAATTTGTTTCAGTGATGCATATGTGTATATATGTGTATCTCCCCATATGTATGCGGGTTCACAATTAAATAACTTTAGTGCATAAGAATTATTTTTTTCAGTTACAGTTGAGAGTCAATATTATTTTATATTAATTTCAGGTCCACAGCATAGTGGTTAGACATTCATAGGATTTACAAAGTGATTTTGCTGGTTAGTCTCATACTCACCTAGCACTATACATAGTTACTACAATAATATTGACTATATTTCCTATACTGTACTTCACATCCCTGTGACTCTTTTGTAACTCTCAATTTGTACTTCTTAATCACTTCACTTTTTTCAGCCAGTCTGCCAATAGCACTGCTATCTGGCAACCATCACTTTGTTCTCTATACCTATGAGTCTGTTTTTGTTTCGTATGTTCATTTATTTTGTTCTTTAGATTCCACATATAAGCAAAATTGTATGGTATTTGTCTTTCTCTGTCTGACTTATTTCACTTAGCATACCCTCTAGGCCTATCCATGTTGCTGCAAATAGTAATATTTCATATTTTGTATGGAAGACTAATATTTCTGATCATGGAATTGGTGGGACATAAGTTAGTTTTATTTTTAATCTTTTGAGGAGCCTCCAAACTGTTTTCTATAGTGACTGTATCAATTTGCAATCCCACCAACAATGCACAAGGGTTCCATTTTCTCTACATCTCGCAAACATTTATTGCTTTTTGATTTATCGAAGATGGCCATTCTGACAGGTGTGAGATGATATCTCATTATGATTTTAATTTGCATTTCTCTGATGATTAGTAATGTTGAGCATCTTTAAATATGTCTGTTGGCCATCTGTATGTCCTCTTTGGAAAAAGTGTATTCAGGTCCTCTGGCTATTTTTTAATTAGACTGTTTGGGGGATTTTTACTCTTGAGTTATATGAATTCTTTAGAAATTTTCTATATTAAACCCTTATCAGATGTATCATTGACAAATTTCTTCTCCCATTCAGTCAGTTGTCTTTGCATTTTGTTGGGGTTTTTTTTCACTATGCAAAAACTTTTTAGTTTGACCTAGTTCCATTTGTTTATTTTTTCTTTTGTTTCCTTTGCCCAAGGAGATATATCAGAAAAACATGTTACTAAAAGCAGTGTCAAAGAGTTGACTGCCTATGTTTTCTTCTAAGAGTTTTATGGTTTCAAATCTTACATTTAAGTCTTTATTCCAATTTGAGTTTATTTGTTTATTTGGTATAAGAAGGTGGTCTTGTTTTATTTTTTGGCAGGAATCTGTCCAGTTTTCCCAACACCATTTGTTGAATAGACTGTCTTTACCCCATTGTGTATTCTTGCCTCCTTTGTCATAGATTAAATGACCATATAGGCATAGGTTTATTTCTGGGCCCTCTATTATGTCCCATTGACCTATGCTTTGTTTGTCTATAGGCTTGTTATTTGGTTTGATATCCAGTACTACGATACTTCCAACTTTGTTCTTCTTTCTCAAGATTGCCATGGTTATTTGAGGTCTTTTTTGGTTCCATATAAATTTTAGGATTATTTATTTTACTTCTGTGAGAAATGCCATTGGTATTTTGATAGTAACTGCACTAAATCTATAGATTTCTTTGTGTAGTATGGCCAATTTAGTGATATTGATTCTTCCTACCCATGAGCACAGTTTGTGCTTCCATTTATTTGTATATTCTTCAATTTATTTTTCAATGTCTTATAATTTTCTGAATACAGATCTTTTACTGCTTTGATTATATTTATTCTTAGTGTGCTTTTTTTTATCCAGTTGTAAATTGGATTGTTTTTTAATTTCTCTTCCTGGTGGTTTGTTATTGGTATATAAAAATGTAACAAATTTATTAATATTAATTTTGTATCCTGTTAATTTACTGAATTAATTTATCAGTTCTAATAGTTTTTTTTTGGTGGTATCTTTGAGGTTCTCTATATATAATATAATGTCATCTGCGATAATGACAGTTTTACTTCTTCCTGTACAATTTAGAAGACTTTTATTTATTTTTTAGTCTATTTGCTATAGCTAGAACTTCCAACCATGTTGAATAAAAGTGGTGAAAGTGGGCATCCTTGCCTTGCTCCTGATTTTAAGAAATGCTTTTAAATTTTCCTCACTGAGTATGATATTAGTGGTAGTTTTGTCATATACGGCCTTTATTATGTTGAGGCATGTTACTTCTATTTCCATTTTGCTGAAAGTTTCCATCAGAAATGGTCACTGGATTGTTTCAAATGAAACAATGAAGTCATATGATTTTTATCTTTTGATTTGTTTAGGTGCTGCATCACACTAATTGATTTGCTGATATTGTATCCCAGGAATAAATCCCAGTTGATCAAGGTGTATGATCTATTTAACATATTACTAAATTCAGTTTACTAATATTTTGTTGAGCATTTTTGCATCTATATTCATTAAGAATATTAGCCTATAATGTTCTCTTTTTGTAAGGTCTTTGCTTGGCTTTGCATTCAGTGTAATGGTGGGCTCATAGAATGAGCTTGGGAGCCTTCCTTCCTCTTGAATTTTTTTGAAATAATTTGAGAAGGATAAGTGTTAATTCTTCTTTGAATGGTAAAATTCAGCTGTGAAGCCATCCAGTTAAGGAATTTTGTTTGTTAAGAATTTTTTGATTGCCAGTTAGGTTTTGTTAGTACTAATCAGTTTATTCAGATTTTCTGTTTCTTCTTAATTTGGTCTTGGAAGATTTTATGTTTCTAGGAAAGTATCCATTTCTTCCAGATTGTCTAATATGTTGGCATATAATTACTCATAGTATTTTCTTACAATCCTTTGTATTCCTGTGGTATCAGTTGTCACTTCTCTTTAGTTTCTGATTTTTTTAATTGGGTCCTATTTCTTCTTAATGAGTCTGGTTAAAGGTTTATCAATTTTATCTTTTCAAAGAACTGGCTCTTGGTCTCATTGGTCTTTTGCTTTTCTAGGCTCTATTTCATTTCTTTCCACTCTGGTCTTTATTATTTCCTTTCCTCTACTCACTTTGGACTTTGTTTGCTCTTATTTTTCTATTTCTCTTAGGTGTGAGGTTATTTATGTTTTTCTTGTTTCTTGAGATAGGCCTGAATTGCTATGAATTTCCTTCTTAGGACTGCTTTCACTTTGTCCCATAGATTTGAGGTTATTGTGTTTTCATTTTCATTTGTCTCTCAGCATCTTTTGATTTCTTCCTTGATATCATTGTTAATCCATTCATTTTTTAATAGGATGTTGTTTAGCCTCCATGTGTTTGTGTCTTTTCCAGTTTTTTTCTTGTAGTTGATTTCTAGTTTCATACCATTGTAGTCAGGTAAGACAACTCGATATGATTTAAGTCTTTTTAAATTTATTGAGACTTAGTTTTGTGGCCTATCATTGGTTTGTCTTGGAAAATGTTCTATGTGCATTTGAGAAGAATTTATATTCTGCTACTTTGGAGTGAAATGTTCTGAAAATATCAATTAAATCTGATCTAGTGTGTCATTTAAGGCTGCTGTTTCCTTGTTGATTTTCTTTCTCAAAGATCAGTCCATTGGTGTCAATGGGGTGTTAAAGTTTCCTACTATGACTGTATTACCATTGATCTCTCCTTTATGTCAGCCAAAATTTGTTTTATATATTTAGCTGCTACTATGCTTAGTTCATAAATGTTTCCAGGGTTATATTCTCTTATTGGATTGATCCTTTTATCATTATGTAATGCCCTTATTTGCTTCTCATCATAGCCTTTATTTTATCTAATACAACTATTGCTACCCCAACTTTTTTTTATTTTTATTGGCATGAAATATCTTTTTCCCTCTCTTTGCTTTCAATCTCTGTGTCTTTCAAAATGAAGGGGGTCTCCTGTAGACAACATATGTATGGGTATTGTTTTCTTATCCATTCAACTACCTTGCATTTTTTGATTGGAGTATTTAATCTATTGCATTACATAGTTACTGCTATTTTATTATGCATATCCATGTTCTTCCCCCCTCTTCTTCTTAAAGAAGTCTTTTTAACATTTCTTGTAATACTAGCTAGTGGTGAAGAATTCCTCTAGTTTTTTCTTATCTGTGAAGTTCTTTATCTCACTCTCAATTTTAATTGATAGCTTTGCTGGGTAGAATAATAGTCTTGGTTGTAGGTCCTTGCTTGTAATCACTATGAATATTTCATGGCAATCCCTCTGGCTTTCAAAGTTTCTGTTGAGTAATCAGCTGGCAATTTTAATGAATCTCTCTGGCAAATAACTAACTGCCTTTCTCATTGCTTTTGAGATTCTCTCTTTGTCTTTAACCTTTGTCATTTTTATTATGATGTATCTTATTGTGGGGCTGTTTGGATTCATCTTGTTTGGTACTCTCTGTGCTTCCTGAACTTATATTTCTATTTCTTTCACCAGGTTAGAAAATAGCATTATTTCATACGATCTTTATTCTCTTCCTCTTCTCTTTCTGGTACTCCAGTGATGTGAATGTTGGTTTGCCTGATGTTGTGCCAAAGGTCCCTTAAAATTATCTTCTTTTTTGAAATTATTTTATTTTATTTCTTTATTCATTATGATGACATCAATTAATAAAATACAATAAGTTTCAAATGTATTTTTTTTCTTTTTGTGCCGTTTCAAGTAGACATTTTCTGCTACTTTGTCTTTCAGATCGCAGATTTAGTCCTCTGTTTTATCTAATCTGATGTCATTTCCTTCTAGTGTATTCTTCATTTCATTTATTGTATTCCTATTTCTGACTGGCTCTTTTTTATGGTTTTTGTAGCCTTTTTTTTTTTTAAATCTCTGTTGAAGTTCTGAGTTTCTCGGGCATTCTTATAACCAGTGTTTTGAACTCTGTATCTGGTAAGTTGCTTTCTTTCATTTTATTTAGTTTTTTTTTCTGGAGTTTTCTCCCACTTTTCATTTAGGAATGTTTCTCTGTTCCCTTATTTGGATGCCTCTCTGTGTTCATTTCTATATATTGGGTCTCCCAGTCTTAGCCAGGTGACCTGATGTAGTAGGTGCCTAGTGTGGTCCAGTGGTGCACCCTCCTTGATCACCTGTGCTGGGTGCTCCAGGAGTGTCCCTTATGTGGTGTCTGTCCTCCTTTTTTTATTTATGTCTTGATTGTTGTTGACACAACTGTGGGTGGGATTGACTCTCGGTCTGACTGGCTGTGAGGATTAGCCACATATACAGCTTATGAGCTGCTATGTGGAAGATCACTTCACCAATGGGATTTGCTTAAGTGGGCCCGTGCACCTATTGAGAGTACCCATTGGATGTGCTACTTGTGGGGCTAATCGTGTAGTACTCTGTTGTAATCTAAAGCCGACCTCCAGGTATGTTGGTTCTGGGTCCCCTCGGAGGGATTCTCATACAGGCCAAGTTTAGCCACTGCCTGGTAGGAGCTTCAAAGCTTTTAATGTTTGGTCACTGCCTGTGCTGTACCTGGACTCATATAGGAGAGGTCACACTGTGAACCAATCTGGCTGCCACCAGTACTAGGCCTGAGGCAGCTTAGCAAATAGCCCAGATTACCCAGAGGCTTGAGGCTACCTGCCTGTTGACTATAAGGCTCAGCTGCTGAAAGAGCTTTGGGCAGTACACAAGTGATGTGGGGTCCCAATGAGTCACCAGGGTGGGGCGAGTGGTGTTCACCAGGTTAATGCAGATTCAGGTTTTATATGAGTACTGAGCCTGGAGCCACTCACAACAGTCTGAGAGCTCACTGAGGCCAACTGGCACCCACCTTGTGCCGATAGACCTCTGAGAGTTGTACAAGAAAGGTTGCAGTGTTCATTGGATCTGGTTGCCCACCACTGAAACTGCCTTTAGCAGCATATAAACTTAGTCTGACTTCTTTTGCTGCTAAAAGAGTCTCCTTCTGTGTGGGGGGCGGGACTGGTTCTCTGGCTGTGAAGAGTTCCTCTGGTCATGGCGTGAATTGTGGGGGACTGGGTTCCAGAGAGTCACCATGGTAAAGCAAGCAGATTTCTTCAAGCCAAAGCAAATTTAGGTTTGGCTGTGTTAGGAGGAGGGCTCAACACAGAAATCATGGCACCCATGTGTAGGCTGCTTGGAGGAAGGCTCAATACAGAAACAATGGTTGCTGTTCCTATAGCCCTCACCCTATAATGCACAACTCAGTCGTTCCATGTATGTCTCTTGTGTTTTCTGAGTTGCTATCCTTCTACCGGAGCCCAGGGTGAGTGCATGCAAGCAAATGAGTCTGCAAAGGTCTTTTAAGAGGACATCTGGTTTCTTGCAGGCTTCCATCTCACTCTGATGGGTGGAATTCCCACTTATTTTCAGAGCCAGATTTTTTGGGCACACCTCTTCTGAACACTGGAAACTTGGGCTGTGGAGTCCCAGTGTAGGGCTGGGGCCCCTCGCTTTTCCACTGAGGACCTCCACAGTGAAGGTATCCCTCACAATGCTCAAATGCCACACATGGGTATAGGGCCAACGCATTTCGTATCTCTGCCCCTCCTACCAGTCCCAATGTGACCTCTTTTTTATATCCTTAGTTACATGATTTCTGTTTGGCTAGTCTTCAAATGATTTTCCAGGTTAATTGTCCTATAATTTAGTTGTAATTGCAATGCAGTCATGGGTAGAGGCAAGCACAGTGTTTACCTATTCCTCCACCTTGCTTGGAATTTTATGCATAAGAATTTGAAAACTATTGGTAAGATGATACACTCAAGAAAAAGAAAAATTAAATTATTTACCAAACCATATAAATTATTTTCTAAGTCAACATTGTGATTCTTCTTACCTCCCAGTCCCCGCTACCAATTCCTGTCAAAGAATTATGGAGCTATCTCTTTAAGACTGGGGAACCATATGATCTATTCTTCAAACCAAGATGGTTTTCAGAGTAAAAGAGAATGCTGTTCGTAATTACATCAAAACAACAACATAACTATGTACTATATTTGACCAACCAGTATACATGATCATTCTACTTCAAGGCTATCCATAGCTTCTAGCCATTATCTCTTTAATTTGGAGCAAAAATAAAATGTTATTTCTTTAGCATTTCAGAATTGTGAGTCTTTCTCTTAATAACTATGATCTAGCATAGTGGAGAAAAGCACGTAACTAGTCATTGGATTTGAGCTCTGGTTCTGCCACTTATTAGCCAAATGACCTTGGACTAATCACATTATCTCTCTGAGTCTATTATCTTACCTATCAAATTACAGCAAATATGTCTTCCTCATGAGTTTTTGTGAGTGATCAAGTCAGGTAATATAAACAAAAATGTATTTAAATGTTAATTGTTATACAAATGGGAGGTGATATTTTTTTAGGAGACCATAAATGAAAGTTCCAGAAGATATGTAACCCTTCAAAGTATGGTCTTTCTCACATGACAAATTACCCTGCCCTGTGTAATATCCACTGTATGTACAGTGTTTAGAAGATCACCTGACTGGCACATAGAGTAGCTCAGTGAACATTTGCTGAGTCACTAGATAACAGCCCTTTATTTTCATTACAATATTGCATCACTTTAATCAATCATAGTTTCAAAGGATGATCAGTTTGTTTTCAAAGTGAATCTATTTTCTCAAACATCCCCAAAGAAAAATGCCAAAATATTGCTATAAAATACTAATCTTTTATTTTATTTTGTATGAAGTGTGGGGAGGAGTTAAGGGTTGTTTTTCATTTGTGTTTGATGCACTAGGGAGAAACTGACTCTCTAGCCATCCTGACCTTCTTTAAAATTCTGAAAGATACCAAGTCTCAAGGCCTTCCTTGTACGTATACTGTTATCTCTGCCTAGAATGCTCTTCCCTATACTTCATGAGATAAACTCCTTCTGCATAAAGAAGCTTTTCATTGCCTCTCCATTCCAAATTAAATTCTCTTGTTCCACTTTTTCATAATATCCTGCATTTTCCCATATATCACAATTTGTGTGTGTGTTATTTGCTTTTGTTTTATATTTGTTGCTGTCACTAGAATATGAGTTTCACTGAAAAGAAAGCTACCTTGTTCTGTCCTGTTCGTTCCAATATGCCCAGTGCCAGACAGCATGAGGTACCTGTTAAATATTGAATACTTTTTGCATGAGTGAACGAACAAATGAATAAGAACAGAGTCTAAGTTTGAATCCTTAACTATGAAATTGAACAATATGGTTTTGAACTGTGCAGGCTTACTTATAAGCAGATTTTCTTTCAATAAATACTGTAATTATATTTTCTCTTCCTTATGATTTTCTTAATAACTTTTTCTTTTCTCTAGCTTACCTAATTGTAAAACTACAGTATATAATACATATAAGATACAAAATATATCCTACTTGGCTGTTTATGTTATCAGTAAGATTTCAGGTTGATCAACAGTAGGCTATGAGTAGTTAAGTTTTTAGGGAGTCAAATAATATACTAAGATTTTCAACTGCATAGGGGTTTATCGCATCTAACCCCCATGTTGTTCAAGAGTCAACTATATAATGGGTCTGGCAAGAGAGAGGAGGATGTTGCCCAGGTACACAAAGGTATTCACAAATGTAGATGTGAGCCAGTATGTCACCATGCCTTCAGTAGCACATGAGTCATCTAGGTCCCAGGCTTACTTTTATGCAGCTAGGCATGGATGAAGAAGCCAGAAAAAAACTCATAATATTAGATTTCAGAGTATAGGACCTCTTGGCAGAAGTGAAGGAGTAAAAGAGTGATTACCTCATTCCAGGATGTTTTTTTACCTTTCTTACCTGTACTTTCTCTTCATCCAGCTATCCCATTTTTAGCACTAACTGTTTAAACATTATTTTTTTTAAACTGCTTGGGTACAGATCTTAAATATTACCAAATCAAATCCAGTGATTCATTCAAAAGATAATACATCATAACCAAGTAAAGTTTATTTTAGGACCACAAAGATGGTTCAACATTAGGAAATCTATTATTATAATTCACTACCTTTAATGGAGTAAAAGAGAAAAATATGTGACTATTTCCATTAGTGTTGAAATGGAACTTGATAAAAATTCATCACCTGATTCTGACACTCTTAGTAATCCAGGAATAATAAATAGATAAATAAAACATTCCAGGCCTCTGGGCAGTGTGTCAAATGGAGGAGCCTCTGGGGTCATCCTAATTTATGATAAATCACTAGAGAATAAGAAAAGGTAAAAAAAAGTTCTGGGAACAGGTATCTGTTCTCAGTAGATAGCATTTGTCTACATAGTCCTGATCTATTGTTGCCAGAGCACACATTTGGTTTTTCAGATCTTTGGGGATTTTTTTGTTACTGTTTTGCATTAAAATATAGAAAATATTTTTAATGAAGTATATTGGGGTAAATTTGGTTAATTAAATTATATAATTTTCAGGTGTACATTATAATTTGACATCTATATGTTCTATTATGTGTCTACCACCCAAAGTCCAATTTTCTTCAGTTACCATATATTTGATCACCTTTACCCACCTCACCCTCCTCCTACCTTTTTGTATTTGACCCCCTTTACCCTGTCTACTTACCCCCACCCCACTAGTAAACACTAGTCTATAGTACTCTGGTAACTCCTAGCGTATAGTCTATGTCCGTGAGTCTCCTTTTGCTTGTCCTATTTATTTGTTGTTTTAGGTTTATATCCCACATATAAGTGATATTATGTGATTTTCAACTTTTTCTGTCTGGCTTATTTCATTTAGCATGATTATCTTGAGGTCCAACCATGTTGTCGCAAATGGCAGTATTTCATCTCTTTTTATGGCTGAGTAATATTCCATTGTATATATGTACCACAGCTGCTTTAGCCAATCATCTATTGTAGGGCCTTCAGTCTCTTCCATGTCCTGGCCACTGTGAATAATGCTGCTATGAACATCTGTGTGAAAATATCTTTTTGGATATGAGTTTGCAAGTCTTTGTGGTAAATACCCAGTAGAGGGATTGCTCGATCATATGCTAGATCAATTTTTAGTTTTCTGAGGAACCTTCATACTGTACCATTTTGCAGTCCCACCAGCAGTGTATGAGGGTTCCTTTTTCTCCACATCCTCTCCAATATTTGTTATTACTTGTTCTGTTGATTATAGCCATTCTAACAAGTGTGAGATGGTATTTCACTGTGGTTTTGATTTGCATTTTCTTACTAGCTAGGGATGTTGAGTATCTTTTCATATATTTGTTGGCCATTTGCATGTCCTCTAGTGATAAGTGTCTGTATGAGACCTCCACCTATTTTTTGTTTAGATCATTTGGTGTTTTTTTTGTATTTATGAGTCATATGAGTTATTTGTATATTTTAAATATTAACCCTTATCGAAGGCATTTCTTACAAATATATTTTCCCATTTGGATGGTCATCTCTTACCTTGTTGAAAGTTTCTTTTGCTGAGCATGAACTTTTCAGTTTGATGTAGTCCCATTCATTTATTTTTGCTTTTACTTCCCTTGCCTTTGAGGTCAAATTCATAAAATCCTCTTTAAGTCCAAGGTCTTTGAGTTTTGTTCCCATGCTTTCTTCTATGCATTTTATTGTTTCAGGTCTTATATTCAGGTCCTTAATCTATTTTGAGTTAAATTGGTGCAGTGATAGACAACAGTCTAGTTTTATTTTTTGTAGGAAGCTTTCCAGTTTTCGCAGTACCATTTATTGAAGAGGCTTTCCTTTCTCCACTGTATGTTTTTGGCTTCATTGTTGAAAATTATTTGTCCATATAAATATGAGTTTATTTCTGAACTATTGATTCTGTTCCACTGGTCAATGGGTCTGTTTTGCTGCCAATACTACACTGTTTTGATTACTGTCACTTTGTAGTATAATTTGAAGTTAGGCAGCCTCATTCTTTTCTCTCAGTGTGGCTTTGACAGTTCGGAGTCTTTTATGCTTACATACAAACCTGATCATTTTTTCTTCTATTTCTTTAAAAAATGTCAATGGGATTTCGATGGGGATTGCATTAAATTTGCATAATGCTTTAGGTAATATGGTCATTTTAACTATGTTGATTCTTCCAATCCAAGAACATGGAATATCTTTCCATTTCTTTGTATCTTCTTCGATTTCTTTTGATAGGGTCTTATAGTTTTCATTATATACATCCTTACATGTTTCGTTAAATCTATTCCTAGTTATTTTATTCTTTTTGTTACAATTGCAAAAGGAATTATTTTTTTCACTTTAGTTTCTGACACTTCATTATTAGAGTATAGAAGAATTATGGATTTTTGAACGTTAACTTTGTATCCAGAAACATTTCTCTATTTGCTTATTATTTTTAGTAGTGTTCTTGTGGAGTTTTTAGGGTTTTCTGTATAGAGAATCATGTCATCCACAAATAGTGACAGTTTGACTTCTTCATTTTCTATTTGGATACCTTTTATATCTTTCCTTTGTCTGATTTCACTTGCTAGGACCTCCAATATTATACTGAATAACAGTGGCAATAGTGAAAAGCCTTGCCTTGTTCCTGATCTTAGAGGGAAGGTTTTTAGTTTTTCACCATTAAGTGTAATGTTGGCTGAGGGTTTGTCATATATGGCCTTTATTATTTTAAAGTATTTTCCTTCTATACCAATTTTGTTAAGTGTTTTGATCATAAATGGATGCTGTATCTTTTCGAAGGCTTTTTCTGCATCTCTTGATATGATCATATGTTTCTTATTTTTTAATTTGTTTATGCGGTGTATCACATTAATTGATTTGCGTGGTTTGAGCATCCTTGTGCCCCTGGGATGAAGCCAATTTGATCGTGGTGTATAACCCTTCAATATGTTTCTGTATTCGGTTGCTAGTATCTTATTTAGGATTTTTGCATCTGTCTTCATGAGAGATATTGGTCTGTAGTTTTCTTTTCTGTGTGTTATCTTTACCAGGGTATGGTGTCAGAGTAATGCTGGCCTCATAAAATAAGTTGGGAAGTATTGCCTCCTCTTTGATTGTATGTAAGGGTTTGAGGAGAATAGGTATTAAATCTTTTTGGAATGTTTGGTAGAATTCACTGGTGAAGGCATCTGGTCCTGGACTTTTACTTTTTGGTAGGTTTTTGATGATTGTTTTAATTTCCCTACTGCTGATCGGTCTATTTAGATTTTCCAGTTCTTCTTGATTCAGTCTAGGAAGGTTGTATTCTTCTAAATACTGGCACATTTCTCATAGATTATTAAATTTGGTGTTATATACTTTTTCATAGTATTCTTCTATGGTCCTTCATATTGCTGTGATGTCAGTCATAATTTCCCTTCTTTCATCCCTGATTTTGCTTATTTGTGTCCTTTCTCTCTCTCTCTCTTTTTAGTGAGTCTAGCTAGGAGTTTGTCAATTTTATTAACCTTCTCAAAGAACCAGTTCTTTGTTGCATTTATTTTTCTATTGATTTTTGTTTTCAATTTCATTTATTTCTGCTCTAATTTTGATGATTTCTTTTTTTCTGCTGACTTTAGGCTTCATTTGTTCTTAATTTTCTAGTTTTTTATGATGAAGCATTAGGTTGTTTATTTGAGCTCATTCTTGTTTTGGGAGATAGGACTGTAAAGATATGAACTTTCCTCTTATAACTGCTTTTGCCATGTCCCAAAATATTTGATATGTTGTATTATCATTATCATTTGTTTCTATGTATCTCTTGATCTCTCTTTTTATTTCTTCTCTGACCCAGTTATTCTTCAGCAGCATGTTATTTAATCACCATGTTTTTGTGGTTCTTCCTGATTTTTTTCTGCAGTTGATCTCTAGTTTCAAAACATTATGATCAGAGAATATGGTTGGTATGATTTCAACACTCATATTTGTTGAGGCTATCTCTGTGTTCCAGTATCTGGTCAATTTTTGAGAATGTTCCATGTGCACTAGAGAAGAATGTATAAGCAGCTGTTTGTTGATGGAAGGCTCTATAAATGACAATTATGTCTAGTTGGTTGAATGTGTTATTAAGGATGCAATTTTTTAATTGATTTTCTGTTTAGATGATCTGTCCATATCCAATAGCGGGGTATTTAGGTCCCCTACTATGATAATGTTTTGGTCTGTTTCTCCCTTTATTTCTGTTAGTAATTGCTTAACATATTTGAGACTCCCTAATTGGGAGCATATATATTAATAAGTGTTA
Source organism: Macroglossus sobrinus (assembly GCA_004027375.1). Lineage (NCBI taxonomy): Eukaryota > Metazoa > Chordata > Mammalia > Chiroptera > Pteropodidae > Macroglossus > Macroglossus sobrinus. The sequence goes on from PVKZ01001252.1 coordinate 187,257, forward strand.
TGTGTTCTTGGTGCATGATTCCCTTTATTATTATGAAAAGAAAGAAAGTATCTTTTTTTCCTTTTTTATTTTAAAGTCTATTTCATCTTATATTAGTATTGTTGCTCCTGCTTTACTCTGAATGCCATTTGTTTGATATATCATTTTCCAGCCTTTCACTTGGAGCCTATATTTGTCTTTGAAGATGAGATGTGTGTCCTGGAGGCAGCATATGGTTGGCTTTTGGTTTTTGATTCACTCTGTAACTTTGTGTCTTTTTATTGGTGAATTCAGTCCATTTACATTTAATGTGATTATTGAAATATGAGGTCTTCTTATAGCCATTTTATCTTTTGCTTTCTGGTAGCTCCATGTTTCCATTGCTTCTTTGTCCATATGTTTCTGTTTTCTTAATTTTGGTTGGCTTTTGTGGGTTTTCCCTCTGGTTCTTCTTATTTCATGTTATATACTTCAATTCTGAATCTTTGGTGTGTGGTTACCATCACGAATATGTAAAGAATAGTTATATATAAACAGTCATCCATTTTCTTCTGCATGTGCTTTATCTCCATTCTCCTTTGTGAATTTGGATCTTTGAATTCTTCTCTTTTCAGTCATTGTTGTTTCAGTTCATTCCTATGTATGCAGAACATTTATACTGTCTTCTTATAATAATTCACTTCTTATTATTTAAGATATAATGCCCTGTTCTTAATAAGGGTTGCACTCCTCTACTTCTATTTGCCTGATAGTCATTTTACTCCTAACTATATATTTTTGTTGTTATTATTTTGCATTAGGTGAACTGACCCTCTTCAGTATTTTCCATAGTGCAGCCCTCATAGTGGAGAATTTCATCAATTTTTGGATATCTGGAAAGGTCATGATTTTTTATTCACATTTAAAGGAGAAGTTAACTGGATACATTATTCTAGGCTGGTAGTTCACTTAAGTTTAAATATTTGGTTCTCTTCCTTTCTGGCTTGTAAATTCTGTGCTGAGAAGTCCGAGGATAATCTGATGGGTTTCCTTTATATGTTACCATCTTCTTTTCCCTGGCTGCCCTGAGAATTCTCTCTTTGTCGTCGGTTTTTGATAACTTTAATACAATGTGTCTTGGTGAAGACCTTTTTGGGTTGAGATAATTGGATATTCTGTTGACTTCTTGAATTCCAAGCTCCTGCTCATTCCTTAGATTTGGAAAATTCTCATCCACCATTTGTCTGAAGATGCTTTCTAGTCCCTGCTTCTTTTCCTCAGTTTCCATAATGCCCATTATTCTCATGTTTCCTTTCCTGATGGTATCAGCTAGTTCTTGTATTTCTCTTTCACTATTTTTCATTCTTTGGTTTCTCTCTTCTTCCTTCTGATTTATTTCTAGATCTCTGTCATCAATATCACTGATCCTTGCCTCCATTTGGTCTTTATTTCTCAGGCTTGTTATTTTATTTTCAACTCTTACAGCATGTTCTTCATCTCCAGAATATCTATTCTGTTCTTCTTGAGCGTTTCAATCTCCTTGCTCTGCTCATAGTTTTTTTTCTAACTTCTGAAATTGCTGATATGATTTTGATTTCATCGTGTTTTTTTCAAAAGTGCTATTCTGAAGTTTCTGTCATTTAAGTCACATATTTTTATGTCTGTAAGCTTATTTTCTGGAGATGTTTCTCTTTCTTTCTGAGATGTCACCTTGATTGCTCATGGTGTTTAATGGACTATTTCTCTGCCTGGGTTTTAATGGAAGTGTATTCTGTTGTTTTTCCAGAAAGGTTTATTAAATAAAGGTCTCTGTTTAGCCTGCTGCAAAGAAGGCCCTCTTCATTTGGTTTCCAGTAGGTGACGTCTAAGCCTCTTGGATTCCTAGCAGTTTTAGTAGCATTTGCTCAGATTCCCCTGGGGCTCTGTGGTGATCAGTCTCGAAGGGTATGGGGAGATCAGCCCTCTGGTTGGGGTTTGGGGACTGGGGCTCAACCATGGTTTTGCAACAGAGACCAGTGAAAATCAGCTGTTGCTTCTCTTTGGTCCCGCCTTGCTTCTCCACTTTCTGTTCTGATTGCTGGGCCTTCTGTTCTGCTGCGTACAAGCCCCAGCACTTCCAGGCAGGGTTTTTCAGGAAAGTTGCTGCACCTTCATCCCTCCTCCTCCTCCTACAGGGAGCTCCAGCAGCTGCAATAGGCAGCTTCCTTATTACTCCCAGTCCACCACCTGACACCCTATGTTCTGACCTGTGGTAGCTCTTATGCACAGATCCCACGCTCAGACGTACTGGTGTGGAGTTTTGTGGTTTTTTGTTGTGTTTTAGATGTTCAGTTTATTTTTGTTTTAAGGGAAGAGATCTAGGGATGTCTCATTCCGTCATGTTTCTACCGAATCAAAATGGGAAATATTTATTGTTCTATTTAATGGTTCCTTTCAGATAAGAAGGTTCTGATCTTGTTATTAGTTACCTTTTAAATGTCATAAAATTGTTTTTGGATGTTCCTTGAGTTCATGAAGGTAACATGTAGATTTCTCACACTTCCTTATCCCCACTCCAGAGCACCAGAGGCTGAATCTGTGGCTTATTCCATGCTGTGCTGATTATTAAGCGTGATAGTCAACAGACTGGGTGGAAAATGGTAGTAGCCCACCCTACTTATTTAACTGAGACTCAACTGTCACAGTAACAAAGTGTAAGGTCGGGACTCAGTATTTTCAGTGTCAGTCCCTGAGTAACCTTTCCCTCCATATTTAATTTTATGAAAAAGAGTAGATATTTAGTGCATCACAATCTGATTCTGTGAGAAGAAGTCTAGGTTGCTGCTATATTTGGAGAGCAGCTCAACTACATGGAGTGAAATGTCTGCCTTCTCATGAACCAAATGCAAGTTCCAGGATTATGTTTAAGTGGGCTACTGTTAGAAAGAAATCTTGTCTTATTACTCTGAGCAAAGAGCCACATACAAAAATACCCCAACACACAGCCATCCTCATTAAAATCAGTTAGAATTTTAGACAAGTCTTAAGTATTATCTATAACTTTGTTAGCCCATAAAGCGTTCTCAGGAGAAAGTAAATCTAATATAAAATAAAGAGAACTTAGTAAGTGGCTGCCTTGTTGCTATTTCCTATGACTAGGGGAAAATAATATAATTGTGGGGTTTGCAGCCAATGTGCTTTTTTGTTGTTGTTTTGGACTAGAAGGGAATTCATGGAGCAGAAATGAGGAGGTGAAAAGAGTATGTCTCATTATCATTGCATCGAGAACTCTTTAATTGGTATTTTATGCAAGCATTTCCTGCCACAGAGTTGGGAAAATGTTTAACTGTTACTGAGAGTAGAAAAGCAGTCTCCAAACCATCACTGGAAGACAACAAGGTATACTACTTATTCACAAAACTACAGAGTCACATTCCAGAGAAGGGATTGTAGAGGAGCTCACCAGGCTTACAATGCACAAAAGGCAGATCCTGGCAATAGTAGGGAAGATGTTGGTTTAAAGGAAACTTGTAATCACTGTCGCTGTGACTATTTATTAATCAAGACATAAAAATGTTGGCAAGAGAAGCAGAAATGGTGTTATTCTACACACTAATATGGCCCTAAGTGTGTTTTCTCACCACTTGATTTTTCCAACATGAGGTACAGAGCTCTCTTTGATTTTTAGATTTGATCCTCAGCTTGAACTGGTCAAATGCAATCTTTCAAGAATGCACTTTAAAATAATAGACTGTTATGCTAAAAAAGAATAATAAGAATTATCTAGTATGGAGGTCTTTGATCTGAGATCTGTATTTCAGGAAGTCAGTAAAATCCTCCCCCCAGAATTATATGCAAAATTTTGTGTGCATATGCAATTATCTAAGATCCACAACTTTTATCAAATTCACAGTAAAAGGTTTTCTCACCCAAAAGTATCTAAGAACCACCAATTCTAGTCTATCTTCCTCCCCTCCCCATTATTTTACCAGTAAAGAGCATGACTCCTAAAGATGGAGAATAATTTGCCTGAGACCACACAGGTAAGGTAGCTAATGGCAGATGCAAAAGTCGAAGTGTTTTCTGACTCTGAAACCAACCTTTTCCACCATACCAGAATTTTTTTAGCAAGCACCAGGCTATGATAAGATATCGAGGAAATTTTAGCCTGCAATGACTTGTGCCATGAGTGTAACCTGGACTAGATTACCTTTGAGATTCTTTTCATCACTGAAAATCTGTATCTCTACTTACCTTAATAGAGAACAGCATTGATGCAGATAATCTGAAACTAATTTCCATTCATGTTTAGTCTTTCCCACTCCCTATTGATCTTCCTTGCTAATAATAGTAAAAAGAGTTTGCATTCCATGAGCCTTCCTTCACTAGCTGATGGCAGAGTAGAAGGGCATCCCTATCAGGATCAGCTACAAAATCTGCAGGGCCCAGTTAAATGAAAATCCAGACTTTCTTGTTGAAAAAGTTATTAAGGATTTCAAGACAGTGACAGCAGAACATTAAACGAAATGTGGGAACTTTCTAAGCATGGGCTTGTGTGAGACTGCAGAAGTCACATACCCATGAAAATGACCGTGATCCCTATTAAAGCTTTGCTGGAGTGGAGGACAAAGAGAAGCCAGTATGTGATTTAAAATTGGCCACAGATGATCTGCAAAGTTAGAGTTCTATATTCATAATCATTAGAACTTTTTAGCTTATCTAAACTGATTATGTGCTCACACACACATATACATATGAACACATAATCAGTTTGACTAAAAATACCATCTTTTCCCTTCATCTGATGCCACAAACCAAAACTAGCTTGCTTTAATTTTTCATCTTAAGACCTACTGTGCTGGCATTATTTAAGTACACATTTTCATTACCAGTTTTTATAACTAAATGATAAAAGAAGAAATGAGATTTTCAAGGGTGTTTAAAGAGTTAGGTAGAAGCTAGTACTAAAAGCAATGTCAGATAACCAGCTAGGAATATTTTAAACTGCCAGAAAGGGAGAAAGAAGCTTAGAGTTATGCAGTGTAATGAGTCAATCAATAGTCTAAGTTTTTTAACATTATGAGGGCAAAAAGCATTTTAAATTCAAGAATCAGAAATCTGGGGTTCCAACAAGTAAGCAGGTTTACCAACTGAGGCAATGGCTGGGACCCGATATACCTGAGCTACACATATTTCAGTAGGGCAGAGGCACCCAAACTACCATGTTCCTCACTTTCCATTTTAGTGGCTTACCAGGGTTCCAAGTTTAATGCACAACATTTGGCAATGGAGCCAAATGTTGGGTGACGTCCTGTTGGTTAGCTATATGCAGAAACAAAAATATAATGTGCACAAATGGAATTTACACTAGCAGCACTTGAAACACTTTAAGTGATCTCAGACAAACTAAAGGCCAACTAGTGCAGGAGAAAATATAAATAGGGCAAATCAATTTTCATTAGTCTCATTTGTAGTCAATTGTTGTATAAATGACCCAGTACCCCAAAGCCAGCTTCCTAAATGCATTTGCACTCTGGAGAAATAAGAAACCAGCTCTCCCCACACTTCTATAAAAGTAAAGAAAGAAATTATGTCACCACAGCTTAAGCCTTCAGAGAATTTATTTCTTCAGTTTTACAACACATACTCCAACCCAAAAGCCCAGTCTAAAGCTTAATGTCTATAAATATATGGTGCATACCTAATGAAAGCACTCATTCACTCATTCATATATTCATCCAATATGTACTAACAGATCACTTTGAATGCCCAATGCTATGTTAGATGCTATGCTGTACTGTGCTAGAGAAAGGCATTTGCAGTCAAACTTCAACCCAAATTAGAATTCAGTAGTAAATGCAATGTTCACAGAATTTTCAATCTGTACAAAAATGAAGCAAATATTTTTAAATTTTCAAATCTGTCATTAACTCTTTCTTTGCAGTATCTGTGGGTTATGAATATGAAACCTGCCCTGACTTTATTCTCTGGGAGAAAAGGACAGTCATCTTACAAGGTTTTGAGATGGATGCCTCTAATCTAGGAGGCTGGTCATTGAATAAGCATCATATTCTAAATCTTCAAAGTGGTAAGAAACTTTTAAAATATTAATACCTTTTCTTAATTATATATATATATATATATATATATATATATATATATATATACATATATATACATATGTAATATATATTCATTGTAAAATTTTGGAAAATTACAAAGAAAATATTACCTATATGTCCACTACCTGGAGATGACCACATTAGTATATTTCCTTTCAAATATAATAATCTGATTTCCAATCAGTGCTAAAACAGTAAGACCTCTTTATCACAAAGTTATATGAAAATGGGTTTTATTATTATTATTGTTCTATTCCAGGTGATTAAGCAGTTTATGTGATATTGTAACCAACTTTTTAAAAGAATAATAACTGACATATTTCATGTGATCAAAGCTACCATCAATTATAAGTACACCATTATTTTATGAAAAGAGCTACTAATTAAACTATAACATGCATTGATTGTGAACCAAAATGTACAACTTAGAATTAATGAATTAATGAATCATCCATGCATTACAGTTTTCAAAGGGCTTTAGTGAACTCTGACCCATTTTAAACACAGCAGCCCTGTAATGGGTTCTTAATCCCATTTAAACAATCTAGAATTCAGGCTCAATGGCCACATGACCCAACATTGCACAGTTAATAAGTGGCTAGGTTTGTGTGCTCTTTTCCCTACACCATTGTTGTTTATCCACATAAAGATCAATATATCCAATAAGAAGCTAGGAATAAAGGGGCAGTATGGGTAAAAGAAAAGAAGAGGTAGGAGGAATACAGGGGAAGCAAATGAGAGTTTGGGGGAAAAGTGCAGCCCTGACTTCACTTAGTTTTAATACTTCTAAGTCTTGGACTTAGGAAAAGAAGAAAAAGCAATAAGAATAAGACACTCTCATCTTCAGGCTTTGCCTTCTTTGAACTACATTTCCTGCTATCTCTTTTTCCTAGTTTGTAATATAAATTTTAAATAAGTCAGGATAATGGACTATAGGTGGCTTTTGAGCTCATGTGTCTCTCAAACAAACTGATTTTGCAACTTGGTCATAAATGCTTCATCCCACTTCTTCCACCTCCTTTTACATACTACCAAGAAATCAATCATTAGTGCTTCCATCCAGCTTTCATTTGAACATCTGCTATGAAATCATATTTCTTTTCATCTAAAGAGGCAGATTCTGAGAAGCCTTTAGAGGAACATGTACTTTGGGTTATTTGTCCAGGATTGGGGAGGTGAATGTATTGAGGCAGCTACACTCTTTCATTCAGCCATCCTTGTATCTATCCTACCTTTGTGGAAAAGCTAGGTAATTCCCACTACTTGGTAAGGCCATGAACTGACCAAGGCTAAGAAATCCCTTTCGTAATCACACACATAACCTTACTTCATTCACATGATTGTTGGATTAGCTGAGCCAAACAACCACATAGACTGAGAAATTTTGATTGGCAAAACTAACTAGGTTTTCTTCAACTATAAAATGAGACCACATATCATAGACCTAGTGTGAGATCCTGAAGATGAATGAATCTATTGCTCTATGCCTCTGCCATACTTCCTTCTCCACTTTCAAGGAGGATTCTACATTCCATTTCAGTATGTTTACTTTTTAAAAGCAAAGATTCAGAAACAGATATAAAATGTCAACTTTTTTTCATTGTCAAAAGGAAAATCACAGTTTTCAAAGTATAAAAATTAAAGGGTAGATGCCACTTATTAAATTATTAGTTTTTTTGTTCTGATTTGAAAGAGTTTGACATTTTAAGCAGCCATTTCTTTTCTACTCACTTTTATTGGCTTGTATGGATTGTCTCTTTCAAATGCCTGTCATTGACATTAAACACAAAGTGGAAAATGACCTCAATAGAGTCAGCCCCCAGCTGTGTGCTACCAGTCTTGTATCCTCTTACCATTTACTTCACACAGGCTTAAAAATTTAAAACAGTGGGGGACCATTTAGAAAATTGGCTTTGCTTCCCCTTGCCCCATTTCCGCAAATGTTTTCTACAGCCCTTATTTGCCAATAATTAGTTTTTAGGTAACAACTACCAAATTATTCTGAGAATCTTTTTAGTGACTTTAGTGAAGTTTAATTTATACATCATAAACTTCACACATTTTAAGTTTACACTTCACTGATTTTTAGTAAATCATAGAGTCGTGCAAGCATCACTACACAGTTTTAGAAGATTCTAATAACCCCAAAAAGATCATTTGTGCTCACTCCACCCCCACTAAAGCTGCTTTCTTTCTCTTTCTGATAATTTTATTTTGAGAAACAAACCTTACTTTAGATAGTTTTTAAAAAACTTAACGTTTGTGTATTTATCATCTCATTTGTATGCACATTGTATTTCTAACCAAGAACTGATCACACTTTCCAGGAACAGATCCAAAGCCAGCTCTGCCACTGCCTTTCAGCCTGACCTTGGACATGAACACCTCTCTTGAGACATTTTCAAAGTCTACATCCCATCAACAAAGGCAGTTTTAGAAGGAAGAATAAGTGTGAGGGGGCAGCTTTGGAAAGGGACCAATTTAGAAAGCAATGCTCTTTCCCCCTCAGGTCAATCTTTTCTGACTGATTAAGGCAAAAGCAATATTTCTCCAAATTCCCCTACTTCTCTTCTTCTTTGTAAAAGCCTAACTCTTTAGGCATCCTACTTTTTTATCTGAGACAGATAACGGATTAGAAACAAGAATCTACACCCAGTTTCCTCTCTCTGGTTAAAAAGACACCTGCAGTTAGATTCAATCTCTGCTGTCATTCAATTCTTCAGTTATTCTTTGTTTTCATAATCATTATAAAGTAGGTAGTTTTAGTAGGCAGTGTTTTCAGACCATTTGTCATTTCAGTTATAGCAATAATATTTACTTGACAATTAACCATTGGTTGTGGAGAATTGTTTCTAAATATTATGCCTGATATATATAGATGGTTCCTACTTTAACTGAGATAAAGAAACACCAGAACTTGTGTTTTTTTAATTTTATGCCTTCAAAATACATCTTCTTACTAATTACATAGAGTGCATATTTATTCCTCTTAAGATAAATCAGTTTTTTTAATTACGTGAAATAAAAATGTATACATGAATCATCTATTACAGAGTAAACTATTTATTATAGTATATATTTATATCAAACATATTCTCTAGTATTTCCTGCTAGTTAAGTGTTAAAAATTATTAGAAAGAACAATCCAGAGTACTAATTGTATACTGTCATTTGTCTGAAATGGATGAAGAATTTCCTTTAACTTGGCCTCCAAGATAGGCCAGTAGTGTGTCCACAAATGGCTTTACTGGGAGAGGAAGTAAATTTTCATTGATCACACTGGAATATCTTCCAGTTTGTGTTTATATCTTCTCAATCAATTCCTAAGAGAAATATGCATTATGTTCCTTATTTGTAAGTCGCAAAAATGGTTTCTTCTTTGAAATCAATATGAAACACTGCTCACTGGCTTCCAAGGGGTATTTTTATTGATAAGTTATGTATAAGCTTCAAAAGATGTTCTGAGCAAGGTAGCAGGAGGATACGAGCAGTGTATTTAAAAGTATGCTTAACTTATTATACAACAGATTTGGCTTTGGGGGCAAAGTGGGGGAAACAGAGGGGGAAAATGTGCAGTAGGCTATTATCAAGACACCCAATCCTTAGCAGGAAGTTGGCTTTCATGTAAATAACATGTGTTGTCCTAGGATCATTTGATTCTTTTTCAAAATGAGCATGTGTGGCAGAATAAACTGGAAGGGAGACAGCAGTAATTGATCAAGAACAATCTTACAAAGCCAACCTTTTGCAAAAGAATTGATTTTTAAGTCATTGTTGCTATATGGTATGCCCTGGTCCTATGTAGGAAGATTAAAGAAAGTCTTGAAACAACAAAAACACCCTTCAAAATGATCTATTTTTCCAGGGCAATAGAAAAGGGGTTTGTCCATTTTTTGTTTCAATTACTTCAGCTTTAAACAGGAATGGTAATTTCAATATACAGGCACTTTAGTACCTTGCATGAAAGTAAGACGTCAATTGTTGAGATGTAATCAGAAAATACATTGCCTTATGTTTTATTTCCTTTAGTCATTTTTCTCCTTAGTAGAAGTGCTGGGCTTTTTGATGAAAAAGAGAATTTTAGAATCACAGACTTAGAAGAATGGTTTAGAATAGCCATCTTTAGTTTTTAAATTGCCAGGAGCCTGATAATAACATGTCATTTTGAAAGTAATTATTAATTATATTGCTATATTGATATTAAAAATTGGATATCTACCTGTGAAAATAGATGTTAATAGCAAATTTGGTTTTTCAAAGCCAATAATTGGAAATATTTTTGAGTAATATACCCTATAGTGCATCACTGAAATACTGACATGCTAAATAGTTTGTTTCCTTATTTATTAGAGAACATACCATAATCTCATTGGTAATATATTAAATTAGTGATTGTTAGGAGGTTTCTTTTCAATGACGTTGTACAACTGTCATTCCATTTCTCATTCACTTCCTCTCAATTCATTTAAATTACAGTATTGATCACACTGCAATTAGGTGTTTGGGGGGAATGAGATTCGGTCTTATGAATCTTACTTAATTAACTATTCTAAATCTTAAGACATTTTTGTATTGCCTAGTAAATTATTAATAAAAATTATAAGAAAGTAGTGATCTTCAAGATATCTCATAGTTCTGCAATAAAAGGCCAATTTGTTGGGACATAAACTCATAACTGCTCCTACAGATCATATGTAGAAAAAATAACCAGAAATCACCTTAGGAGGGAAAGTATAAATACTTAGATTTGAAATCCAAAGGCTCTATGATGTATGGGATTTCTGTTTTCTAGAAGGCCCCTGCTAAGTACATATTTGGTGTTATGGTGCCCTACCTGTTTTCCCTTCTTTTTGACAACACTCTTCACAGTAATCAATAGTTTCCATTATAGGACTGTGAGACCAAAATGTTTAGGGAGAGTAAAAAGCAGTTCAAGGAGAAAGATAGCAGGGGTCATGAGATTAAAATCAGACTGTACAAGATAACTTTATTCATTCATTTTCTGTCAGTTACTTCAGTCTGACACATTGGCCTGCCTCTCACAGTATGGATGCTTTACCTGCCCTGGCTCATTCTGGGCAGACTTAAGCTATTTATTTAGCACAGCAGTACCTGTTCCTTGGATTATCTGCCCAGGTGCAACAGGTTTGCAGAATAACTAAGATTTGGACACAGAAACTACAAGAGACTCAAAGCCTCTTTCCAATCTTTACTGGACACTTATAATGAATTTAGCACAGGGATTGCCACAAAAATGCAGAAAAAATAAGACAGAGTGTCTGCCTTTAAGGAACTCATATTCTAATGGGGAAGATAGAGAAGTAATGAAAACTGCATCATACAGTATGGTAAGTGTAATGATAGAGCTATGGAAAACAAACTGTAGATACTCAGGGGAAGGAGTAACTAATTCTGCATGGACAGAGCATTGAGGAACAACTGAGCTGAGTTGTAAAGGATAGGTAAGAGTTCCCCAAGCAGACAAGATGAGGAGGGCATGTAAAAGAGAGAATAGCATGTACAAAAGCAGAGAGGAATGTAATTATGTGAGAGTGATTGTAAATAGTTCACAGTAGCTAAAATTCAGGATACAAATGAGAGGGCAATGAGAGAGGAGACTGAAGAAGTAAGCAACAACCAAATCATGGAAGACTTTGTATGCCTTAATAATAAGGAATGTGCCCCTTATCACACATAAAGGATGTGGAGCTATTGAAAGGATTTAAGCCACAGATTGAAATGATCTCTATGGCAGGAGTGTGGATGATGATTTAGAGAAAGGTATACATGGAGACCAAGGAGTTAAGACAAACTAATCTAAAGCAATAGTGGTAATAATGGAGATAACAAAACTGATTCAACATATTTTAGAAGATAGACTCAATGGAAGTTTAGTAATTAGATCTACAAAATAAAAGAAAGAAGGGCCATGATGCTGCCACATTTCCAACTTAGATAAATACACGTGTGGTGATGCCACTCATGAGTTGGAAACACAAGAAGAGCGGGCTTAGGTAAAGGGTGCAGAAAAATGATAAGTTCAGTTTTAAATTTGTTGAGTTTGAGGTACCTTTGAAGATCCGAGTAAAGAGATATAGCAGGACATTGCTTGTCAGGTGAGAATTGTGGACAGGAAAAAATTTTAGCATATAAAGATAGGAGTTAAATCTGAGAGATTGGATAAGATTACCCAAAGAGAATGACTGCACGGTATTTTCTAGCATTTTCATAAGTCAGTGTCTCTGTTTCTTTTGGACCATAGTGAGATATGGTCCAAAAGAGTGGAAAATTCAAATTCCTTTCTTATTTCTTTGAAGTACATTCTAGCAATATGATTTCTTTTCATATAAGTAGATTACCTTCCTGATTGCTAAGGTTTATATTAAAATTGACTGATATTCCCTTTTCAGGAACCAGTTGCATAGTGAGGGTAATTTGAAATCAGACAAGTATGTACCAGGCATCAAGAGAGTCAGCCAGAGAGGAAAAATAAGGCACAGATGATTCAGAGCCCAAAATAAATAAGACATCATTAAAAGTCTTCAAATGCTTTATTGCGGCACTTAGAATTAGCATTAAAGGGACTAGTTATATTATCCCATTTCACAGAAGGACAGACTGAGGCAAAGCATTATGCTACTAAATGTTGTGACTATGCAGTTAAACAAAACCAAGGTCAGTGTGTTTTACTCTCAAGTTCTTTTACATCAGGACAAACCTCCTTCTTGTTATGAACAATGAAAGAGAAATTAAAATGTCACTGAGAATATTGTGTGGTAATTATTTTTGTTTTATTCTCTTTTTTTTCCTTGGATCTAGGAATCATACATAAAGGGAATGGAGAAAATATGTTTATTTCCCAGCAGCCCCCAGTCATATCAACCATAATGGGTAATGGACATCAACGGAGTGTAACCTGTACCAACTGCAATGGCCCAGCCTACAACAACAAACTCTTTGCTCCTGTTGCCTTAGCTTCTGGCCCTGATGGTAGTGTGTATGTTGGCGACTTCAATTTTGTAAGACGAATATTTCCCTCAGGAAACTCTGTTAGTATTTTGGAACTAAGGTAAGTCTCCTCTAATCTCTATGTGTTTAGCAAATTAGAAGAAACATGAAGAGAGAAGGCATTGTCAGAGGTTGCAGAACATACAGTTACCCACATTGTAACACTGAGCTAAGATGCAGAAATTAGGGAAAAAGGAAAGAGGTCAACATGGCTACTCCTAATTGAAGGAAACTTTGAGCTCTGCTTTGGAGAGCCAGGAAGTGTTGACATCCCTGTATGTGTGGCTTTTCCTATGTACATTGCTGTCACTGACATAGATCTCAATACTTCCAAGTGCTCAGGTAAGTCACTCAACCCCTGCTGGCTACCACAAAGACTGATCAAAAATATCTCCCATTCTAGCAGGTAGAGGTATTGCCAGATCCAAAAGGCTAAACTTCCAAAGTTCTTCAGGTTCAATCTTTTCAAGTGGTCACTTTATTAAAAAGAAAATGGAAGTCTCTGTGTGGAGTAATAAGGAAAGATGAGTTTTTCTACCCTAATAAGCTCTATCCCAATGGAAAAATGACTGAAGCATTCATCTTCAGATTTTCTCTGTTCTAGGAATTTTCTTGAGAAGTACAAAGTTTTTTGATATATTTTGAAAGGAATTCATATCTTTTGGTATTTAATGTTCTGAAGTTACATAAAGATTACACTAAGTAGACCATGGTTTAATCAGCTTTATTTCTCCCTTTCTGGGACTATACTACACAAATATATGTCTTTTGTAATCCTAAAAAAGGAAAGCATTTACTAGCATCACAGCAGGGATAGAAAGACCTGTGTCCTTTCCCATAGCTAAATTAGTACAGCTTCTAATTGGTTGTGGCAGCTTTATCCCTGAGACATGCCTTTGGAACATTAGGCTGAAGATTTCTTTGTTTTAGAAGATTTTAATGCTATAATATATTTTGATCCTATAAAGTAGTCCATAAAACAATTGTTGCCCGTCATCACCTCATTGACCTGAAAAATAGTGGCTGAGAGAAGAGAGACACTGAAGGAGCAAGTTGTCCATATAGATCATAGTCAAGGCCACTCAAGACACATGAAAAGTTGGCTCATTTTCATTTAACATTTATGTTCACACCAGCATGGAAATTTGAATGCATTTGGATGTTCCTTGAAATTTTCCAGATTTTTGTGCTTGCTTTGGAATCTACCTTTTTTTTTCTCAGAATGAGTTAGTCCTTTAACCCTAGCTAGAGAAATCCTGTAGTCTCATGCCCTCATCTACTTTTCACATTAATTCACTTGTTCTAATACATTTATTTTTTATTTAATTTTTATTTTATATTAGTTTCAAGTATACAGTACATTGGTTAGACACTTATGTAGTATATAAAGTGGTCCTCCCTATTACTCTATCATCCATCAGGCTCCACATATAGCCATTACAATATCCCTGACTGCTCCCCATACCCGTGACCGTCTATCAACTACTAATTTGTGCTTTTTGAACCCTTTGCCCTTTTCTCCCAGTCCCCCAATTCTGCTCCCCTCTGGCTGTCACCAGATTGTCCTCTGCATTTGTGAGTTGGTTTTGATTAGTTTGTTCTTTCTATTCTTTTGATTCTGCATATAAGTGAAATCATATAATATTATCTTTCTCTGTCTGACATTTCATTCAACATAATACCCTCAAGGTCCACCCATGTCATTGCAAATGGTCAGATTTTATTTTTTTATGGCTGAGCAATATTCCACTGTATACATAAACTTCTTTAACCAATCATCTGTTCGTAAGTATTGAGGTTGCTTCCATATCTTGGCAATTGTAAATAGTTCTGCTGTGACCATAGGGATGCATAGATCTTTATAAATTATTAGTGTTTTGGTTTTCTTTGGGTAAATATCCAGAAATGCAATTACTGAGTCAAAAGCTATATACATTTTTAATTTTTCAAGGAAATTCCAGACTGTTTTCCATAGTGGCAATAGCATTTTGCAATCTCACCGACAAACAGTGTACGAGGATTTCTTTTTCTCCACATCCTCGCCAATACTTGTTGTTTTTTGATGTATTGATGATAGTCATGCTGGCAGATGTGAGATGATATCTCATTGTGGTTTTAATTTCCATTTCTCTGAGGATTACTAATATTGAGTATCTTTTCATATATCTATTGGCCATCTGTATTTCCTCTTTAAAGAAATACCTATTCAGGTATTCTGCCCATTTTTTAAATTGGATTGTTTGTTTGTATTTTTGTTGTTCAGCTGTATGAGTTCATTATAAATTCTAGATATTAACCCCTTATCAGATGTATCAAGGGTGAATATATTCTTCTATTCATAAGATTTTCTTTCATTTTGTTGACGGTTCCCTTTGCTGTGCAAAAACCTTTTAGTTTGATATAGTCTCATTTGTTTCTTTTTTCTTTTGTTTACTTTGCCCAAGAAGATCAATCAGAAAAAAAAATTACTATTAGCAAGATCAGAGTTTACTGCCTATGTTTTCTTCTAGGAGATTTATGGTTTCAGGTCTTACATTTAAGTCTTTAATCCATTTGAGTTTATTCTTATATATGGTGTAAGAAGGTGGTCCAATTTATATTTTTTAATGCATCCATCCAGTTTTCCCAATACCATTTGTTGAAGAGATTGTCTTTACCCCGTTGTCTATTTTTGCCTACTTTGTCATAGACTAAAAGACCATATAGGCATGAGTTTATTTCTGGGCTCTCTATTCTGTTCCATTAAACTATGTATATGTTTTTATACCAGTACCATGCTGTTTTGTTTTTCTATAGCCTGGTAGAGTAGTTTGACATCAGGTAGGACAATACCTCTAACTTTGTTCTTCTTTCTCAAGATTACTACAACTATTCAAAGTCTTCTGTGATTCCATATAAATTTTCAGATTATTTGTTTTAGTTCTCTGAAAAATGACATTGGTATTTTGATGGGGACTGCATTGAATCTGTATAGATTGCTCTGGGTGGTATGGCCCTTTTAATGATGTTCATTCTTCCTACTCATGGAACAGTATATGCTTCCATTTATTTGTATCTCCTTCCATTTCTTTTTCTAATGACTTATAATTTTCCAAGAATAGGTCTTTTGTCTCTTTTGTTAATTTGATTTCTAGATATTTTGTTCTTTTTGATGCAATTGTAAATGGGGTTGTTTTATTAATTTCTCTCTCTCTCTCTCTCTCTCTCTCTCTCTCTCTCTCTCTCTCTCTCTCTTTTGGACAAGGCAACCCTTGCTTGACTTCACAGATTGCAAGAACCTTGTCAGTTTACAATTTCTTTTTTTTTTTTAATTTTTTTATGCCTGCAGCACCTCTTCATAGGTGGTCTACCATCCAAACACCAACCAGGCCCAACCTTGCTTAGCTTCTGAGATCAGACAGGATCGGGCACTTCATGGTGGCATGACTGTAGACTAATTTCTCTTTCTGATAGTTAATTATTGGTATATAAAAATGCAACCGAAAGCCATGGGAAGATGCTGGACTAGGTAAAAGCAGGGTTTGTCTCCTCCCAGGACTGCATTGAAATTACAACCAAATTATAAAATAAGCAACGTGGAGATTCACCTGAAGTCCAGCTGATCAAACACCTATGTGTGATAATTTAAAGGAGCCACATCGAAACTGGTAGGAGGGGCGAAGTCGTAAATTAGGCTGGACCCACACCCGCGGGTGGTGGAGGATCACCAGGAGGGAGAGCAAGGCTGAAGACGCTCTCCTGAAGGAGAATGGGGTCTTGGTCTCATCTGGGGACTCTCCAGCATAGGGTCCCAGTCCAGGAAAAAGAAGATTCCAATAACTCTGACTGTACAAAATAGAGGGAATTCAGCCATCTGAGTGAAACAGAAGGCGACTGAACCCCTAGACATCCCTTTGAAGGTCTTGCCCAAAGAGTTTCTGACCTGCAGACACTCACCCTGGACAACAGTGGTGGGTCAGAGGCTCAGGCAGAATTCATTCTGAACGAGGGTTGGAAAGGCATCCACCATTGTGCCTTAGTTCAGTCTCTCTACAGGGTAACCTACAGACCATGCCAGCTTAGTTGTGCAGACCCCTCCCATAGAGCCATTAAGAAGCACTGGTTTGAAGTGATCAGCCCACCCTACCTAGCCTGCAGACTGCCTGGAAATGTTGTTCCTGGATGGTTGCCAAGCCCTGATCCAAGTGATTCAGAGCCAAATATTCATAGCAGAGCAGCCATCATTATGAGTGGTGTTTCTAATCCCTGCAACTGTGTCCAGCACTGTGAGCCTCATTTCAGAGATAGGGTCAGATAGATCACAGCTGCCAACACAAACTTGTGGAGATATCAGGGACCTGTGGGCCCATCCAAGACAACAGCTTGTCTTGCTGTAATTTGGGTGCCTACAGGAACTCATAACAGTTACCAAATTTGCAGCACAACTGAGGCTGTATTGATCTGTCATTGTCTCTCTGAGACCCCACACTACCCAACCAGCAGACTGCCCAGGGCAGATGTTGTTGGATAGCTGCCAAGCTCTGCTCCCAGTGATTCAGGGTCAAGTATTCACAGTGGGGCAGCCATCATTGTGAGTGGCCTTTCCAATTGCAGCAAAAGTGGCCAGTCTTGTAAATTACATTTCTATTCCCAGTGGAAACTAGTGCTATGAGCTGCATTTCAAAGGTAGGGTTAGGAATATTGCTGCTGCCAACATGAACTTGTGGAGATGCCAGGGACCTGTTGGCCAGTCCCAGCCAGCAGCTGGTCTTGCTGTGATTTGGGTGGCCTGCAGGAACAGTTACCAAATTTGCAGGCATACTGAGGCTGTATTGATCTAATTGCCATTGTCTCTCTGAGACCCCACTCCAACCTACCCACAAATTACCCCAGGTGGCCCACTGACAATTAACTGACACAGCCCTGCCTTTCCTGTTTCTTAATTACCTAGCCCACACAGGCAACAAACTTTGGTTGGCACAGGGTGGTCATCACATGGAAATCAATGGCAGGCAGACCTTTGTTGCCTGCAAGAGTTGCAATATTGTGTCAAGGGAGCACAGGGGTCTGTGGGAATGCCCTTGAAGGTAGCTGGTCTCACTGTGATCTGGGTCTACAGCAAGAACACCCAGGCACAGAAGTTGCAGCAAAACTGAGGCTATATTGGCCAAACAGACCTTGTCACCTTGAGATTCCACTTCTCCCAAGCCATAAAGTGATTGCAGCCCATTGTCAAGCAGCCTTTTGTGCACTGCTTGGCTCTGAGATTGAGCAGTTAACACAGGCAATGGACCTTGGCTAGCGTAGTGAGCTCATTTCGAAGAAAACAGTGTGGACAAACCACTGCCATTTGTATGAGCTGTAATATCTCTTAAGGGGATTCCAGGGGTTTGTATTGCCCTGATGGCCCTTAACTTTCTGAGCTCCTGCTCCATCCAGTACACAAAATGCCCACTTCGCATTGAAAGGCAGCTGCCCCTGCTCTGGGGTAGTGCATTTAGGCCCAGGGTGGGCAGCAGTTAACCTTGCGACAAGTAGAAACTTGTACAATGAGCCATAGAGACAGCATGGGCATATAAACTGATACTAAAGTGGAAGGGGGAAATTTACTCACTAGACCCAGGAGACTCCCAGGGTCCTTGCGCCACTCAACATGCATATCACCCAAAAGCTCATCCAGTTTCATAAACTTACATGCAACTGATAGGTAATATCAGGCCTTGAGGAGCACTGGTCCCTCTACTAAACTACCATAGGTCAGGGATGGAGGATAATCTAGAGCCGCCTACAGTGATGTCTCTTCCACTTACTTATAGATCCAGCATTGGCAACAACCATCAGTGGATTGCTGTGTATTTCTCATTGGGTAGCCCTGAGCAATCAAAAGCAGTGGTTGATCTTGGTATACAGGGAAGCTCCTCCCAATGGGGCCACAAAACCAATGCATCTAGAGGCTAGCATCAGACCACAACAGAGAAACTCCTGGCTAGTTCCAGTAGTAATACACATGAAGGGTGGTTGCAACAAATACATAAACCTGCTGGGGCAAATCCTACTCAGTGAGGTCAGCCCCCACATAGCATCTCTTACCCTGTGGGTGCAGCAAATTCCCACAATAAGTCAGCCTGAACGTTAATTTCACCCACTGATCTATTAACAACAACAAAGGCTTAGCGACAACAGAAGACCACACACAACCCACACAAAGACACCTCCGGAGCTCCAAGAACGGGGATCAGGGAGAGTGCACCACTGGACCACATGGGGCACCTCCCACATTAGGCCATCTGGCCAAGCCTGAAAGATGAAACAAATATTCCTGACATATAGAAATGAACACAGTGAGACTAATAAAAAGAGAAAACAAAGAAACATGCCACAAATGAAACAACAAAAGAAAACTCCAGAAGATAAGCTAAATGAAATGGAAGTAAGCAACCTACCAGAGTCAGAGTTCAAAATAATGGTTATAAGGATGCTCAATGAACTTATGCGGAGAATGGATGAGCATGATGAGAGCATAAAAAAGGACTTAGAAAGCATGAAAAAGAACCAGACAGAAATGAGGAATACAATAACTGAAATGAAGAATACACTAGAAGGATTCAACAGTAGATTGGATGAAGCAGATCAAATCAGTGAATTAGAATAAAAGATAGCTGAATACACCCAATCAAAACAACAAAAAGAAAAAAGAAATTGAAATAAATGAAGATAGTTTAAGAGATCTCTGGAACAACATGAAGCATAAAAATATCTGAATCATAGGAGTATATAAAGAGGAAGATAGAGAGCAAGGGATTGAGATTCTATTTGAAGAAATAATGACAGAAAACTTCCCTAAACTGGCAAAGAATTAGACATACAAGTTCAAGAAGTACAAAGAGTTCTAAACAAGAAGAATTTAAACAGACCTATACCAAGACACGTCATAATTAAAATCCCAAAGGTCAAAGACAAAGAGAGAATATTAATAACAGCAAGAGAAAGGAAGCTGGTTACTTACAAGGGTACCCCCATAAGAATGTCTACTGGCTTTTCAATGAAAACTTTGCAGGCCAGAAGGGATGGCAAGAAATATTCAAAGATATGAAAAATAAGAACCTACAACCATGAATACTCTTCCCAGCAAGGAATTCAGTTAAAAAGGAAGGTGAAATAAAGAGCTTCCCAGACAGAAAAAGCTTAAGGAATTCATCACCAACAAGCCAGCATTACAAGAAATGTTAAAGGATCATTTGTAAAAAGATAAGGGATAAAAAAGAAAATACAAATAACAAATATGAATAATAAAATGACAGTAACAATATACCTATCAGTAATCACTTTAAATGTAAGTGGATTAAATTCTCCAATCAAAAGACATAGGGTCACCAAATGGATAAGAAAACAAGACCCATGCAGATTCTGTCTACAAGAGACCCACTTCAGATCAAACAAGACTCACAGACTGAAAGTAAAAGGGATGGAAAATATATTTCACGCAAATGGAAATTAAAAAAAAAGCCAGGGTAGCTTACATCAGCTAAAATAGATTTTTAAACAAAGGTTATAAGAGAAAAAAAAAGACATTACATAATAATATAGGAGTTGATAAATCAAAAGGATATAACCCTAGTAAACACATACACACCCAACATAGGAGCACCTACATACATAAAGCAATTATTGACTGACATAAAAGGAGAGATCAATAGTAACACACTCATAGTAGGAGATTTTAACACTCTATTGACACCAATGGACAGATCTTCCAGGCAAAGAATCAACAAGAAAACAATGGGTCTAAAAGATACACTAGAACAGATGGAGTTAATAGATATTTTCAGAGCATTTTACCCCAAAGCAGCAAAACATACATTCTTCTCAAGTGCATATGAAACATTTTTAAGGGTAGACCACATTTAGTATGCAGAACAAGTCTCCATAAATTTAAAATCACAATGGTATAAAACTAAAAATCAACTACAAGAAAAAACCTGGAAAATACACAAAAACATGGAGGTTAAATAACATGCTACTAAACAATGAATGGTTTATTAATGAGATCAAGGAAGAAATCAAAAGATACCTAAAGACAAATAAAAATAAAAACACAGTGGCTCAAAATTTATGGGACACAGCGAAAGCAGTCCTACAAGGGAAATTCATAGCAATACAGGCTTATCTCAAGAAGCAAGAAAAAGTTCAAATAAACAATCTAACCTTACAATTAAAAGACCTAAAAAAAGAACAGCAAATAAAGCCCAAAGGGAATAGAAGGAAGGAAATAATAAAGATGAGAGCAGAAATAAATTAAATAGAGTCTATAAAACAATACAAAAGATTAATGAAACCAAGAGCTGGTTCTTTGAAAGGATAAATAAAATGTACAGACCCTTAGCCAGACTCATCAAGGAAAATGAGAAAGGACTCAAATAAAATCAGAAATGAAAGTAGAGAAATAAGCACAGACTCCACTGAAATACATGGATCATAAGAAAATACTACAAGCAATTGTACACCAAAAATTTAACAACCTGGAAGAAATGGACACATTCCTAGAAATACACAATCTCCCAAGACTGAATCAAAAAGAAACAGAAAATCTGAACTGACCGATTACCAATAATGAAATAAAATCAGTAATAAAAAACCTCCCCAAAAACAAGTCCTGGACCAGATGGCTTCATAAGCGAATTTTACCAAACATTCAAAGAAGAATTATCACCTATTCTTCTCACACTATTCCAGAAAATTTAAGATGAGAGAAGGCTTCCTAACTCCTTTAATGAGGCCACCATTACCTTGATTCCAAAACCAGACAAAGACATTACAAAAAACAAAAACGAGAAAACTATAGGCCAATATCTCTTATGAACATGGATTCAAAAATCCTCAACTAAATATTAGCAAACTGAATTCAGCAATGCATTAAAAATATCATACATCATGATCAAGTTGGATTTATTCCTTGGGTGCAAGGTTGGTTCAATATCCACAAATCAATTAATGTGATACACCACATTAACAAATTGAAAGATAAAAAATATATAGTCATATCAATAGATGCAGAAAAAGTGTTCGACAAAATCCAGCATCCATTTATGATAAAAAATTCTCAACAAAGTAAGAATAGAGGAAACATACCTCAACATAATAAAGGCCATATATGACAAACCTACAGCTAACATCATACTCAAAGAGAAAGGCTAAAAGCATTTTCCTCAAGATCAGGAACAAGACAAGGATGCCCACTTTTACCACTCCTCTTCAACATTGTATTGGAAGTCTTAGCTACAGCAAGAAAGAGAAATAAAAGGCATCTGAATTGGAAAAGAAGTGAAACTCTCATTATTTTCCAATAACTTGATACCATACGTAGAGAACCCTAAAGATTCCACCAAAAAACTGTTAGAACTGATCAATGAATTCAGTAAAGTAGCAGGTTACAAAATAAATATTCAGAAATCAGTGGAATTTTTATACATAATTATATCATATATAATGACAAACTTTCAGAAAGAGAATTTAAGAAAACAATCCCATTTACAATTGCATTGAAAACTATAAAATACCTGAGATTCAAATTAACTAAGAAAGTAGAAGATCTGTTTTCAGAAAATTATATGTCATTGAAAAAAGAAATTGAAGAAGATATAAATAAATGGAAGCATACACCCTGTTCATGGGTAGGAAGAACCAACATTGTTAAAATGGCCATATTACCCAAAGCAATCTATACATTCAAGGCAATCCCTATCAAAACACCAAAAGCATTTTTCAGAGAGCTAGAACCAATAATCCTAAAATTTATATGGAGCCATAAAAAAAATCTGAATAGCCTTGGCAATCTTGAGAAAGAACAAAGTTGGAAGTATCATACTACCTGATATCAAACTATACTACAAGGGTACGGTAATCAAAACAGCATAGTATTGGCATAAAAACAGATACATTGATCAATGGAACAGAAAGGAGAGCCCAGAAATAAATGCATGCCTATACACTGAAAAAGGAGGTAAGAATATACAATAGGGTAAAGACAGTCTCTTCTTACACCATATACAAGAATAGACTCAAAATGGATTAACGTTTTAAATGAAAGACACAAAATCATAAAAGTTTTAGAAGAAAACATAGGCAATAAAGTCTCTGATATTACTAACAGGAATTTCTTTACAGATATAGTTCCTTGGGCAAGGGAAACAAAAGAAAAAAATAAACAAATCGGACTACATCAAACTAAAAAGTTTTTGTACAGCAAAGGAAACCATCAACAAAACAAAAAGACAACTGACTCTTTGGGAGAAGGTATTTCTAATGATACATCTGATAAGGGGTTAGTATTTAAAATTTATAAAGAACTTATGCAAAACAACAACAAAACGAACAATCCAATTAAAAAATGGGCAGAAGAACTGAACAGATACTTCTCCAAAAAAGAAATACAGATCACTAACAGACACATGAAAAGATGCTCAAGGTCACTAATCAAAGAAATGCAAATTAAAACCAAAATGAGATATCACCTCACACCTGTCGGAATGGCTATCATCAATAAATCAAAAATCAGCAAGTGTTGGCGAGGATGTGGAGAAAAGGGAACCCTCATACACTGTTGGTGGAATCGCAAATTGGTACAGCCGCTATGGAAAACAGTATGAAGGTTCCTCAAAAAATAAAAAAATAAATATACCTTTTAACCCAGCAATTGCACTTCTGGGTATTTATCCAAAGAAAACCAAAACAATGCACTCTAATATTCATGGCAGCACAATTTACAACAGCCAAGATATGGAAGCAACCTAAATGCCCAGCAACAGACGATTAGATAAAGAAATTATGGTTCATATATACAATGGAATATTACTTGACCATTAAAAAAATAAAATCCTACCAATTTGCAACAGCATAGATGGACCTAGAGGTTATTATGCTGAGTGAAATAAGTCAGAGAAAGATAGATACCATATGATTTTACTTACATGCTGTATCTAAGGAACAAAAAGAACAAACTAATCAAAAACAGACTCACAAATATAGTGGACAATTTGATGATGAGCAGAGGGTGGATGGGAGGCTGGGAGAATGGGATGAAGAGTTAAAGAAGTCCAAATTAGTAGTTCATCATTAGGCATGGGGAGCATGGCAGCGGGAATGCAGTTAGCATTAATATAATGGCTAAGTGGAGGGCCAGGTGAGGGAGGGAGCAATTGTGGGGATAGATAGTTTTATGAATATTATAGATGTCTAATCAATTTACTATATACTTGAAATGTATTGAATGTATTAAAAAATGCAACCAACTTCTAAATATTAATTTTGTATCCTGCTAGTTTACTGAAATCATTTATCAGTTTTAATAGTTTTTTTTTGTTGGAATCTTTAGTGTTCTATACATATAGTATTATGTCATCAGCAATAATAACAGTTTTACTTCTTTCTTTCCAATTTTAATGACTTTTACTTCTTTTTCTTGTCTGATTCCCATACAATGTTGAATAGAAGTGGAAGTGTCATTCTTGTCTTGTTCCTGATCTTAAAGAAAATGCTTTTAGCCTTTCCTCATTTAGTATGATATTAGCTATAAGTCTGTTATTTATGGCCTTTATTATATTGAGATATGTTCCTTCTATTTCTATTTTGCTTAAATATTATCATAAATGGATGCTGGATTTTGTCAAACGCTTTTTATGATCTAATAATATGATCATATGTTTTTTATCTTTCAATTTGTTAATGTGGTATATCACATTAATTGATTTGCAGATATTGAACCAACCTAGCATCCCAGGAATAAATCCAACTTGATCATGGCATATGATATTTTTAATGTATTGCTGAATTTGGTTTGCTAATATTTTATTGAGGATTTTTGTATTAATGTTTATCAAGGATATTGCCTATAGTCTTATTTTTTCGTAATATCTTTTTTTAATCAGAGTAAAGGTGGCCCGATTAAAAAAAAAAAACAATTAGGCAACCTTTTTTCCTCTTGAATATTTTGGAATAGTTTGAGAAAAATAGGTGTTAATTTTTTGAATGTTTGGTAAAAATTTACCTATGAAGCCATTCAGTCCAGGACTTTTGTTTTGGGTGAGTTATTCGATTACAAACTAGATTTCATTGGTGTCAATCAGTTGATTAAGATTTTCTGTTAATTAAGATCTTCTTGACTCAGTCATGGGAGATTGTATGTTTCTAGCAATGTATCCATTTTTTCCAGTTTGTTCAATTTATTTGTATATAATTGCTTGCGGTATTTTCTTATAATCTTTTGTATTTCTCTGGAGTCCATAGTTACTTCTATTTTATTTCTGATTTTATTTATTTGGATCATCTCATCATTAACCCATTCATTGTTAAGTAGCATATTATTTGTCCTCCATGTGTTTGTGTATTTTCCATTTGTTTAATTGTAGTTGATTTCTAGTTTCATATCATTGTGGTAGGAGAAGACACTTGATAGGATTTCAATCTTCTTAAATTTATTGTGACTTATTTTATGGCCTAACATGTTAGTCTTACTTGAAAAATGTTGTGTTCCCTTGAAAAGAATGTATATTCTGCTGTTTTTCGGTGAAATGCTCTAAAAATATCAATTAAATCCATCTGGTCTAGTGTGTCATTTAAGGCTACTATTTTCTTGTTGATTTTCTGTCTGGAAGATCTGTTTATTGGTGTTAATGAGATGGGAAAATCTCCTATTATGAGTGTCTTACTGTTGATCTCTCCATGTATGTCACTCAATAATTGTTTTATACATGTAGGTGTTCCTATGTTAGGTGCATATATGTTTACTAGTGTTGTGTCTTCTTGTTGGATTGATCCCTTTATCATTGTGTAATACTCTTCTTCGTTTTCTACTATATAGCCTTTGTTTTAAAATCTCTTTTGTCTGATATAAGTATTTCTACCTCAACATTTTTTTTTATTTCCATTTGCTGAAATATCTTTGTCCATCCCTTTTCTTTCAGTCAGTGTGTATCATCTGATCTGAAGTGGGTCTCTTTAGACAGTGCATGTATGGGTCTTTTTTTCTTATCCATTCATCTACCTATGTCTTTTGATTGGAGCATTTACTACATTTGTATTTAAAGTGGTTATTGATAGGTACATAGTTATTGCCATTTTATTATTCATATTTATGAATTTTTTCTCTTCTTTTTACAGTAGTCCCCTTAACATTTCTTGTAATACTGGCTTGTTGGTGATGTATTCTTTTAGCTTTTTTTTCTGTCTGGGAAGCTCTTTATCTCACCTTCCATTTAAACTGATAGTGCTGGTGGGTAGAGTATTATTGGTTGTAGGTTCTTGTTTTTCAATACTTTGAATATTTCTTGCCAGTCCCTTCTGGCCTCAAAGTTTCTGTTGGAAAATCAGCTTGTCCTGGCACCAGTGCTCCACCACCAAATATCTCCCCAAAAATATGTAAGCCACAGTTTTGAAGTTCCATTACCTGTGATGAATGCAGCCCATGGAAGAGCCAGAGCAGGGGCAGTTTCCTGGCAACAAACTGTAATGAGCAATTTGTGGATTGAGTGGTGCAGGGTCTCAAGGAGACATAAAGTGGAGTGGAACAATCTCATTGGGCCAATGAAGGTTTAAACTGGGCCATGCGGGGGGAAGTTTCAACACAGACAAGATGGTAGTCATCTGTAGACTGCCCCAGAGAGAGGCCCAACAAAAGAACAATGGCAACTGTCCCTCCAGCACTTACCCCTGTGCCACACAACTCAGTCTTTCCCTGTATGTCTCTTGCACCTCCCAAGCAGCTTAATCTCCACTGACCCAGAATGAGTATCTGCCAGCAAGTGAGTTTGTGTGCAGGCCCTTTAAGGGAGATATCTGGATTTTCAGGTTCATTCCATTGCCTCTGGTTGGCCAGAATTCCCACTGATTTTTACAGGCATATTTTGTGAGAACTCCCCTTCCTGGGTGGAACTCTGAGCTAAGGAGCCCCTATGTGGGACTAATTGTAAATTCTGTCATAGACAATAAAGCTGTTAAATCCCTTGGTTAATAAAAAATAAACTAAAACTAAGACTTTATAAAGTTAAAGCACATCTAGAGAGTCTAGAGAAGTACTAATTCATATCACCCTGCCCTAATCAGCTAAACTGATAGTGCTGGTGGGACTATCATGTACCTCAGGATGTCATGTTCATGTACCTCAGGATGTCACACCTCAAGGGATTTGTCATTTCTAGCAGTATATCTTTTGGGCAACTAATTACTGGAAAGAAGAAGAAGGCCAGGATGATCATATGCTTGGATTCGGAAATGATTTATATAACTTTTATTCACCATCTGAAAGTTATAGACCATGCAGTTATAGACCATCATGTAGAGAGACTGTTTCTTGCTGAGCCTCTATAGCTAATCACATAAAGTTAACCCTATGTAGCTAACTACTCAAGGAGAAAACAGGATTATCTCTGTGAATTTACCTAAGATGGATCAATTGTAATTCATTGATGAGATTCTCCCTTAGTCAAGGATCCTTAACAGTTCACTAATCTGCATTTTAGTCCAAAGGACTTGATGATCTTCAACACAAAGTCATTTGAAGAATATAATAGAGTAACTTGCAAAGCAATTTTTTCAGTATAAAGAAAAATTAGTTTCTGATAGTGTGAAGTGTTGTCCAATCCTTGTATTCATTCTTACTTTACAGCACTATTTTCTTTCATTGTCACAGCTCTTCAAACACATAATCGTGCACACACCATGAGCTCACACACACAGGCCCTTTCACTTAGCCTGAGTCTCCCCAGCTGGCTCTTCTGAGCTGATATCTTTAGAGTAGCTTTCTTAACATTATTTTTTAAATTCTCAGACCACTTTGAGAATCTATTGAAGATTGCAGGCCCCCTCCCCAAGGAGTGAAACACATTCACACAAGATAATACATGCAATTTCAAGGGTCGCTTATTCTCCCTCTCTTCCTGTATCCCATCCTCAACAACCTACTCCTGTGGATGAAGCCCTTTCATAGACTCCTGGTTAAGATTTCATGTATTAGGTTCAAGGAAAAAAAATAGTTTGCTCTTCTCTATCTCAACACTCCTCTGATAGGTTATCAAATAAACTGACAACATACATGATCATTTTGACCTAATTGACAGGTAAGTCTCTATTTGTAGTTAAAACCATCAAACTAGTTTATGTTTCCAAACATTGTCATGTTGACTCAGAAACTAATATAGTTCTTATTAGATTCACACTTTTTAAAGTATCAATCCTGATCAGTAGCCTATCCATTATATTGCATCTTTTCACATATAATTGATAAATTTATAAATTTACTTTATAACTTTTCCAGATTTAAACTTCCTGGGGAGAAATAAATTGATATAGTATGGCTTTGCTATCTGAAGAACTATAATGTTCACTGAGTTCTACTGTATGTAGATAGAAACTTCATTTTGTACCAGTTTTATTTGTTAAAACCAATTAATTTAATTGCCCCCTCCCAATGTATATAATCCATTTTAATTGGTCGATTCATTTGTTTCCTGGAAACACAGACTAATATGGTTACTATATTATTTGCTGTATTTAAAACTGTGAAGGGAAGGACAATATTGTCAATAGTTTATTACAGAAAGGGATCAAGATTGTTCTGTATCTTCACTCTCTGTCAGGTTATTCATTGTATAACTTAATTACTCTGCTCTCTACTTCTCTATCTGTAAAATTTATCTCAAGTTAATTTTTGAGCATCTTCTTACATGTCTTATACAATTTCACTTGTTTTAAGATCCACAAATGTGTAGTTCTCAGCCTAAAGTTGGATGACATAAATCTTGCTCCTACTGGATGTCCTTGTAGATTTTCTTCTCCTCCATTTCCTTGTTCCATATTAGGCCACATTGTACACTGCCCCTTGACATTTCAAAGATTGGAAAACTATAGATTTTCTCTAACTCAGTTCTACTGATAAAAACTGTCTTCAACTAAGTTTCTTTCATCTGACCTCAAAAATAATTTCATTTTTACTGGTTGCCAATTATTTAGTTCCTCATTGGCTGAACAGGGAGGATAAGGAAAAGTCAGTTATGACATCATCATTAGCAATATACCAAGAACAACAATATTATTTCTTGTTATTTAAGTATATAGTACCTTTTCCCTGTTTACAGCAGATTTCATACACTTCTTAGTGCTTTCTTTCAATAGGGAATTAAGGTAAGGTAAAAAAGGGAAACTTTTAATATGATGCAATTAAACTTAAGGAAGTCTCAAAAATACATTCTCTGAAGATTTTTTTAAGTCAGATTCACTTCTGTATGAGATAGTTTAAGTCTAGGTATCCCTAGAAATTTTCTTTTCATGCTAATATGTTCACACACACACATTGTAGTAACACAAAAGTGACATCATATATTTGTGAACTTAGTGTTGTTGTAGCCACCAGCCCCCGATAGACACATGGACCACCAGAAATCAGTGAGTTATGCTGTTACTGTTCAAGACTCTGTTATTCTCCAGATATTTATTGTGTCCTTTTCTTAAAAATTAAAGAAAGAAGAAAATAAGAGCCCCCACCAAATGCTTCTTGGTACCTTGAGTAAGTTAGACTCAACAAAGGTCAATGTAACATCTAAATTGTCTTGAGATTTTACTGTTTCCTTTAGAATGACTGGTTAATATTTACTACATTGTTCTTTGGATTCAACTCCTGTTATTGACTGAGGATTGAGTAGAACTGAAATGGCACCCACTTAGGGAAAGTTAGCATGCTAAGGAGCAGCAAAACTTATAGAGTGCTCTGCTGAAGGAACTAATGGAACTCAGACTTTGAGAGCTCTGATAATATCTGAGAAATCATTGAAAACCATCTCTTTGTTAGTAGCACTGAAGCTATAAATAAACACAACATATAGATGAATTAAGTGGTTACCTCCCCAGTTTGATCTCATGTGTTAACAATGGCATTCAAAGGTTTCCTCCACCTCACCCAAAATTATCTTCACTGGCCTTGCAACAGTGCCCCCAAATTTTCATTCTAAGAAATGTGTTTCTTTGAGTTGAGACATTAGAGTTTCTACCATAAGAACCTTTGCTAGAATGACCCATCAAGCTAAAATCATTCATTAGTCCCTGGGCATGGATTCATTTGTCAGATTAATTTTCAAAGGAACTGCTAGCTCAAAGCAGGGCTCTAAAAACAATACAGGTACGTTGTGATATGGGCAAGGGATAGAACTGGAATATGGGGTAGGATAGTCTAGATAAGGGTTGCTGCGGTTGGAAGTGCTAAGATGTCAGTGAATGGCAAGAGTGGGAACTTGGTCTTCAGGGACAGAATACCATGTAAAGATGAACAGGGAGGGAAGTCCATTCTTCAGTATCAAATATTTCTGGCCATGTATAAGGAAAGAAGCTGAGAAAAACACGAAGAACAAGTAAAGTGTTGCAGCCACCACAGAGCAGACCAAGGAAACTCTCATAATGCCAAGTCATTAGACAACAACTCCAAAGTTAGCATAGTCTCTCTTTCTCCATTCCCTTATATCAGAAAAATATAAAAATAGATCAAACATTATACTAAGTGAAAACCAGATGCAAAATGATCCATATTATATGATTCCATTCATATGAACTATTCAGAATAAGCAAATCCATATAGATGGAAAACAGAATCAGAGACCCAGAGAGGTGGAGAGTGAAGAGTGACTGCTAATAGGTACTGGATTTATTCAGGATATGATAAAAATGTTCTGGAATTGGATAATGGTAATTGTTGCACAACTCTGTGAATGTACTAGAAACTGCTGAATTGTACATTTTAGAAACATGAAATTTTATGATATGTGAATTATACCTCAATAAAAATTGTTTTAATTCAAAAAGAAGAATAGATGGCCCTTTAAATCATGTAGATCCTGAACAAAAGCAAAGATCAACTTCAAGACTCTTCCTTCAGGAGCATTTCTTGTTCTAAGAAGATTTGCAATTTCACTTCTTTTTCCTCCTAACTCATGGCATGCTTCAAGTCAGTCACTTGCTAAGTGGCGATGCCATTGATGGACTGAAACCCTTGTGAAAAATTCACATACTGGCACCTCAACATAGAGTCAGTTGCTACCTAGACAGCAGACCAACTTTGGTGGTGGCTCAATCTTAAATCCTTAACTAAAAGTAATTCTGAGACAGAACAAGGTCAGTCACTGGAAATAAATTCCCTTATTTTCATTTCCTCCCTCTGAGATGTTAATGAGAAAAGCTGCTCTTCACAATATGGGACATCTTTCCAAATTCAGACTGACATTGGCAGGATCAGAAGCTGCACGAAAGTCAGACCATCCCTCTCCCCACTCTTTGCCATTACCTAAGAATGTCAAAACCCTTTGTAGCCACACAAATGGTTATGTACCATGAGAATATGTTGTGGGTGAAATTATGTTTGAATGAGGTCCTTTTGGTATTTGCACAACTAAATTTCCTTCAGGAAGAGCAACCATGTAACAGTGATTAGAATCAGCCTCAAGAACACTCACCCTGTAAGTTAGAGGCCACAAAAACAAGTGAGTGTCTAGAGACAGAGAAACTCAAAAAGGTTCAAATGCTTGAGGCCAGGTTTCTAATCAGAGTTCCCCATTCTTACCTTTTCACCTTTTGTGTCAATCCACAGGATACTTACCCTTTTTGAGGCAGGCCTAGGGAACAGAAAAGTCAGTGGATCCTGACCTGTTGCTCAACTAGTAAACTCCCAGGAAGATCTTTTTAAAAGAATTGAATCACTAGTAGCAGATAGCTTCAAATAAAATCATTTTCTATCTTTTCTTCATTCCTGACATTCCAAAGAATAAGAACATTTTCTAGTTTAGATAAAAAGATTTGTGATCTTTATGTTTTTCAAAATGACATATAAGGCCAAGCTTAAAAGGATTTTAAAATTTAAATGATTATATTTCAGAGATGATTACAGCCTTTTAGTTCTAGGCAGATTTGCCCCAAAGTCAGGCTTGTCACAGACTGCGCCCCCTGTGTGAGAAGCTTCAATACCAGGTCCCAGAGTGAAATACCCCGGGTAATACCTTGTGCCAAGGGGCTTACAGATCTGGGACATCCAAAGTGTTCTGCTTTTTCTGACCTGACAACTCTGTTTTTCCCACCCTAGTTGTCACTTTGGAACATGAATAGCTAGAAGGTACAAGGCCCTAGTGGTTAATGTACATGATGTTTTATTGAAACTATTTTGATAAGGCAGTTTTGAAAGCAAGGACATTCTGTCATGGTCTAAGAAAAAAACCTTTATACTTTAAATTTGTTATTTAAAAATTATTTCTAAGTAATGTGCTAATGTGAACAAGAGATCTTCCTATCTTATCTCTGAGATTATGTAAATGGTTTAGGATTAGGTTTGGGATGCCTGTTGCACACCAGACTTGATAATAAAACAGTGTTTTGCATTTTAATAAGGTGACTTTCAAAACAGTGTCTAGAGTGATCAGACCCTTTACAGTGGCTACTTATTCAAACATTAACCCAGTGGTTCTTAAACCTTATTTTGGGTCAGAATCATCAGCCAACTTTGTTAATAATAAAATTCCCAGGCCCACTCCTACCTTGAGATTCTGATTCGAAATGACTGGAGAGAGCCCAAGGAAACTGCACATGTAGCAAGAACTTAACTGATTCTATAAAAAATGGCCCATAGAACTTTTTGAATAAAACTGCCTTAGAGTTTTACCCACCTAACAAACAGGGTATTCAATCACCTTTACACTGTATTAGGAGAAGCCAGGAGGGATTGTGCTCACTTTGATTTGGATATCTAACTAAAAGATCCCAACTGAGTCTTTCTGGTAGCCACAGACTAAATTAGAAATAGGTGTTTTTGCTTAGATTTGGCTTGTTAAATGTTACTAATGACTCTCTATTTGCTTTTACTTGCTACTCACGGATCCACCTTGTGCATCCTAGAAACAGAGATACCAGACATAGGTAAGCAAATCACATGGACAGCTGGGTAATGCCCCTTCTTGCCAAAGAGGCCTCCTCTTAATAATGTGCTAATAAGGAAATTTTACTTTTTAAATAAGTTTAAAAGAATAATGTGAAAATAAACTTGGAAGTTATGACTCAAGTAAGTGTCTTCCAAAAGAAGAGAGCTCCACTAAGAAGGAATTTGCTGAAGGATCAGAATATACCAAAAAGAAAAAAAGATAAGTGAAAGCTAGCAGTTCAGTGCTTTATGAGAAAGCAAGGCCTTAAGTCTCATTATGTTTTCCATAAGTAATGTCACAAATGAGTCTGTAAGTTCAAATAGATTCATTGTTTTAAAGTTACAGGTAGAGAGGTAATACAGCAGTCTTCTCAGATCCAGAAGTATAGCTGATAAGCATATTAAGAGGCAGTGACCACAATAACTTTCTTGAATAAGATGTTCTCTTTTTTCTTTTATGTGACCTCATGGTTTCTATTTCTTCCCACCAAAAAGAAATAGTAGAAAAGATTAAACCGATTATTTGCCAACAATGGCGCACAACTCTGGAGTTAATCATAATGAGTATTTCTATTTAATTTGTTTATGCATTACACTTGTCAAAACCATTCTAAATTACCTGAAATTGCCAAGGACAATACTGAATTTGTTCACTTCCAAATGCCAATCAGAATTCACAGTGGCATTGATAAGATTTTTAATTTGAATTTCGTTTGAGAGATTCCACTTCTTAAATGCTAGTGCACAATCTTAGCCTTCTTACTTTGACATAACTGATTTCTTAAGCAAATTAAGTTGGTTGTCAAATTGCTTACTGGCTAAATGTTGCATGATATTAATTATAAGCATTAACTGCCCATTTAACAATCTATGTCATTTTAACTAGTGTGAATGATCTTTGCTAAGTTGAAGGTCATTGCTTGAATGTAAAACTAAACAGAAGTTACAAAAGAAATCTTCATATATCCCAAATTGCAATAAGCGTTTAGACACAAGAGATTAGAACAAATTGGAATGTGTCCAGTGGTTTTTCAGAAAGTAGAAAGAAACCAATCTCAAAATAGCTGAAGTGAACTTGAGATATGGAATGAAATGGCAAGAAATTACATATCAATATAGGAGAACTCCTGACTGTTGACTATGAAAAAATAACATTAATCAGATTTGAATTTGGTGTTTGGGGCTATTCTATTTTGTAAAGGCCAATGCACGACATTTAAGAACAGCCTAATTGAGCTAAATAGGATATGCTGCTCAGGTAGAAGAAGGTAAGGAAACTGATTTTTATTTTTTGTCACCTTCAGAACAAAAGCATTCTGAAGGTATTTTGTGTATACAGTCACATATGATCTGATCTAATCTTATTCCAGGTACAGGCTTGTTAATGACCCTGAGCACGCTCCTTATGTGTCTGGGTTTCCCCAGCTGAGATTTGAGAATGATAATTTTAACTTCCCTCATAGACACATTGAGGGTATTCAATAATAAATTAATATAATACATTCCAAAGTGTTTTTGTGTGAATAACATTTCTCTTAGAAAAATAGCTATGGACTTTTGTAAACAAAACCTGATTAATCTGGCTCAGGTGAAACTTCCATAAACTGGCTACCAAAATATTGAAGGTTGTTTCAAGAAAGGGTTGCCCTTCTTTGTTCGAAAAAGATGTAAGAATACTGGAGAAATTTTATTCTGAAGGCAAGAATTCAACCAAATATATAAACACTTTTACTCAAACACCTATTTAAACAGTCTTTGCTACAGAGATACCTTGTCTGCTATGACTGCTAAATCAATACTGGAGTCTATTAGGGCCCTTTAAATTTTATTTACAGCAGCTATTATGGTAGTTCCAGGGTTGCAGATGTCCCTATAATCTACTAGGCTCTCTTATTTGATGAAGGTAAGTAGAAAAAAAATCAGATATTCCAATTCGATCTTTATTTTTTTTCAATTAAAACTATAAACTGGGTCTCAAATCAGCATTTGCCAGACTTTGCTATCATTACCATATATAATATGCTTAGAGGGCAAATACAATTACAAATACAATCTGAAACAAGATGGTCCTTAATGATATTATTCTCTCCCCTCCATTTTGCTTGGATAAGTAGCCAAGTCCTGAACTCTTTCATGTCTCAGTTAGTTTCATGTCCTTCAGTTTAGTTTGGTTCAGCTCTTACTGAACCTTAACCCTGTCAGACACTCTATTGGCACTGAAAATAGAAATGGATGAATATGGTTCCTGCTTATAAAAATCTCACAGTGTAATTGGAGAGAGAGAGAGATGTGATCTTGGTTTCTAATACAATTCTCCAGTAAAAGAAACTAAGGGTCCTTGGAGAAACTACTCATTTTAGTACTGGGATTATGATTGTACAAGGTGAGCCTGAAACATTTTGAAGTTTCAAAAGGTAAGGAAATGCTCAGAAAAATAAACGAAAGAAAGAAAGAAAGAAAGAAAGAAAGAAAGAAAGAAAGAAAGAAAGAAAGAAAGAAAGAAAGAAAGAAAGAAAGAAAGGAAGGAAGGAAGGAAGGAAGGAAGGAAGGAAGGAAGGAAGGAAGGAAGGAAGGAAGGAAGGAAGGAAGGAAAGAAAATAGCCCAGATTGATGGGGATATGTCAAAGGGGCACACAAGCCAATAGAAAGCTCCCAAGGGCTAAAGCTAGAACAATTTGAGCAACAAGATAAAGTAGCACTGAATTTTAATACACAGTATAAAACAAATATCCATGAGTCCATATTGCTATAAATGGTTGAATTCATAAATCAATAGAGAAGAGATAAAGCTCTCATGCAGAAGAATTTTAAATAATTTATGTAGATACTCTACCCCCAAGGAGATAGAGTATAACTCCATACTCATTAAGTGTTACGTTTGCTGAGTAACCTCCTTCAAAAACATACAATATGGAGTGTGAAAGAGAAAGTAATTCCACAGTGCAGAAATCTGACAAACACAACCTCAGCCAGACAATCAAGGACAGCATCAACAGTGATAAGTCATATTGATACTATGTACCCTTGATTTGATTTAATGAAAATGGCACTTTATCCCTGGTCATCCTCCCCAAAGTCTATAACCCCTAACTATGAGAAAAATGTTGGACACATTCAGTAGAGGGCATCCTACAAAATACCCAACCAGCACTGCTTTAAACTGTTAATCATCAAAAACAAGACAAGACTGAGAAATTGTCACAGCCCAGAAGAGCCTAAGGAGACATGAGGACTAAATATAATTTGCTATCTTAGATGGAATCCTAGAACATAAAAAGAATATTAGGTAAAAACTGAGGAAATCTGAATAAAGCATGGACTTCAGTTAATAATTTTAAAAATAATGTTACTACAATGTGATAGGTGCTACTAGGTCATATGTCCCTCTTCTCTGCTCATTTTTCCCTGACTACTTCTGTTCTAACTTTTGGGTTTATGGCAGTCGTGTCCTGTTTATTGATCTGGCACCCCCATTAGACTATGAGTTTCATGAAGAAAGAGGCTATATTATACAAACAAGTAGATCTCCAGACCTGCTGTGCATCCTGGTTCCTAACAGGTCACTGGCTAGTACCAATCTACATTCCAGGGGTTGGGGACCACTGTTTTACAAGACACAGTTAAGGATAGAAAGAAGGAGGAATAAATGGTTTCTGGCTTGACAACTGGGTGTGAAGCAGAGTTCTGGGCAGCGAGCACATTAGAGATAAAAAAAGGGTTACTCTCCAAGCTCTCATGGTTTATTGGGGGGAGGGGTACAAATACAAAAGTTACTATAAAATGTAATCCCCAGAACAGAGTTGAGTGTATTGCAGATAACACAGACTGGAGATTTGCAGAAGGCTTTCTTCAGGAGAGGATGACTGAGTAAAGCCTTAAAATTCATGTGAGATTTTATTAAGTTTAGAAAGGTTTGTATACCACACCAAGGAACATTAACAATTTTTTAGAGCTTTTAAAGATGGGAGCCAAATAATCAGAATAACTCTAGAGGCAGAGTGGGAAAAAATAGCTTCCATATTTCAAAAACACCTCCTATGAATAAGACTATAGAAAATATTCCAGGCCAGAAACAATGAGAGTTAGAACTAATGTCGTGGCTTGAGGAATAGAAGAAGAGAATAGTTCTTAAAGCTAGTTTACAGGCACAATTGAATGTGCAAAGAAAAGGAGAGTAAGTGTTAAACTTCCAGGTTTGGGACTTGGATATCAGTAGTACACGAACCTTAGGTTCAAACAAAATATCCCCCAAACCAAAGTTACTTCAGCTATCGAAAATAATGAAATTAGCAAGAATTAAAATTAATGAATGATCTCAGCCATGTATGCAGATAAAAATAACGCAAGATATTCTGTGTTAATATTTAATTGGAAAGTTTTAAGAATATCAAAACCCAATCAAGGTAACTTTAGTGTCACTTTTAGGAGGTATAGCTGATTATGATCATAATCCCCCAAAAAGTCAAATGTAGTCAGTTCTATTATGTCCTGAAATAAGAAAAAAATAGTTTAGAGAAGTACAGTAATCAGATTAAAAATGGTAGCTCGGAGAGAGAAGGTTTATTAATGTATCTCCAGCACACCAATCCTAAGTAACACTCTTCTTCCTTTGTTCATGCCTTTCAATTTACGACAGAAGCCTGAGAGAATGATAGGGCCTGTAAATGAATCAAGAAGCCCAGAAGAGAAGTAGGTTTATGCAGGATGGAGCAGGCAGGAAACGAGAATAACTTAATTGAATCTGTTGAGTTTGAGGTGGCTGTGAGACATCTAGGAAGTCATCTAGTAAATAATTGGAGAACAGGTTATGAAAGGTATGTGTGAGAAAAATGATCTGAGATTTACTCTCTTCTACTTCTTCCTCTACTTGCAAATGGATGGTATTGAAATGTCAGAATCATTACAGATTAGCAGTACCCACTGAATTTTTTATACCCACACCCATACTAGAAAAACAAAGTATCCATCTCCTCAATACATAAGAAGGCTGCAAATACTGATACATGAAGATACATGCATTCTTTCATCTGTTGAGAAAATTTTCCATTCGTGACAAAAGCAGATCCCAGGGGTGGATATTGAACAAATTGTTTTGAATAACTTTACTTTTCTCTTCCTTAGCACAAGTCCTGCTCACAAATACTATCTGGCTATGGACCCTATGTCTGAATTACTTTATCTATCAGACACCAATACTCGAAAAGTCTACAAGTTGAAATCTCTTGTGGAAATGAAAGATCTGTCCAAGAATTTTGAAGTGGTGGCAGGAACAGGTGATCAGTGCCTTCCTTTTGACCAGAGTCACTGTGGAGATGGTGGGAGAGCATCTGAAGCTTCACTGAACAGCCCCCGAGGTAAAAAAAAAAAAAACACTTTGGTCATCTAAAGATTTTATTTGACTTCTCAAAATCTTAAGACTGTCACCATGTTGTAGTCCATCTATCTTAATATGCCTCTGAAGTCTATCCCAGAAGATAGGCACAGTCAGGACTAATTTTTAGCCAATATAATTAGCATAATCATAACATTTAAAATATTGAAATGCTACTTTTCTGGTTGACAATTAATTATTGCTTAGAGCCCTCTCAGTACCTCCTGGACTCCCTAACCTCTTCCCAGAGACAACTTTCTGGAAACTCCCAACAGTCCAACAACCAAGGGGTTAATTCCTGGACTGGCAGAGAGCCTCAAGTATGCAGACTTATTCTACCACAGTTAACATTTAAGTATGTTGATTACGGTGACTCTAGACATACTTGGCTTTTGCTTAACAACAAACCTTTGACGAACCTTTTCTCTATTAATTTATCTAAAACATTCTTAAATCTATTAATATAAATAGATTTATATCAATTTATATCACCCCTAAGATAACAAATTCTATATTTTTTTTGCCTTCTATGGAAGCTTGACCTTATTTTTATTTGTCTTAAATATACTTCTCAATTTCAAGAGCCAACCCTCGATTCTGTTGTCTGTGATTTGTAAACAAATGTGTTCTCCCCATCAGTTTCATGATTGTATTAACTTGGATCATATTCCCATCTAGGCCATAAGCTGAATAGTCAACTTTTAAGTCTGTCATATGTCATCCACTCTATCTCCCTAATTCTTTATTTCTTCTCTAAGATGATGATGATGATGATGATATGTGTATGCTTTTATTTTAGTAGGTTTTATGAAGTACTCATTTTAGTGGGTTTTAAGAAGCCTATATGGTCTTTTTAAACTATTACACAAATAAAACATATTTATTGCAGAAAACTGAAAAAGAGAATGCAAAAATATTTTTAATTAAAGTCACGCATAATCCTACCACATGTAGAAAACCTCTGTTAACATTTGGTGTATATCTGTCTAGACTTTTTCCCTGCATATCACATGTTTTACTCTACTAATGGAATTATATTATAAAATGCTTTCTAGTCTATGGCCATTCTACCCTGAACAAGCCCAATCCTGTCTGATCTCAGAAGCTATGCAGGGTTGGGCCCGGTTAGTACTTGGATGGGAGACCACCTAGGAAAACCAGGTGCTGTAGGTGTAAAAAATAAAAATAAATAAATAATAAAAAATAAGGGATTGTAAGCTGGCAAGGTCCTTGCAATCTGTGAGGTCAACCAAGGGAGGGTCCTTGCCTTAACAAAATTAATTTAAAAATTTTTTAACATTTTAAAAATGCTTTCTATAATCTACTTTTCACACTTAATTTATTATGAACATCTTTATATGTATGTGTGTGTGTGTGTGTGTATATATATATATATATATATATATATATATATATATATATATATAGTGAGGTTAATGTGTTTGTTAGATGGCTTTATTTGAAATTTGTTATGAATTGCCATATGGGGATTAAATTCCAACTATAATCAGAGCTTAAAGCTTTCCCATTCAAGGCCATATTCAAGTCCTAACTATGTCTAACTAACCTCAACCTATTAAATCTGAATTTCTTTAACAGTGTCTATGTTACCCAATTAGCACTTGATTATATTTGCCTTCTTTTACTTTTCAGTTCTTTTAGGAATAAGAGGGTTTTTTTATTACTGAAATAAGCTGTTTGATATAAGAAACTACATCTAATATTTCTTTGGAACCTTCCCCATCTCCACAGCAATATATTACACAATGTTGAATCCACTACATGTGTTTATTGTATAATTGATCAATTAAGTTACACCTATACCGAGAATTCCTAAAAGAGAGTTTAATGGTGCTTAAAGAGGATGACCTTTTTTTCCTAATGGAACATAAGTCACCCAAGTATTATAGCAAAGTGTTTTGAAATGTTTCTTTCTTCTCTTGTGTCAGCTCTCATTTCTTACAGGTAGTAGGTCCACAATAAATATTTGATGAACAAATGAATAACTCAGGTGCAACATATAATCAGCTAATTTTTCAAGGAAATACATCAGGCTTTTACACAGTTATAAAACTCTTGTGGGTATTTTAAGGATTTCTGCATGAGAAATATTGTGCCTGAGACTGATATCCTCCTGAGTTGATGCTAGTATGAAAACAAGGCGTCTCACATACCACATTCAACCTGCCACATAAAAGATTAATATTTTGGCTTTTCCAAATAAAGCAAATAATGGTTCATTGCAACATATTTTTCTTCTTGGAAAGCAGCATTAATAGAGTACTAAAGAAGATTATTTACATGAACTCTTAAAGCATCAGCAATGAGAGTGCTATTGTATTTATTAAAGTTAATTTTAAACTAAATTTTTCTTGTTGTAGTTAGTAATGTGTTTTCCTTTGGCTTGATTTACTCATCTTTATATCCAAGAGTGGCCTTTACAATAACCTGGTACTCTTTTGTCATCCCAAAGTGGTCAGGGCCCTAAGAACATCTGGTCCATTCTTTGAACAGCTGCGAGTCTAATCTATCTAAGACAGCTTTCACATAATGTACTGAGCTGATGTTGGCAATGTCTACTCTGATCTAGTGAGTGAACGAGGATATTTAAAGGAGGGAAGTGTATGACTCACACTAAATATCCACCACATCTGCTTTAACCATATTAACAGTGCTCGAAAGACCCTGTTAGTGATCTTCGAAATCACTCACATAGCAGAATCTATGTCCAGACATCAGTCACTCTTGAAAATGCTAGTCAGAACACTTAAGGGCCTAGCCAGGGCATCTATCTCCATGCCAAATATAGACACCACTCACCCTTGGCCATGAATCAGAAGTGAGATTCTCATTACATAGAACACTGCAGGGCAATTTCATAGACCTGCGTAGAAGAAAAAATCATGCAAAAAGTCATTTAGGCACAGTGTGCAAATTGAGAGAAGAGTATTGTTAATTTAAAATTATATCTTTGAGGTTCTCCTGCAGGTTTTTTATATAGTAAGGAAGCCAATTTTTTTTGTTTTGTTTTGTTTTGTTTTGTTTTAGAACTACAATGCACATCAGTTCCTTTTCTTTTCCACCTT
Organism: Macroglossus sobrinus; assembly: GCA_004027375.1. Classification (NCBI taxonomy): domain Eukaryota; kingdom Metazoa; phylum Chordata; class Mammalia; order Chiroptera; family Pteropodidae; genus Macroglossus; species Macroglossus sobrinus. The sequence goes on from PVKZ01001252.1 coordinate 228,699, forward strand.
AGAAGACAGTAAATGTTTAATAGATTTCTTTAAGGAGAGATTTGATTTTTTTCCCACTTATAAGCTAATAAAAAAAATCTGGAAAGCTGTAGATTATTAGAAAATGGACATGCACATCTAGGGAGTATCATTTCTAAATTAGAAAAGATAGCTTGCCCTAAGATTTTAACAAGCAACATACTGCAATTACAGGTAGGCTCTCCAACATGTCGTTAATTATGCAAGGGAAGCCAAATAAATGTTAATCTTCAAGGCAGCTAATTTATTTTCTAAATCTGTTCTTAAAATATGATGTAATAAAATTTGCTTTTGAGATCATTCATCCTAAAATTGGAATAAATTGTCAAATGGAATTAAAAACCAGTCAGCAAAAGGTAAAAGATCAGAAGCCATGGGCTCTTTATTTATTTTTTTAGAAATGACAGCAAATTGTGATGAATACTGGGTTAGGGAGCCTACACTTTCTTGTTCAATCCATGTATTGCCAGTGTTTCTTTGAAAACCCTGTGTAAATCACTGTACCTCACTATGGTTTTATTTCCCTGAACACTAAAATAGACTTGATGCCTTTGACTAGTTTTGTTATGTTGGGTTAGTCATTTAAACACTGGGTCTTGAAATTCCTCAGTTGCAAACTGAAGGGCTTGAAATGATCTCCCTCCCACCTTTAATGGATGAAAATAACCACAGCTATAACTTACCAAGTGTCTACTGTGTGCCATGTACTGTATTATGTATTGTACACACAGTATCTCTACTCTTCACGACAATGCACAAGATAAATAGTATCCCCATTATATAAATGAGGTATCAGAAACTCAGGTAGGTTAAGAAATTTACCCACGGTCACATAGTTTAAAGATAACACTGGGAATTCAAACCAAGCCTGCATGCTCCAAAACCCATGATGCAAAAAAACAAACAAACAAACAAAGGAAAAAAAGAGGTGAGAGCTCAAAGACCTTACTATACCACACTGCCTACCCTTCAGCGAAAATTTATAATCTCTGTTGACTTCTCTAAGAAGCAAATAGTGGAAAATGCTTTTCAATCTAATGACACGTATTCGATAGGGACAAAGTTTTTTATTTACAAGATGAATGACTTTTCCCCTATTCTTCTGATCCTTCTGACCTGGTAGTGTACCCTTAGTGCACCACATAGCATTTACATATCTGTAAAAGTAATTATTAAAAACAAACTCCAAGAAAGCTTGTCATATCTCTTTGGAAGATTCTGTAATTAAGAATTTCAAATTTTTCTTAAGGGATAGAAGCAAGAAATCCTAACTTTATTAAATTTCTTGACTACAATCTGTAACCACAAATTTTGTTTAAAGGAAAAATGAAATGAATAGAACTTCATGTTGGATAGCCCCTGCTTACTTCTCTGGGAAGAAGTTTTTATCTGATCCACTTTTACACTTTGATTTGAATCCCAATAAAGGGAAATATTTCCCATTTTACTCATCAATGTAATGGGGCAAGGAAAAAAGTTTAGTAAAGAGCTTGATGGTATGCTAATCCCTGGCATTGCATATAAGTTTGAATTGACTTTGAAAGATGCTTTTTAAAAATGTATGGATGATGTAGTTAAAACTTAAGTTCCGTTTATTATTTTTACTACAATTTTCTTTAATTCTACAAAGAATTCAATCTAATGAGTCATGTAATAGATGGCCCAGTACTTAAGCAGAATGTGAAATGGTACTAGGTGGGTATATAAAATAAAATTTGTGACAAGCTGAATATATTTATTTTTTAAGTAGATACAGAGGGTGAAGGAGTGACTGGACAGGATGAAATTAATCAATGAGTTAATTTGATTACCTTGGACCTCACCAAAGATATTTCTATTTTCATGTGCTTCTTTGAGCAAACTGACTTTAGAATGCAGCAGGACTTGGGCAATATCTAAATTAGTGCAAACAGCCCCTGAGCTCTTTCCTAGGAGAGAAATGATTCTCAAATCTTGTCAGCTTCCAAAAGTGTTTTTAGGGTATTAATGATCCTAATCATACAGGAGTTACTTTAACTTTATTGGCAATTAAGGAAGCTGGGTATGATAAAGTCAAGACAAAAACCATCTGTTTTATATTTACCCAGATCTATATGAGGTGCATTTTGAGGCTCTACTGATCCCATGGCATCTATATGCTATCTTGATAGGCTAAATTTGAGGTTATTGGAAAGATGCTAAAATTCTGATCAGTGACATCTTATTGATGTCACTTGTGTCTACGAGGGAGGGAGTACAGAAGGCAAACAGCTATGAGAATATTTTTTTGGTTTTTTCATGCAATGGGGAGCAATAAAATTTTTCCTAAAAGTCTTTATTATATGATTCATTATGATGACATACCACTTCGATTGACACTAGGGCCAGCCCTCAAGAAAATTACAGGAAAATCATAGCATTAGTAAAATGAATGATATATTTAGGAAACTAAAAAAAAAGTAAAAATATTTTAGAGTAATTGGAAGTTTGGATTTTATTCCATAGGTAAGGAATTTGAAGCAGGAGAGTGACATTATCCAATGCATACATTTTAGATAGATTATTTTGGTAATGGTAGAAAATGCACTAGAGTGAGGCTGGGGCAAAGAAATCATAGGGAGTACTAACACTTATAGTGTGGCAATAGAAGAGCATCTGGTGAAAGAGACAGAGAAGAAATCTTCAGAAAAAAAAAGTGAACAGAGAGTTTGATATTCAGGAAGCCAAGGTAATAATTTGTTTCAGAAGGTGTGGAAAATGGTATCAAACATAATGCATTTGTAGCCATTGAATTAGGCTATGAGGAACTCATTTGTGACCCTGCCATTGATGTTAGAGGTGGAAACCAGATTTCAGTCAGTTGATGAGCCAATGAGAGGTGAGAAAGTAAATATAACTAGCAAAGATCTTTCTAAAGAAGAGCTTGAATACAAAAGAGGGATAAGTAGTGAGTGGAAAAGGTGCTCAAGGGAGGCTTTTTCTATGAGATGTGGTAATGGCTATAGGTAAATGGAAAGATACAGAAGACTGAGAATAAATGATGAAACAAGGTCTGGGAGGAAACAGGGATGAAATATTCCTTCAGTAGGAGGGAAGACTGAAGAGACCAAGGATAAGTTTGTAGGTAGAAGGAGCAAGAAAGTTGATGGTACATCATTTTAATAGCTTCAGTGTTCTCAGAGAAGTGGATCTACTTTGCTAAAAATGAGTAAGTTAAATTAGGCCTTGAGATATGTGAGAAAGATTGGGAAGAGCCACTTAGTGAAGTAGGTTTTCTGGTAATATCAACATTCTACTGCCAATGGCCAAAACCCTGCTCAACTTCAAAGCACTTCTCATGAGAACTTTCCTACCACATACTTATCTTAACTTCATCAGAGGCATCTTGAGAGAAATATGTTTGACAAAGCCATAAGATTCAGGCAAATATTTGTTCTTTATTGCTCAGTGATCCTGTGCTGTTTCCACTTATAGAGATTTATTTCCTAAACTAAGTTATTGGTCGTTCAGTTTACAGTAGCTATACCAGAAGACTTAGTGCCTATTATGCAACCAGAATAAGAGCTTAACTTGTTATTCATAGTGTGTGTAATACGTCTCCTTATGATGGTTATCATATATACCTTATATCAGCAGCTGGAGGTTGAGACCCTTTCTATCTTCTCTGTTACAGTCATAAAATATAAACTGTTGGTGGTAAAAGTCAGACAAAAGGAAAGCGCTTATATATAACTTTGACTAATTGATCCAGGTAACATTCACGGTTAATACAAAGAAACCAGTATTAAGTTCATTTAAGTTTTATTAAGCTACAAATGCATTATTTTTTTTTCACAGAACTCAGGAAACTAGTTTACTCACTAGATTTCTGGTTTGTTACAAAAGATATTTAAAGGATACAAATCAACAACCAGGCAAATCCATTATTAAATGAGTTTTTATTCTGCATTTATTTTAATTCTCATGTATGCATAAGATTCTAGCAAACACAGAGATAATATTTTAGAGGCTAATACCTTGAGAAATAAGTTCCCAGATTCTCAAGTCAAACATAACTGGATGCACATCCAAGATACACCACTCATTAAATATATGACCTTGGGAAAGCCACCTAACTTTCCTGAGCTATAGCTTCCACATCTGTGAATTTAACATACTAGTCACAGTTCTTTCACAACAGAGTGTTGGATAATGTATATAAAGTGCCTAGTATAGTGCCCAGCATGTAGTGTGTACACAGTTAATGTTACCTGCCATTATGATCACGCTTGCTGTTTTGTTGCTAATAATAATACTGCTTATAATAGTGGTCCAAGCATGGAATAAGTTACTTTGGAAGGAGGCAAGTTCCATGTCCTTGTAAGTCAATCTGAGACTCGATCATTTCTAGGAAGGAATGATGCCACATTAGTAGCAAGAGTCAAGGTAGGACAGGATTCAGGTATTGTTTGTGATTTGACTAGCTGATTCCTCCCAGCCTGAGATACAGTAATTCTAGTGCTAGTTCTTCACACATGTTGCATTTCAAGAAGCTTCCCCCAAACCTCAAGGACTACCTAGTCAAAATAATTCCTTTAGCATGTTACCATTAAATTCATTACATAAGAGTTTTCTTCATATGTGAACTTCAGTGTTTAGTGCAAGATATTACCAAGGGGGAGCAACACATTAATTCTTCATTAAAACACTTTATGGGAGCTTTGGGGGCATGGAGCACAGACTGTATGTGTTTGGATAGATGAGATAACCTAAAGGGACAAACCTAGGTGGGAACTACTCCAGGTGACATGGAGAAGTGTGGTGCTGGGTATCTGGCAGAATGGCAGCACAGTGAGGAGAGATGAGGGAATAACAGAGATATACTTCTCTGCAGTATTGTCCAGAATGAAACTTAAACCCCTACGTATCAAGGCAGACAGTATGGAATTATGATTCTTCTTGTATTTAAGTTCACTAGCCAAAATAACTTTGCTTCCTTATCACAGCTCCTCAGTGTCACGTCTTTTCTCTCTGTCCACTTAAGAATTATCTCAACTGACAATAAGAAGAACCCCTTCCCCACCAAATAAAAATGACTAAGATCACACACTAACAGCCTACAAATCATTTAAGTCATATTTTGAGTGGTGAGTTGTGGTAACCTATTAATAACTGTGTAAAATTGCTTTAGTAGATTCCAGATGGTTGCTTTAATTAAAAACACCAGAGACATTTAGAAGTATAGAAATGGATGGCATGTAATTTTCCCTTATACCAACCATAAAATGGTAATTAAGGAATTTGATTCACTTCTTCCTATTAAAAGTTGTATGAGAATAACAGGTTTCTTCTAAATGCAGTTTCTCTTCAGCAGAAGGTAGTATGTGTACTTTATCAGTCTTCTCCAGCAGGGTGAGATGTTTTAATGTACGCATTCTTCATAAGTTAATTAGGAAATTTCTTTCAATGCAACATATTTGTTTTTAATATTCTAAAACATGAAATTATATTAGAGTTAAACCTTTGATCATGGCCCCATAGTGCTCCACCATCAACACAAGATAACCCAGTAATTTCAAGTTTAACAAATACATGTACCTGATTCCTCAAAATCAAAGAAATGAGGAAGTCATTTCCTGGTGAATCTAGTATGCTTTGCTGATTCTTGAAGAAATCTGAAATCTACAGTGTGTTGACTTTCCAGAAAATCCAGAATATTCGCTCCACAATAGAGGAGTCATCAGAACGTGTTTTTACTTTCATCCATCCTCCAGCAATACTGGTTGAATTACTAGATATAGGGTGTAAAATTTACACAACAAGCAGAAAACCCAGATGTCTTTGGAAATCCATGATTTTAACATCATCAAGGTCTAAAACACAACTGGAAATGGATTAAAAACAGCACTACACAGGATGTTTAGACCAGGGTTTTAAAGGCTCTAATGACTTAAATTAACTTAAGCACATGGGAAAGACAGCTGCTAGGTTTGTTTTGTTGTTGTTGTTTTAAGTCAAGCAGATTCTCTAAAGTTATCCAAGCAGCAAACTGGTAAAGTTGTAAATTTTTGAAATGTCTCCTCTTCATTCAATCTTTCAGTGGCTAACTCTGAGTCCCTTCCTCCAGTCCTCAGCCTGTCCTCCCTTGCTAGATATCCAGTCTTTCTTCTTTTTTCTCCCTAATCAGAACTTGGTGGGAATACAGTGTCATACTAAAGAGAGAGAGAATAGTGGGAGGAATATTTTATCACTAATATTGTTTAGAATTTCCAGTGAATGGTGATAATAAACATAGACTTGCTATGTATCAGTTTTATTATTATTCTTAATATTTCTACTGAAAATGCACTTCCCTTACTGTCTGCACCCAGGACAGACAATTACCACTGCCCTCAAATCTTGGCACACCTCTTCAGGTAAAGGAATGCTCAAAAAATAATGTTCAGTGGAAAGTTCAGGATATAAAACTATGTGTTGTATGCTGCTACACCTGTAAAATTGCAAGGGTAGTGTGTACATACAGATAAAGTTTGAGAGGAAATTTATCTAAACTTCTATTGCTAACAATGTTAATTGCTACATAAGGAATCTTGAGTGGTTTATTTTCTTCTCTTTAATTTTCTAAGTATTTAATATTTGCAGAATTCAACGAAAGACAAAATATTTTAAAACACACACACATACATACACACAGTTCTATCCTGTCTAAGGCCAATATCTGAGGACACAGGTCTCTGTTTTTATGAATAACAGCTCTCCAAACGGGGTGTCATAGTACTGATGACTGGCAATGGGTTACATTCATCTGAGCACATTACTGGAGACCTGCTGAAGTGGCACTACCATAAGTCAAGCAACAAACCTAAATGTAATACCTTGAAGAAGGTATCCTGACAGTCCTTTACTAAAAGTTACTTTATTCATATTTATTGTTTTATAAAGAGAAGTATAAAAAATAAAATAAAATAGCCAATAATCTCACCATCTAAACACCACTGATACTTAAACATGAAAATGTAAAAGTAATATATGCCTATGATTTAAAGGTTCAAATTCTAAAAAAATATACAGAATTAAAATTCCAGGATACCTCACCAAAAACTGACACAACACAATCCCTCTCTTTCTTTTTCTCATTAAGTTTATCGGGGTAACATTGCTTAATACAATTATATAATTTTCAGGTATACATTACAATTTGATATTTGTATATTCTACAGTGTGTTTAACACCCAAGTTCACTTTCTTTCAGCTACCATATATTTAAACCTTTGCCCACTTACCATCTCCAACTGACCTATATTTGATTCCTTTCACCCTATCGACCTCCCCATTTTTCCAGAACCCCTACACTCTGTTAACCACTAGTCTATAGTCCATGTCCCTGAGTTTCTGTTTGCTTGTCCTGTTCATTTGTTGCTTTGAGGTTGATATCCCAAATATAAGTGATATCATGTGATTTTCAACTTTTTCTGACTGGCTTATTTTGTGTAGAATGATTATCTTTGGAGGTTCATCTCTATTGTCATAAATGGCAGTATTTCATCTCTTCTTATGGCTGAGTAATATTCCATTGTATATATGTACCACCGCTTCTTTTGCCAATCATCTATCATAAGGCACTTATGTTGCTTCCATATCCAGGCCACTGAATAATGCTGCTGTGCCACTGAACATCAGTGGGCAAATTTCTTTTCAGATATAGGCTTTCAAGTCTTTGGGGTAAATACCCAGTAGCGGGATTGCTGGATCATGTTTATAGATCAATTCTTAGTTTTTTGAGGAACCTTCATACTGTTTTCAATAGTGGCTGTACCAATTTGTAGTCCCACCAGCAGCGTATGAGTGTTCCTTTCTCTTGCATCCTCTCCAAAATTTGTTATTACTTGTCCTGTTGATTATAGCTATTCTAACAGGTATGAGATGGTATTTCATTGTGGTTTTGATTTGCATTTCCCTAATAGCTAGCAATGTTAAGCATCTTCTCATATGTTTGTTGGCCATTTGTGTATCCCCTAGGGAGAAGTGTCTATTCAGGTCCTTTGCCCACATTTGATTGGAAAATTTCATTTTTGTTGTTATTGAGTCATATGAGTTCTGTGTATATTTTAGATATTAGGCTCTTACCAGAGGTGTTGCTTGCAAATATATTTTCACATTTGGATGGTTGTCTCTTTACCTTGTTGACGATTTCTGTTGCTGAGCAGAAGCTTATTAGTTTGCTGTAGATCCATTCATTTATTTCAGCTTTTACGTCCCTTGTTTTGACGTCAAATTCATAAAATCCCCTTTAAGTACAAGGTCCTTCAGTTTAGTTCCTATGTTTTCTTCTATGTATTTTATTGTTTCAGGTCTTATATTCGGGTCTATAATCCATTCTGAGTTAATTTGGGTGTGTGGTGATAGAACCATGGTCTAGTTTCATTGTTTTGCAGTTGGCTTTCCAGTTTTCCCAGAGCTATTTAATGAAGAGGATTCGTTTCTCCAATGTATGTTTTTGGCATTATTGTCAAAAATTATTTGCCCATATAAATATGGGTTTACTTCTGGACTCTCAATTCTGTTTCACTGGTTCATGTGTCTGTTTTTCTGCCAATACCATGTCATTTTGATTACTGTCGCTTTGTAGTATAACTTGAAGTCAGCAGAGTGATGCCTCCTGCAGCACTCTTTTTTTTTCACGATGTGTTTGGCAATTCTGGGTCTTCTACACTTTCATACAAATTTGATGATTATTGTTCCATTTCTTTAAAAAAGTGCCAATGGGATTTTGATGGGGATTGCATTAAATCTATATAATGCTTTAGGTAATATGGTCATTTTAACTATGTTGATTCTTCCAATTCAAGAACACGAAATATATTTCCATTTCTTTGTATCTTCTTTGATTTCTTTTAATAGGGTCTTGTAGTTTTCATTATATAGTTCCTTCACATGTTTCGTTAAATTTATGCCCAGATATTGTATTCTTTTTGTTGCAATTGCAAAAGGAGTTATTTTTTCCACTTCTTTTTCTTGTGCTTCATTATTAGAGTATAGGAATGCTATAGATTTTGAACATTGATTTTGTATCTAGAAACTTTACTGTACTTGCTTATTGTTTCTAGTAGTGTTCTTGTGGAGTTTCTAAGGTTTTCTATATAGAGAATCATGTCATCTACAAATAATGACAGTTTGACTTCTTCATTTCCTATTTGGATGCCTTTTATATCTCACTCTTGTCTAATTGCACTGGCTAGAACCTCCAATGTTATATTGAATAACAGTGGCGGTAGTGAAAAATTTTACCTTGTTTCTGATCTTAGAGGGTAGGATTTTAGTTTTTCCCCATTCAGTATAATGTTGGCTAAGGGTTTGTCATATATGGCCTTTATTATATTAAGTTTCTTTCCTTCTATACTGATTTTGTTAGGTGTTTTGATCCTAAGTGGATGCTGTATCTTGTCGAAGGCTTTTTCTGCATCTATTGATATAATCATCTGATTCTTACTTTTAATTTGTTTATGTGGTGTATCACATTAATTGATTTGTGAACCATTTCTGTGCCCCTGGGATGAAGCCCACTCAATCGTGGTGTATAATCCTTTTAATATGTTGCTGTATTGGGTTTGTTAGTATCTTATTTAGGATTTTTGTATCTGTGTTCATGAGAAATATTGCTCTGTAGTTTTCTTTTTTTGTGTTACCTTTACCAGGTTTTGGTATCAGAGTAATATTGGCCTCATAAATTGATTTGGGAAGTATTACCTTTTTTTATTTTTTGGAATAGCTTGAGGAGAACAGGTATTAAATCTTGTTTGAATGTTTGGTAGAATTCACTGGTGAAGCCATCTGGTCATGTATTTTAACTTTTTGGTAGGTTTCTGATAATTATTTTAATTTCCATACTGGTGATCAGTTTATTTAGGTTTTCCAGTTCTTGACTCTGTAAGAAGATTGTATTTTTCTAAGTACTGGTCCATTTCTTCTAGGTTATTAAATTTGGTGTTATATAATTTTTCATAGTATTCTTGTATGATTCTTTGTATTTTTGCAATATCAGTCATAACCTTTCCTCCATCTCTGATTTTGTTTATTTATGTCCTTTCTCTTTTTTCTTTAGCAAGTCTATGCAGGAGTTTGTCAATTTTATTAACCTTCTCAAAGCCAGTTCTTTTTTGTATTTATTTTTTCTATTGTTTTTTGGTTTCAATTTTATTTATTTCTGCACTCATTTTGATTATTTTTTTCCTTATGCTGACTTTAGGCTTTATTTGTTCTTTCTTTTCTCATTCTTTAAGGTGAATCGTTAGATTGTTTATTTGTGCTCATTCTTGTTTTTTGATCTAGTCCTGTAATGTTATGAACTTTCCTTTTGTGACCACTTTTGCATGTCCTGAAAGTTTTGTACTATCATTATCATTAATTTTATGTATCTCTTGATCTCTCTTTTTATTTCTTCTCTGAGTCAGTTATTCTAATCTCCATGTATTTGTTGGTTTTTTTCTGCTTTCTTTCTGCAGTTCTGATCTCTAGTTTCAAAGCATTATGATCAGAGAATAAGGTTGATAATATTTTAACCCTTATATATTTTTTAACCCCTCTGTGTCCCAGTATGTGGTCAATTCTTGAGAATGTTCCATGTGCACTAGAGAAGAATGTATAAGCAGCTATTTTGGGATGGAAGGCTCTGTAAACTTAAATTATGTACAGTTGGTCTAATGTGTCATTTAAGGATGTTATTTCCTTATTGATTTTCTGTTTGTATGATCTGTCCTTATCGGACAGTCGGGTATTTAGATCCCCTACTGGGATAGTGTTTTGGTCTGTTTCTCCCTTTAGTTCTGTTAGTAATTGCTTAACAAATTCTAAGGCTCCCTTATTGGGAGCATAGATATTAATAAGTGTTATGTCTTCTTGGTGCACAATTCCCTTTATCATTATAAAGTGTTCCTCAATATCTTTCTTTACCATTTTTATTTTGAAATTATTTTGTCTGATATCAGTACCACTCTTACTCCCACTTTTCTCTGAATGCCATTTGCTTGAAATATTATTTTTCATCCTTTCACTTTGAGACTATATTTGTCTTTGTATTTGAGATGTGTCTTCTGGAGGCAGCATATGGTAGGGTTTTGTTTTTGACCCATTCTGCAACCTGTGCCTTTTTTTTCATGAGTTCAGTCCATTTACATTTTGGGCGGTTATTGAAATATGAGGTTTTCTTATAGCCTTTTTATCTTTTGCTTCCTGGTAGCTCCATGTTTCTATTGCTTCCTTACCTTTGTGTTTCTGTTTTCTTTATTTTAGTTGTTTTTTTGTGGGTTTTCCCTCTGATTCTTCTTATTTTTTGTTGTATACTTGAGTTCTGAATATTTGGTGTGTGGTTACCATTACAAAAAAGTAAATGATAGTTATATATATACAGTTGTTCATTTTCTTCTCCACGTGTTTTATCTCCATTCCCCTTTGTGAATTTAGATCTTTGAATCCTCCCCTTTTCAGTCCTTGTTGTCTCAATTTGTCCCTGTATATGCTGTACATTCATTACTATCTTGTTATAACAATTGTCTTATTATTTTAACTTATAATGCCCTGTTCTTAGTAAGGCTTGTACTCCTCTACTTTAATTTGCCTGATAGTCACTTTGCTCCTAATTATGTTTTTTTTTTGTCACTTTGTTTTTGGTGAACTGACCCCTTTCAATATTTCCTGTATCACATGCCTCATAGTGGAGAATTCCCTTAATTTTTGTATGTCTGGAAAAGTTATAGTTCTCCTTCATGGGAGAAGTTAGCTGAATACATTATTCTAAGCTGGTAGTTCCTTTCACTGAATAGTTTAAATATTTGATTCCATTCCTTTCTGGCTTGTAAGGTTTGCGTTGAGAAGTCTAAGGATAATCTAATGGTTTTTCTTTATAAGTTACTGTCTTCTTTTCTCTGGCTGCCCTGAGAATTTTGTCTTTTTCATTGATTTTTGATAACTTTAATACAATGTGTCTTGGTGAAGACCTTTTGGGGTTGAGATAATTGGATATTCTGTTGACTTATTAAATTCCAAGCTCCTGCTCATTCCTTAGATTTGGAAAATTGTCATCCACTATTTGTCTGAAAATGTTTTCTAGTCTCTGTTCCTTTTCCTCTCTTTCCATAATGCCCATTATTCTCATGTTTCCTCTTCTAATGGTATCAGCTAGTTCTTGTATTTATCTTTCACTATTTTTCATTTTTTGGTTTCTCTCTTCTTCTTTCTGATTTATTTCTAGATTTCTGTCTTGAAATCACTGATCATTTTCTCTCTTTGGCTGACTCTATTTCCCAAGCTTGTTATGTCATTTTTAAACTCTTTCTGTGTGTTTTTTAATCTCCAGAAGTTATATTTGGTTCTTTTTGAGGGTTTCAATCTTCTTGCTCTGCTCATCTAGTTGTTTTTTCAATTCCTGAAATTGTTTATAACCATCGTTTCAGATCTCACTGAGTTTTTTCAGAATTACCTTCCCGAATTCTCTGTCATGTAAGTTGCATATTTCTGTGTATGTAAGCTTATTTTCTGGTGATTTTTCTCTTTCTTTCTGAGCTGCCTTGTCACCTTGGTTGTTCATAGTGGTTAATGGACTATTTCTCCGCCTGGACATTAATGGAGATGTGTTCTGCTTTTTCCCCCACAGAAAGATTTATTATGTATAAAGGTCTGTTCTCCTTAGGCTGCTGCAAAGAAGGCACTTTTCTTTTAGTTTCCAGTAGGTGACATCTAAGCCTCTTGGATTTCTGCTTTACATAAAGTCTTAATAATATCTTTATATAATATTTTTATTTTCTTGTAGATATTTAAGCATGCTCACTGTCTTCAGTTTCAGTCCCTGTCAGTTTCAACAGTTTCCATAGCATTTGCTCACTTTTCCATGGGGCTCCCCGGTGATCAGAACAAACTTTATGGAGGGAGGAGCCCTCTGGGTTGGAGGTTGGGGGCTGCAGTTCAGCCTTGGTTTTGCAACTGCGACTGGTAAAAATCATTTATTACTCTGTTGTCTGATTCTCTGCTTTCTTTTTTGATGGCTGAGCCCTGCTGTCAGCTTCGTGGAACTCACATCTCTCTCAGGCAGGGCTGTTCCTGGATGTTGCGGTACCTTCTCTCCTCCCTCTCTTCCTACAGGCAGCTCTGGGCTGAGAGAGTCAGCTTCTTTATTTCTCCCAAGCCACTGCCAAAACCCAGGGTTCTGACCTGTGGTAGGTCTTATGTGCAGATCCCATGCTCAGACATACTGCTGTGCAGTTTGTTTTGTTGTTGTTGTTGAGTTTTAGATATTCAGCTTATTGTTGTTTCAAGGGGAGATATCTTGGGATGTCTCTCATTCTGCCTTATTTCCAACCATTCCATTTTAAAAAGTGATTTCTTTTGTTTTTGTTTTCAGTAAGGCTTTCACTCATACAGAAATTATATTCAAAATATTGAACAGCCTCTAAGGCATAGGTACCAACATATCAGAATACACACCAGCTTTGGCCCTGGAATAGGATTCTTAAGGCTGCCAACAGTGGCCAGTATTAAGCTATTATTTTCTGAACTGATTGAAATGAGAATCTCCCATTAGCTACAGAGTTCATCAACACCTCTGGTATGCATCCATATGTAGAGTTCCCTAAATGGCTGACAGTGTACTTCCTTGATATTAAATACCCTCAGTATAATGAGTCAGCTTTATTTTTGACCAAAGAAAGTCACTGTTTACTTGGGAGTGAATCCTGGCCCATTTAAAGTTTCTTCCTGAGGAATTAAAGACTTAGTAACAAATAATACAAGGTTATTTTCAAGCTCCAACTATCAAGGCCTAGTAAAGAAGCCCCAATGCTATTTGCTCTAGTTTTCTTTCAATTTCATTTACTAACTATTCCATTTGATCTTTTAAAAAATTTGTTAGACTGTGTAATAGGTTTTGGGAAAAAGAAAAGTGGATAAGTGACCCATTTTACCAGTATTTACTCAAGAAAGAAAGCTGATTATAGCAATAATGTTTCTTAGAAGACAGAAATTCTTCCTTACTTTTGAAGACATTTCTAACTCAAGGAAATTAGAGCCATTATAATAGATTGACAGGTCTGCTTTGTTGATGCTAAAACCAAAGCTCATCACAACCACTTCTGCTGACTACCTACTTTAGTTTCTATAATCTTTTCACTGTGTTCTCTTGTACAAACTACAGTCAGAACTGTAGGCAGGTTACTGCTCCAGTGCTGATTTAGGTCTTGGGGTCTCTTAAAAGGCAGCTTCCCACCTTTCTCAGAGTGGTAAAATTGAAGGCATTTCTGGAGAGAGTGGTCTGAAGAAAGGCTAGTTTTAAATCTTCTGTTAGGCTTGAAACATTTGAGACACCTGAGATCAACACTTAGCATCCTAAAAATCTTTTTTTTGTTGTTGTTGTAAAATAGTGGTGAGCACTATTTTATTTCCAAGTCTATCTGGTCTAGTTTTATCAGCATGACTTTATTCAAATAATCTATTTGAGTGTTAAAAAAATAGTCAATTAGCAAATGAACAGAACCACTGCTTTCTTAATTGGCCCTAAACTTACATCTTCCTAGTTCCTGGGAAGGCTAGAGAGTTTCAGCAGTTGAATCAAAGAACCATTACAGTTGCAAAAGTGGTATCTGGCAGTATTTTAATATGTCTGTTTCCTTTTATTTTACCTCCTTTTTCAGACTCATTGGCTGTTATTAATTATTTTTTTTCTAATTACTCAAAGTGTTCTGTTCCTAATCTAGACTTTAGTTATTTATTCTATAAACATATAATGCACTTCTGTATGGCAAGAACTATGCTAAATGCTATAGTCAAACATTGTAACCATCTCTTGTTATAAGAAAAATCTGGTTGTCAAACAAGTATCCTAAGAGGCCACCATCTTAATTAATACTTGCGACATATTCAACTGGCATCAATAAGACATTAGTGTCAGTGACCCACTATACTATTTATAACACTCCCACTGGTTTTAACTACACTGTCAGACCCACATCATGCTCCCGGTATATCTTGTTAGACAAAGAACCATGTTCACAGAGCTCCACTGTTTTGTCAAACTTTTCAAGCAGCAAACAATCTTGTCTGCACTGGGAAATTTGGAAATTATAAGTGGAATAGAAAGACATGATTCATGTCCATAGCATAATATGATCTGGTTGGGTAAATGAGAGGAGTCATTAGAGGAGACTATAATCCAGAATTAGGTTGTGTGATACAAACTGTAAACACTCCTGGGTTTCAGAGAATAGAGAGCTGATTGGGATTTTGAGAAAAGGGAGAAAAAATGAGCATAAGGGATAAGATTGGTGGAAATAAAAGTAATCTGAAAAAGGACTGGATACATGGGTGAAGACAAACGGGGAATTAAATTCTAACCTCTATTCCTGACAAGTTAGGCTAAGTGAAATCAAAAATGGATAAAAGATAAAATAACAAGGCAAAGAAGAGAATGTAGGGCAATGGACAATAAAGAAGCAAGGCTAAATGGGGAATAAATGACCCAGCCCTTTCTATAAAGGTTAGAGTGGTTCTGAAATGGATTTGATAAAATAACTTTCACTTAGTAAGTGGAATGCATTTTTGAGTCTAGTCAAAACACCTCATGCTCTTAGTTACAGACTAAGCTTTAGATTTACAACCTAATAACATTATAGCTATTGTGATCCTCATTCTTACCCACTTGGATTGGTATAACACATCTATTTTCATAGGCTCAGAAATCTATCATCAGACAAGACCAATGAAATTATTTGATATAATTGACAAGGAAATGTCTCCATCAAGATATCTGCAAGTCTTTGAGTCAGTTTTTATATTATAATTACTGAGGCTAGTCTTGCACTGTATCTTGAAAGATTAGCAGGATTTTGATATTAGGAGAAATAAAGGGTTTTACAGGCACAGGGAATAGTGTCGTGATTGGAAAGTGAAAGATTGTTTCAGAGCCAGTGTATAGATCAGTTTGACTGGAGAAGTGATAGTATCCTATGCAGACTGATCATCTTCATCAGCATGGAAGAGATGCTTACAGAATTACACAGAAGATTCCTACTGTTTAAGTCAAGTTGTGCTGAAGCAGGCAATCATGTAACAGATAAACTACAGCATGATGTGAGAAAACTAACAGTGAATCAAAATCATAAATATTAACATCACTTATGTTAACTTTTCAGAAAAAAAGTTCACGAATAGAATAGATGTTATTTTATTTGGTCTTTATAAGAATCCACTGACGTAGGCAGCTCAGCTTTTATTGTCACCATTTGACAAAGGCAAAACCTGAAGAGTGGGAAGTTATGTAAATTTTTAAAGTCACAGTCAGTCTCACAATAGGATCTCCTAGCTTCTGTTCCAGACTCTTTCCTCCTCCTCTCATATCTCTCCTGAATGTGCCTGGGTAATTGAATTTAGAGAAAAAGAGTGGGGGAATGGCCTTGGAAACCCAATTTTAAGACAAGGCTAGGGAAGTCACCAGTGCCCCTTGAACAAGGCATTCCAGTTTTTTCATTACTTTTAATGTAACCATGTGCCCACAGGTTGTCAAACTTGCAGGTCAGAGCATGAAAAAGAGAAAAAGTCAAAGGTATTGTTTGTGTCATTAGACAACTGTTTTGGCTAATATTTTTTCTTTTCCTCAGTTATCATATTGGTGCATATGAGTGTGTGTATTGTTGTTATAATCACATATTCTTGATTGAGTCCAAATTGGTCCTCCTAAATCTTTTAAAATTCTGTTGAATGTGTTTACAAATCATATTCACACAGTGTTCATTACCCTGCTTTGCCTTATGCAAATGACTGTCTACCACTTCTGACTTTGTGAACCTCTCTTCCAGCATTAGTTTCATTAGTCAAGATGTATAGATGTTCAAAGAATTTTAAATGGGCCTTCTGTGTTGTTTTTGAGTGGACATTACATCCAAATAATTATTCTACAAAAATTTTAATTCTTCTTGAGTTAGCCCACTTTTGTCAATAGTAAGCACTGTGTCAGGCTTAATTGCTTACATCTTGCTTTTATTGAATATTTAGGTCAAGGTATTTTACTTAAGTTTGCTTTTTTATTAGATTCTCTTGGTCTGTCACATACCTTGAGAGAGACTCATTTTCCCTAGAGTGTAACAACTGCAATTAGTTTTTTGCTGGTCCATGGACAACAAATGAACTTTCCCTCTTCGGTTAATTGTTCACATAAAGCTCTTGTGAGGTGGTTTGTTTCCTTAGGATAACAGAGGCATTTCTTCAAAATGTATCTGAGTGGTGTTCAGATATAGTTGCTTGATGTTTGAGTAATTTTGGGGGGATAGGTATATAAATTATTCAGCTTGCATTTGGTAAATCTCATTAGCCCATACATATTGAGTTCCCATAAATCTCATCCTGCAGGTATTTTTTGAGCAAAAACTCTAACACAACAGTAAAACAAAAGATGTTCAGTTTCAACTGAACTAGAACCATCTACCTACACTTATCTCTCTTACACAAATCCCTGCATCTATAAAACAAGAAAAAATAATTCACATTATTACTGGTGTCTGGTGTCACTATTAAATGTTGAGATACCACTACCACCCTGAGTCCAGGGTCTCCCTGAGTGAGTTGTGCAACATGGAGCTTCATTTATTTTGTTCCCTGAATGAAAACTTTAGCCATTTTATAAAAGCTTGAAGGTTTTTATACCAATAGTTCAACAGTGCAGTATTTCCCCTACACTAACAAAATTGTTTTCAACCACTGCTTTATCTCTATGGTGAATCTAATGTAGGTCCCTATACTACTAACAAGAGTTACATAATGCTTTATGCACCTAAATTTTATACTATGTCTTTCCAACATGGAAAAGCATAAATTGTTGAAGCAGGGCCTATGTGGAAATCTTTGTCTATGATTCTAGGTTTAGAAAAGTTACTTTTAAGAAGAATTATAGCAATGACTGAGCAATTAGGACACCACACAGCACCACCATAATACTTCATCCTCTTCAAAGTGCTTTCATTTCATTGGCTATGTAAGTGTCACACCATTTTATCATGAGTAGCAGGTAGAATATGAGTTAGGAAATATAGACAGTGAATAGTTAAATGCCTTATCCAGAGTCCTACAGCTAATCTACAACAGAATTCAGCCTGGAATCTAGATCCCCTGATGTGACCCCGGAGTCGGTGTTCTCTCCGTTTTCCTTATGTGGTCCATAAGAAAAAAATTAGGGCAAAATATTGAAGTATTTTTATTTCCTTAGAACTCTTAAAATGGTAAGTTTATAAGAGATCACAAGATCATAACACAAAGCAACATTGACAGAGCAATGTGGATTTTGTGGAGCCCAAGCTATTCAGTGTAACTATACATGGATCAACTTCATTTGCCATTAATTTGAGCCACGGTTTTTACTTTATTTGCTCTTGGTTGTTAACCTCCCCTTTTCCCCATATTCTAATCATCAATAAGTGATAGGGAACCATACTCTTCTTGAAGATATTAGAGAAAGAGATTACCATGGCCTCCATTCTAAACTCATTTTAGAGAAATTCATCTGCAGCTCTTCACCTCATAGCATGTTTAAAGTTAGATTTGCTTCAATACAAATGTATGCCAATTAAGTCCATAATTCAATAAAGTTTATCAAACAGCTGTAGCCAAGTCTACTGGAATTGTTGAGATATGAAACTGAAATACAAAATCCAGTTCTTGCCCTCAAGGAGCTTATTGCCAGGATAGAGTATGATTCGAGAATTCACATTTAAAAAAGCACAACTTTTGTAGGTTAGCAAACAGAGATACTAGATGTATTGGAGTTTGTAGGGAAGGTTTTCTGGAAGAGAAACATCTTATAGAAGTCTTGAAAGATGAATAAGATTTGAGTTGGTGTATGTAACAGTTAGTCCAAGCTAACAACTATATGGAAAGAAACCCACACATGATCTCAATGATTTAACAAAATAGTAGTTTATTTCTTGCTTACATCATAGTCTAATATGGATTGTTCAGGGAGCGGGAGGAATACTGTCTCCAAGAAGTGACTCAGGGAACCAGGCTCCTTCCATCTAGTAGCTCCTTGGTCCGTTAGGCCTACAGGAGAAGCAGGTGATTCATAGAGGAGCTCAATGGAAGTTTTGTTAGGGGCCAGGCCTAGAAGTAACATACATCACCTTGGTCTACATCTAACCACAGAAGAGGCTGAAAATGTAATCTAGCTCTATTCTCAGAAAGAAAAATAGATAGGGTGACCCAAATACACAGCATTGTTTCTGCCATACTAAAGAGGGAGGGTTTTCTGAAGGAAAGATGAGGAAGTTAAGGGTAACAGAGCAAAAGCAAAGGTGAATTCAGCTTGAATACCTAATTTTATGGTTTTATTTGACTAAATTTAATGAACTTGTCACAAATTCTGGGCTTTGATCCTGGTGGGAACAAAAGAGGCTGAATTCTTAGCAAGTATTATATTATCAGCCATCCAAATATCTCATTTTCCAGTGATGAGAATCACAACTAGATTTGATTCTCTTTGGTTTCACAGCACTTGTACCAAGACATAACTATTTTTAATAGACTTTATTTTTTAGAGCAGTTTTAGGTTCACAGAAAAATTGAGCAGAATTTTATACACTGTAACTACTCTGTATGACACTTTAATGCTGGATGTATGTCATTTTACACTTATCTAAACCAATAGAATGTGTAACACCAAGAGTGAACTCTAAGGTAAACTATGGATTTTAAGTCATAATGATGTGTCAACGTAGATTCATCAATTGTAATAAATGTACCACTCTGGTGGTGGATGTTCATGGGATGGGGGGTTATGGATGTGTGGGAGCAGGGGATATATAAGAAATCTCTGTACCAAGACATAACTTTAAATGGCAGTGATATACTGGTTATTAGATTTATTCTAAGTTCATGGATCTTCTCTGCTCATAGCAGCCTCTTCACTGACAATATATTCCACCTGATTGTCCTCTAGCAAGCATCATAAATTGGTAACTCAGGGAATAAATTCAGTTCAAAGATATAATTCATGTAGTCCAAACTGTATTTTTATTTTTTTTAATTGAATATATTTAGATGAGACATGATCTCTTTAGTTAACTTTACTTTCCCCTAGAATCTATATAGGCTAACACCTGGCCTAATTTGCAAATTTATGTCACCTGTCTTACCTCTGACAACATATGAATTTCTAACCCTTGTTTCTGTGGACTTCTTCTTATGTAGTAAATCATGTCATAATAGCCAAGTTACCAAAATCCCCATCACATGGAAACTGAATACTTACACAAAACTCACCAAGTTTGTGGGGATGAAGTCACAGAGTATCTTTAAAGAATAATTTGAAGAGGTCCAACAGATCTACAGGAGTGTAAGAATTCATAACATTTTTTTTCAAGGAGTCATGGATCATTTTGACAATCTAACAAAAGCAGTGGACCATCTCTCCATGACAATACCCATACACAAAACATTCTGCAGATAATTTTATGAATTTTCTGAAATCAGTTTGTAATCACTCTTGTGATAAAGTGATTGAAAGCCCCATTTAGGCTATGTGGGATAGTAATTAAGAGAATGGACATTGAACTCAGACAAATGCGAGATAAATCTAGCATTTTCTAGCAAGGTAACATGGAGTTAGTCATTTGACCTCTATTTTCTCATTTGAAAAATAGCATTAATAATACCTACTCCATGAGGCTACTGTGAAGATAAAATGAGAAAATGCATGTAAAGCAGCCAGTACAGTGTCTTCAATATCTTAGTATTCTCATCAAATAAAAATGTTACTATTTAGTAATATTAGTTATCCTTCATGAGTGTGAGTGGTGCTTACCTGGATTTCAATGAGACTCATCATGAATTCAATATGATCTTTCAGATTTCTGCTTACATGTCACTTAGTCTGAGAAATCACTAGTGACCTTCATCTCCCCAAGGCTGCATCCATGGCATTCGCAACTTGCCTCAAATTCATGCTTATCTCAAGGCATTGTAATTGCCTGGTGTCTATCTCCCCTACCCATTTCTGAGCTTCTCAAGGGCAGTGCCATGCCTGTTTTACATTATGCTCATAATAGGTGCAAAATAAATCTTGAATAAATTAATAAGTAAGGAAAAAAAACAGTGTTTCTAGTAACCTTTCAGAAAAATAGTGGTTTGTGGAGGGAGGAGAGCACTTAATTCACTCTGCCTTACCCTGAATGCTAGATAGAGCTTTGAGACATCAGAAGGAGCTGAAGAGAAGGCAAATGTTTAAAACTAGCATTATTTGCCTTTCTCTCAATCAGAATTCTTGGTTAACTAACCAACAAATCTATTGTTCCTTATGATATTTCTGAAGCCCTTTACCTTCTGAGTCATGAAAGAAACTTCCAGTCAGTAGAACATTAGTTTGAAAACTTACTCATTTTTAATTTGTATTTAAATTCTTTAGAAATTGACCTCTACTGCATACAATATACACTGTAACTTTTTATTAAACAAAACTGACTAAATAACTCACACTATTCACTAGTCATATAATATTACAGTCAGTTTATTAGTCTCTAACTGTAGAAATCCTGTTTTCATTGTTAAACATACAATGAAATCATCTCAGCTAGTCATTAAAATCTGCCTCCTTCTAACCCTAGTGACACACAGTTACCTGTAATCTAAGTTCTACAAGCTTCATTTAGTGGCTACCTAGCAAGAGAACTTAACAGACTTATTGTGCAAAAGTAAGTTGGCCTTTTCTGATCCCAGTGAGTAATTAAGTGGACAATAGATCAATTAGAGAATGGACTTTTATGCCTAATAAAGAATTTCCATATAGATCACACATATCATACCAATTTTCAGATAATTGAATTGCACATAAACAAAGCAAAATATTTTAATCACTTTTTGATTTAATGTGCACTTTATGATTAATATCTAATGTCAGTTACACAATTCAGCACTCTCAGTATTGGAAATGGAGCTGACACGATATCATATTTAGGACATTTTTTGAAAGTTTATTTTAACCATTTATCTCTGTCTCATAAAATTAAAGAGCAGATTGTGGGGGGAAAAAAGAAAAGAAAACAGTATTTAAGTTTTCTGGTTGCTAGGGCTATAGATGGGAAAAACTTTATGACTACCTTCCAAAGCTTATATTCTGAAACAAGGTTCATTTTTAATATAGAAATAATAAAAATATAGGTGGCCTCAACAGCTGCAATTTTTATAAATTACAGAGATACCTTCTGCCAACATTTGAAATTGACATTGTGCACAGCCAAAAACTCAGATTTTCCCTGTTATCTAATGTGGGATTTTAGCTAATATTTCCACGCTATTAACTTCTACATCTGGACTCCAGTGATCCTACATCAGGATGCCACTGCTGCTTCAGTATTGATCAAAGATGTCCTCTTCCCCAATAAGTGATAAATGTATCAATAACTATCCAGGTTGTCCCAGTTTTGGAAATTGTCTCCTTAAGAATTATAGTATTTATTCATTGAAGGATAATAAGACAAGGAAAGAAGTAAAATAATTTTGCCTGTAATTTGTAGCTGTTTAATACAGAGCTATGCTTCACAGAGAAAAGAGCCTGAAGTTCAGATATTATTCCATAACATCCTTTACTTTGCATAAGTCATTGTGATTTTTTTACAAGATGGACTTTATTTATGAGCAAGTTCCTCCATAGATAGAACTTGTTATGGCTTAATACTGATGAATGGAGACAGCAACATTCACAATTCCAAGTTACAGCCTATCGGTGCTTTCATTATATGCACTAATTTACAAGGAATTATTTATTTTCTAACAACTGTAAAAATGTGCTCCAAGGTATACATGCTGTCTGAGCATCTGAGCCCAGTGTTTTCCTTGATGGAAGGAGTGATGTAAGGACTCAAGCTGTCATGTGTGGTTCTTCCCACTTCCACCCCTGCCTACGCTGCATCACTGCTTAAACTTGTGGTAATATCAGAGATTGGTGGGGTTTTTTGCTCACTCTGAAAAAGAATATTGGTCAAAATTTTACCCCCTGGAAGTGGTTTTCACAACGCAGTTTAATTCTTTTCTTCTCCAAAGATTGTGCCTTCAATTATGTATTAAGTGCTAACGAAAACGCTGTCAGTAAGCATATCAATAGACATAGCCGCTGAAACAAATTATGCCCACAACATTGGGCACTAAATTTTTGAAACCTAGGTACAATAATATCCCCACAAAAAATTCAAGTCAATTGAATCTGAAATCATTCACATACCCATCTCTGAAGAATAAAAGCTTAAAATACACCATGTATGTATCACCTCTCCTACTCAATCTAATAGACAGTAATAGATTATACTGTATCATCAACATCCCTTAGCTATATCAATACTCCTTTTGGAAGGAAGATCACCCCATACAAATAAAGGAAAAATAATTCTTTATTCTGCCTAGGGATTATTTTTCATTTTGTATTCTTTTTGCTTTTAATGCAATTTATTAATTTTTCAATAATGGTTACTTTTTAAATTAATTAACTTATTTTTATGATGACATTGGTTCATGAAAAACAATTTCAGTATACATTTTAACACTAAGGCACATATATATTTACATTGTGTGTTCACCTCCCATTGTTAGATTTCTTTCTGACACCAGATATTTGACTTCATTTACCTATCTTCCATTCCCCACCTCCTTCCCTCTACCCTCTGGTAACCACTAGAATATTGTTCAAGTCCGTAAGTCTCTGATTGTTTGTCCTCTTATTTTGTTGGTTTTAGGTTTATATCCCACATATAAGTGATGTCATGTGATTTTCAACTTTATCTGTCGAGCTTATTTTGCTTAGTATGATTATCTCAAGGTCCATCCATGTTGTCGCAAATGACACAATTTCATCTCTTCTTATGGCTGAGTAATATTCTATTGTATATATGTACCATAGCTACTTTAGCCAATCGTCTAGCATAGGACATTTATGTTGCTTCCATGTTCTAGCCATTGTGAATAATGCTGCTATCAACATCTGTGTGTAAATATCTTTTTGGATATGGGTTTTCAAGTCTTTGGGGTAAATACCCAGTAGAGAGATTGCTGGATCATATGGTAGATCAGTTCTTACCTTTTTGAGGAACCTCCACAGTGTTTTCCAGAGTGAATGTACCAATTTGCAATCCCACCAGCAGTGTGAGATGGTATTTCATTGTGGTTTTGATGTGCATTTTTCTAATAGCTAGCGATGATGAGCCTCTTTTCTTATGTTTGCTGGCCATTTGTATTTCTTCTTGGGAAAAGTGTCTGTTTAGATTACCTGCCCATTTTTTGATTGGATCATTTTCTTTTTTTGTTGTTGTTATAGAGTCATATGAGTTTTTTGCATATTTTGGATATTAGGCCCTTATCAGAGGTGTTGTTTGCAAATATATTTTCCCATTCGGATGGTTGCCTCTTTACTTTGTTGATGTTATCTTTTGTTGTACAGAGGTTTTTAGTTCGATGTAGTTCCATTAATTTATTTTACCTTTTTTTTGGCCAATACCATGCTGTGTTTATTATTATTGCTTTGCTATTATTATTATTATTATTATTATTATTATTATTATTATTATTATTATTTACACCTACAGCTCCTGGTCTTCCTAGGTGGTCTCTCATCAAGTACTAACCAGGTTTGACCCTTCTTAGCTTCCGAGATCAGATATCGGGCTTGTTCAGGGTGGCATGTAGACCATGGACTGTAGCTCCACTGGGGCACTAACTCAGGACCTTTTGCATGTAAAGTAGACATGCTAACTGCTACACCATGGAACCACGTCCAACTTTGTAGTATAATTTAAAGTTGGGCAGAGTGAATGCTTCCAGCCTCGTTATTTTCTCTCAGGATGGCTTTGGCAATTCAGGGTCTTTTGAGCTTCCATACAAATCTGATGATTTTTTGTTCTATTTCTTTTAAAAAATGCCAATAGGATTTTGATTGAGATTGCATTAAATCTGTATAATGATTAACGAAATGAGGTCATTTTAACTATGTAGATTCTTCCAATCCAAGAACACAGACTATCTTACCATTTCTTTGTATCTTCTTCAATTTATTTTAATAAGATCTTGTAGTTTTCAGTATATAGGTCCTTCACATGTTTTGTTAGATTTATTCCTAGGTATTTTTTTTCTTTTCATTGACAATTTATTATTAGAGTATAGGAGCACTATGGATTTTTAAACATTGAGTTTGTAACCAGAAACTTTACTGTATTTGCTTATAGTTTCTAAAAGTGTTCTTGTGGAGTATTTAGGGTTTTCTATATAAAGAATCATGTCATCCACAAATAATGACAGTTTGACTTCTTTGTTTCCTATTTGGATGCCTTTTATATCTTTCTCTTGCCTGATTGCACTCGCTAGGACCACTAATGTTATAATGAATAACAATGGTGATAGTGGACAGCCTTGACTTTTTCCTGAACTTAGAGGGAAGGTTTTTAGTTTTTCATCACTAAGTATAATGTTGGCTGAGGGCTTGTCATATATGGCTTTTATTATACTAAGGTTCTTTTTTCTATACTGATTTTGTTAAGTGTTTTGATCATAAGTGGAAGCTGTATCTTGTCAAAAGCTTTTTCTGCATCTATTGATGTTATCATATGATTCTTACATTTAATCTGTTTATGTGGTGTATCACATTAATCAATTTGCATATGTTGAAATTATCCCTGTGCCCCTGAGATGAAGCCCACTTGATCATGGTGTATAATCTTTTTAATATGTTGCTATATTCAGTTTGCTACTATCTTATTTATGATTTTTTCATCTGTTCATGAGAGATATCGATCTGTAGTTTTATTTTTGTCTGTTACCTTTATCTGATTTGGTATCAGAGTAATATTGTCCTCATAAAAGGGGTTGGGAAGTAGTGCCTCCTCTTCGATTTTTTGCAAGTGTTTGATGAAAATTGGTATTAAATCTTCCTTGAATGTTTGGTAGAATTCACTGGTGAAGCTATCTGATCCATGACTTTTACTTTTTGATAGGTTTTTGATGATTGTTTCAATTTCCATACTGCTGATCAGTCTATTTAGATTTTCCAGTTCTTCTTGATTCAGTCTAGAAAGATTGTATTTTTCTAAGTATTGGTCCATTTCTTCTAGGTTATTAAATTTGGTGTTATATACTTTTTCATACTATTCTTGCATGATCCTTTGTATTTCTATGATGTCAGTTATAATTTTCCCTCTCTCAACCCTGATTTTGCTTATTTATGTCCTTTCTCTTTTTTCTTTAGTGAGTCTGTGTAGGAGTTTGTCAATTTTATTAACCTTCTCAAAGAACCAGCTCTTTTTTGTATTTATTTTTTCTATTGCTTTTTGGTTTCAATTTCATTTATTTCTGCACTAACTTTGATTATTTTTTCCTACTGCTAATTTTAGGCTTCATTCGTTCTTCCATTTCTATTTTTTAAGATAAACTGTTTGGTTGTTTACTTGGACTCATTATTGTTTTTGTAGATAGGCTTGTAATGATATGAACTTTTCTTTTATGACCACTTTGGCATGTCTCAAAATTATTGATATGTTGGACTATCATTATCATTCATTTCTATGTCTCTTGATCTCTCTTTTTATTTCTTCCTTGACCCAGTTAATCTTCTGTAGCATGTAGTTTAATATCCATGTATCTGTAGTCCTTCCTGCTTTCTTTTTGCAGTTGATCTCTAGTTTCAAATCATTATGATCAGAGAATATGGTTAGTATAATTTTAACCCCTTTATATTTGTTGAAGCTATTTCTGTGTCCCAGCATGTAGTCAATCCTTAAGAATGTTCCAAGTGCACTAGAGAAGAATATATAAGCAGGAGTTTGGGGATGAAAGACTCTGTCCAGTTGGTCTAATGTGCCATTTAAGGATGTTATTTCCTTATTGATTTTTTGTTTGGATGATCCGTCCATATCCAACAGTGTTTTATTTAGGTCCCCTACTACTGTAGTTTTTTGGTCTGTTTCTCCCTTTAGTGTTATTAGTAATTGCTTTATATATTTCCAGGGTCCCTGATTGGAAGCATAGATATTAATAAGTGTTATGTTTTCTTGGTGCATGATTTCCTTTATCATTATGAAGTGTCCCTCAGTATCTCCCTTTACTTTTTTTATTTTGAAGTCTATTTCATCCAAAATTAGTACTGCAACTCCCACTTTTCTCTGAATGACATTTGCTTGAAATGTCATTTTTCTACCCTTTCACTTTTAGTCTATATTTGTCTTTGGAACTGAGGTGTGTCTTGTGGAGGCATCACATGGTTGGGTTTTGTTGTTTGATTCAATATGCAACTCTGTGCCTTTTTATTAGTAAGTTCACTCCATTTACATTTAAGGTGATCATCGAAATATAAGGTCTTCTTATAGCCATTTTATCTTTTGCTTTCTGGTAGCTCGGTGTTTCCATTGCTTCCTTGTCCTTGTGTGTCTGTTTTGTTGTTGTTGCTTTGGTTGGCTTTTGTGGGGTTTCCCTCTGATCTCTCTTGTTTAATGTTATAGACTTCACTTCTGAATCTTTGGCATGTGGTTACCATTATAAATATGTAAAGGATAGTTATATTCATATAGTAGTCCATTTTCTTCTGCACATGCCTTATCTCTATTCTCCTTTGTGAATTTGGATCTTTGAATCCCCCCTTTTCAGTTAATGTTGTATACATTTGTTCCTATGTATGCTGAATGTTCATTACTATCTTGCTATAGCAAATCTTTTCTTATTGCTTAAGCTTATAATGCTCTGTTCTTAGTAAGGGTTGCATTCTTCTGCTTCTATCTGCTTGCTAGTCACCTGCTTGCTAGTCACCTTCTCCTTTTTTTGTAATTTTATTTTAGGTGAGGTGACACCTTTTAGTATTTCCTGTAGTGCAGCCTCGTAGTGGAGAATTCCCTCAAGATTTGTATGTCTGGAAAGGTCTTAATTTCTCCTTCATATCTAAAAGAGAACTTAGCCAGATACATTATTCTTGGCTGGAATTTCCTTTCACTCAATAGTTTGAATATTTGATTCCACTTCTTTCTGCTTGTAGGTTTTGTGATGAGAAGTCTGACATTAATCTAATGGGTTTTCCTTTATTGGTTGCTGTCTACTTTTCCCTGGTTGCCCTGAGAATTCTGTCCTTATCACTGATTTTTGATAATGTTAATACAATGTGTCTTGGTGAAGGTTTTTGGGTTGAGATCATTGGGTGTTCTGTCGACTTCTTAAATGCCAAGCTCTAGCTTATTCCTTAGATTTGGGGAATTCTCATCCACTATTTGTCTAAAAATACTTTCTAATTCCTGCTCCTTTTCCTCACCTTCGAGAATGTCTATTATGTTTTATGTTTCCTCTCCTGATCGTATCATCTAAAACTTGTATTTCTCTTTCATTATTTTTCATTCTTCAGTGTCTCTCTTCTTCCTTCTGATTTATTTCTATTTTCTGTCTTCAGTATCACTGATTCTTCTCTCCATTTAGTCAACTCTATTTCCCAAGCTTGCTATTTCATTTTTCTACTCTTACAGTGTGTTTTTAATCTCTCAATATCTATTCTGTTCTTTTTGAGGGTTTCATTCTCCTTGCTAAATAACTCATTCTGCTCATCTAGTTATTATTTCTTTTCTTCTTCTTCTTCTTTTTTTATGCAAGCTTGATTGACCTCACAGAATTCAAAGATCTTGTCAGCTTACAATCTCTTATTTTTTAATATTTTTTACTCCTACAGCACCTGTTCTTTAGTTGTTTTTTCAATTCCTGAAATTGTCAATATCAATTGTTTCAGATCTCACTGAGTGTTTTCAGAAGTACCATCCTGAATTCTCTCATTTAAGTTGCATATTTCTCTGTCTTTAAGCTTATTTTCTGGAGATTTTTTTCTTTCTTAGCTGCCTTGTCACCTTGGTTGTTCATGGTGTTTAATGGACTATTTCTCCTCTTGGGCATTAATGGATGTGTATTCTGCTTTTTTTCCCATAAAGAAGATTTATTATATAAAGATTTCTCTTTAGCCTGTGTCAAAGAAGGCACTTTTTTTAGTTTTCAGTAGGTGGCATCTAAATCTCTTGGATCCCTGCTTGGTAATAATGCCTTTTTTCCTTATACATGTTTAATAACACTCTCGACTCTCAGTCTCAATCCCTATCAGTGTTAGCAGCAGTTTTGGTAGCATTTACTCAAATTCCCCTGGGGCTCCACAGTGTTCAATCAAAGGATATGGCTAGAGGGGCCCTCTGAATTAGGGGTTAGGGACTGCAGTTCAGCCTGGGTTTTGCAACCATGGCTACTAAAAATAAACTGTTGTTTATCTGTCATTCCTGCTTCTCTGCTCTCTGCCCTGATGACTGGGCCCTGCCACCGGCCCCGTGGAGCTCACAACTCTCCCAGTCAGGGTTGTTCAGGGAACTCTCAGTACCTTCTTCCCCTCCCTCTTCCTACATGGAGCTCTGGCTATGAGAGACAGCTTCTTTGTTTCTCCCAGTCCACTTCCTGACACCCATGGTTCTGACCTGTGGTAGCCCTTATGCACAGATCCCACACTCAGACATGCTGGTGTGCAGTTTGGGTGGTTTTTTTGTTGCATTTTAGATATTCAGCTTATTGTTGTTTCAAGGGGAGATATCTGGGGATGTCTCTCACTCTGCCATCTTTCTCCAAACCCCTTAGACATTTATATAGTTTATGAAAATATCACCCCTCTGTCTCCACACATAGTCATTGCATTACTGCTGACTGCACTCCCTATGCCCTGCCATGTTCCCCATCTCCATGGTTCATAAAATTAAATCCTACCATTTGCAATGATATAAATGGACCAAGAGGATATTATGCTGAGCAAAATAAGTCAGACAGAGCAAGATAAATATCATATAATTTCACTTATATGTGGAATCTAAGGAACAAAAAGAACAAATTAATTGAAAACTGACTCACGAATATTGTAATTTTGATGTGGTCACGAGAGGGGCAAACACAGCATTTACCTGCTCCACCATCTTGACCGGAAATTGAAAAAGAGTATTTTATAATTTAGACCATAGTAAAATAAATTGTTACACAAATACATAAAAAAGAATCTTACACATTTTTTAATACATCTCATCTGTAGAATTCAGAAGACATGAACAGAGGGAGCAGTTTGCAGTGTTTAGAAGTTCACAAAAAATGTAAAGTAGGAAGCCATGTAAAGTTCAGAATTAACTTCCTCAGATCGTTGATCAAAATGATAATTGTAGTAAACAAACAAGTTATACTCCCTGTTGTCAGCATGAAGGTATAAGACCTCCCCAAATACACTTGTTTCTGTAGGAATACATTTATTTCTTTATACCTTTTGTGAGTCTGCTCCAATTTTCAAGGGATTAGATTATCTTAACTATATTGCCTCTTAATTAAAGCAATGATTACATAGTATTCCTCTTAGTCTTTCCATGTGCTTGGATTCTTTGCCCTTTGGCCCTCACAAACTTAGCACAAGGACATTCAGTATGTGTTTGGTAAATAATTCAAGACTTCATACACTTCAAGCTTATCTACTCTCAGCCTTTATCTATCCAGATTTGAATTTTTATTTCTCAGTGTATTCTCTTATGACAGCCAAATTTTAAATTTTACACTCAGTGATATTTAATACCAAGTTCACAGAAGGTAATCTCAAATCATAGGCTTGCCACAAACCAGAGCAAATTTTAGGCATTTAAGAAATTTATTGTACCAAAGCACAAACAAGAATAAAAAGTATACGTACCCACTTGGTTCAACCCCAATCTAAATGTTCTGGAGAGGAAAGAAATATTCATGTCGTCATCCTATGACCTGACCCAATTTTAAAAGTCTTTTTAAAAACCTCCTTAAAGGATTTTATGCCTCTAAAAATGATAAAAGGACTTCTTGGCATGGAATTACCCTTGTTTACACATGCTGATTTCCTTAGAGAACTCACTAAAACACAGATGACTTAGAAGTATTCAGAGAAAGGTAAAATGAATCTGTATTTTTTATAGATGTTAAGGATTAATACTTCATGAGGAATGTCAGGATTAATAAAAATACACCATAAAGCCAATTCTTGATATTAACCTCCTACCAACAAATTAGCTCATCTAAAAGCAGTTTATTAAGTTAGATTTATAAATAGTCTTTAGATAAGTTCACTCTTTGCCAAAAAAAATTATTATGCATGTGTGTGAATGTGCTAAAAAGACATGTTTGTTATGTAACTAAATTTAACATGCATTCTGATTTTCACAAGATCAGACTAAAGGAGAGATGCAAAAATACAAAATTATGTAGTAGTTTTAAAGTAGTGCCATAATTTCAAGAACACTGTCAAATGCACCAAAGGCAACAGGAGTCAAGCCATATGTTCTTTATATGTATCTTTTTAAATGTATTATTTCATATAATACTTAAAACAACCTAGGCTTGAGTAACCAACTCATACATCCAAGTTTGTCTAGGACTGTCCCAGTTTTAAAATGAAGCTTGCCTCAGTCCCAAGGAAATGAGAACAGTTGGTCACTCTACTGAGGTAAGGCAGTAAAAAGTGTCCTGAACCCAATTTCTAATGTGGAGATTGTGGGGGTAAGTTGGTTTCCCCCACACCACTACCAAGCAATTTTTGGACATCAAGTGGGTGTCCTGCAAAGTCAGTCAGTTATGGCATATCTACCTGGAGATAGCATTAGATCCCACAGGTTAAGGACTAAGTCCTACAAGACTCCCTCAGCCTTCCACTTTAGATGCCAGTTGGAAGCCCAGGTTGTCACTTGTGCTTCTGAGCCACCAGCTATAGGTCAGAGGTTCCAACAACCCCCTCCTTGCCTTCAGTTAATTTGCTAGAGCAACTCACAGAATGCAGAGAAATATTTTACTTACAAGATCACCACTTTATTATAAAAATATGTAACTCAGGAACGGCCAGATAGAAGAGATGTATAGGGCAAGGTATGGAAAAAGGGCACGGAGCTTCCATGCCCTCTCAGAGTGCACAACTTTCCTCAATTTGCCATGTGTTCATCAACTCATAAGTTCTCTGAACCCCATCATTTTGGTTTTTATGGAAGCTTCATTACATAGACATGCTTGATTAAATCATTGGCCATTTGTGATTGATTCAACCTTCAGCCCCTCTCCCCTCCCTGGATGTCAGAGAGTGGGACTGAAAGTTCCAACCTTTTTAATCACAGAGTTGGCTCCACTGGCAACCAAGCCATATTTAGGTGGAGTCCAAAGTTGCCTCATTGATATAAAAATAAACACCTTTATCTCTCACAACTTAGGAAATTCTATGTTTTAGGTGTTCTTTGATAGAAAGAGAGATGAAAACTAAATATATATTTTTATTACAAATTCCAATACCATAGGCAGATTATTTTCTACACATTTCACCAAAGAGGAGGCTTAAATTTGGAGAGATGAATTTCTCAAAGTCACACATCTGTTTAAAGTGGTGTATTCAGTATTGTAACCTAAGCTTTGCGGGGAGGATGTATCATTTTTATTGTATTCAGTTAACAAATATTTTTGTGCCATGCAACTTGGGATAAGTAGAAATTAATATTTTTGAGTTCTTATTTGGTTTGTCTATATTTCATTTACTTCTCATTATTATTAGGTTCCTTATATATAACTTGCATTGATGTTAATTATAAATATCTTAGCCTGAACATTCAATTTTTTAAAGAAAACAGAAAGTAACCTTTATTGAGCTCCAGCTTCTACATAAACTAACCTTAATGTATTTAATCTTCAAAGCAACCTTAGCAATCTTCTTTCTTTCTCATTGTGTTTTTTTCAATTACAGTTGACATATAATATTAGTTTCACATGTACAACACAGAAATTAGACATTTATATAACTTATGAAGTAATCAACCTGATAAATCCAGTATCGATCTGACACCATACACAGCTATTACAATACTACTGACTATAATCCTCATGCTATACTCTACATTGCCATGACTATTTTGTAACTATCAATTTGTACCTCTTAATCCCCACCCCTTCACTCATGCTTTCACCCCGCAATCTGACAACAATCAAAATGCTCTCTGTATCTATAAGCTTGTTTCTGTTGTTTGTTTATCCTATTCTATAGATTCCACATATGACATTTGTCTTTCTCTGTTTGACTTACTCCACTCAGCACAATATCCTCTATGTTCATCCGTGTTGTTACAGAAGGAAAAATTTCATTTTTTATGATTGAGTAATATTCCATTGTGCGTGTGTGTGTGTGCATGTATACACTACCTTTTTTTTTATCAATTCATCCATTTATGAACATTCAGAATGCTTCCATATCATGGCTACTGTAAGTAATGCTGCAATGAACAAATGGATTCACATGTCTCTTCAAAGTAGTGTTTTGGGTTTCTTCAGATAAATGCCTAGATATGGGATAAGTGAGTCCACTTTTGTCTCTTGTATTAGACTTTGTTTTAAAGTCAATTTTGTCCGGTATGAGTATTTCTACTCTAGCTTTTTTTGTTTGTTTCCATTTTCATGAAACATCTTTTTTTAACTCTTTATTTTCAATCTGTGTGTGTCTCGATCTGAAGTAAGTCTCTTGTAGGCAGTATATGTAAAGGTCTTCTTTTCTTATACATTCACCAGCCTTATCTTTTGATTGGAGCATTTAATCCATTTACATTTAAAGTAATTGTTGATAAATATGTAGTTATTGCTATTTTATTATTCATATTTTTTCTTTTTTCTGTTTTCTTCTTATTCTTAAAGAAGTGCCTCTAACATTTCCTATAATACTTGCTTGGTGATGAAATCCTTTAGCTTTTTCTTGTCTGAGAGGCTCTTTATCTGTCCTTCGATACTAAATGATAGCTTTGCTAGGTAGAGTGATCTGGATTGTAGGTCCTTGCTTTTCATCACTTTCAATATTTCCTGCCAATCAGTCCCTTCTGGTATGCAAAGTTTCTGTTGAGAAATCAGCCAACAGTGTTATGAGAGTTCCTTTGTAGGTAACTAACTGCTATTCTCTTGCTGCTTTTAAAATTCTCTCTTTGTCTTTAACCTTTGGCATTTTAATTATGATGTATCTTGGTGTGGGCCTCTTTGGGTTTATCTTGTTTGGGACTCTCTGCACTTGCTAGGCTTGTATTTCTATTTCCTTGATGAAGTTATGGAAGTTTTCAGTCATTATTTATTGAAATTGTCTTTTAATTCTTTGTTCTCTCTCTTCTTCTTCTGATATTCCTATGATGCAAATGTTGGTATGCTTCATGCTATCTCAGAGGCCCCTTAAACTATTCTAATTTTTTTTGTATTTTTTCTTGTTACTCTTTTGATTATATGTTTTCTCTACCTTATCTACTAAATCATTGATTCAATCCTCTGCTTCATCTAATCAGCTGTTAATTCCTCATAAGGTATTCTTCATTTCAGTTATTGTATTCTTAATTTCTGACTAGTTTTTTTATGTTTTTTATTTCCACCTTTATGTTTTCTATCTCTTTGTGAAAGTTCTTGCTAAGTTCACATCCTCTTCACCTAAGTTCTTTGACTATCCTTATAACAAGAGTTTTGAACTCTACATCTGATAGATTGCTTTTCACCATTTTGTTGAGTTCTTTTTCTGGAGTTTTGTTCTGTTCTTGCATTTGAGATATGTTTGTTTCCTTATTTTGGCTGCCTAGTTGTGTTTGTTTCTATGTATTAGGCAGGGTTGCTATGTCTCCTGATCTTGGTAGAGAGGCCTTATATAGTAAGTGTGCTATGGGCCACAGTGGCACAGTTTTCCCTGGTTACCAGAGCCAGGTGCTCTAGGCATGTTCCTAGCATGGTTTATGTGTGCCTTCCTGTTATAGTTGAGCCTTAATTGCTATTTGTTCATCAGTGGGAGGGATTGACCCTCGGTCTGATTGACTGTGATGACTGGCCATGACCAGTGGAGAAGCTGTTGTGCAGGGGCAGACCCTACAAGATTCATTTTAGCAGGGCTCTGCACCTGCCTGACTGCCCTTTGAGTGTGTCATTCTTAGATGTGACCTGGAGTGGTGCTCTGGCTCAGACCCAAGCTATCCAAGAGGTATGCATGCCAGGGCATCCTGGGAGGCACTCTGTCACAGGCCTAGTTTAGCTGTAGCTTGTGCCTTGCCCAGGGCTATCTGGCATGAACCACCAAGAAATCCACAGATGGCCACCGCCCACACTGAGCTTGGATATGCCTCGAGAGACCAAGCCACAAACTGAGGTTAGCTGCCGCTATTGCTAGGCTCAGGGCTGTTCAGCAAGAGGTACAGTGCATGCTAAGGCTAGAAGCTATTTGTTTTGATTTTGCGAACCTTTGAGAGATTTTAAGAAAGTTTGCAGCATGAACCAAGACAGGTTATTTGCATTGAAAATTCACTGGAAGCAGCTTGGCTGGGCCTGCTTTTTGGGATGGGTGGGGTCTCAGGGAATCACCAGGGTGGGTTGACCTGTGTTAGATATGTTGATGGAGACTCAGATATGGTGCCCACCTTGGTTTGCAAGCTGGGCCAAGAGGGCTCAACAAAGGAACAATGGCTTCCACCAGCACCTCTATCTGGGAGAAAGCTTCCCCTCCAGTTCTTGCTCTGAAGCCAGACAACTCAGTTCTTCCCTGTATGTCCCTGGTGCCTTTTGAGCTGCTGCCACAGAGCAGGAGTTCTGAAAAAGTGAGTCTGTCACTGAGTAAATCCACTTGTGGGGAAGTCTGTGACTTCCTTGCCTCTCCATATCACTCATCCACAACCTCCACTGGTTTTTCATTCCAGAAATTGTGGGAACTTCTCTTCCTGGCCCTGGAACCCTTGGCTGTGGAGCCCAGTATGGAGCTGGCACTCCTCATTCATCCAGGGAGATGTCTGTAGCCAAGATAGCTCTCCTAATTTCTAACTGTCACATGAGAATGTGGGACCTTTTCGCATATCTACCCCTCCTACTAGTCTCAAGGTGGCCTCTTCTGAATGCCCCCAACTGTAGGACTTCTGTTCAGCTAGAATTCAGGTGACTCCCAATGATGGCTATTCTGTAGTTTAGTTGCAAATTTGATGTGGTTGGAAAGAAGGCAAGCACAACATTTACCTATTCCACCATCTTGACCAGAAGCCAGAAGCCAAGCGTTTTAACTGCTATTTTTATTTTATTTTCCAAGAAATCAGGCTGCAATTAAAACTGTGTGAAAACTACCATGAAAATTTTATTGGCTTTTATTTTTTTCTAGAAGTGTAACCATTCCCTTTATGACACCATAATTTTGCTCTCCAACCCCCCTTTAACTAGATACTTCAGAGAAAAATCTCAGTCCAGTTCATCAGGATTATTACAGAATCTCTATTAACTGAATGTGGATTGATTAAAATAATTTTAATGCTTGTTGAGTCAGTTGTTTCTAATTCAACTGTGAAAATAAGCAACTGGCTTATGCATTTGTACCCTAAAAAATGTAATCCATACTGCTCTCATATCTTTTCCCATTTATCTTAAAGATGAATATTTTTCTGTGTGGGGTTAAGTAAGTATCAACAGGGTGGAAATGTAAAACTGGACAACACAAAATTATTAGACCTAGCTTTATCTCCACATGTTACACT
Organism: Macroglossus sobrinus; assembly: GCA_004027375.1. Taxonomy (NCBI): domain Eukaryota; kingdom Metazoa; phylum Chordata; class Mammalia; order Chiroptera; family Pteropodidae; genus Macroglossus; species Macroglossus sobrinus. Next base: position 265,226 of record PVKZ01001252.1, read on the forward strand.
TTGTCATTTCTTTTCAATACACGAAGAAGTGAAGAAGCGAATGTGCCCAAACAGAACTTTCTCTTTACTATCCTGTCTGTACTGAGCAAAATTGAATTCATATGTCTTTAAAAATGCTTTTGCATTTCTATAGCTTCTTTCAAATTCCTGATCTTGATGCAAATGTGGCCCATTAGCCTCCTAATGCTCATGTGCTCTTTCCCAACAGGCATTACAATTGACAGACATGGATTAATTTACTTTGTGGATGGGACTATGATTCGGAGAATTGATGAGAATGCTATAATCACCACTGTAATTGGTTCAAATGGTCTGACTTCCACACAGCCACTCAGCTGTGACTCAGGAATGGACATCACTCAGGTAGGCACCACTGGTTTTCAAGCGTTATCATCATTTGACATTGTAGAAATGAATAACAATTTTCTCATACAGAAATTAGGTAAAAAGGAAGCCTGAGGTACCTGTTATAACACCAGATAGCAGAACTTTCTCTTTATGTAAGTTATTTTTTTCATTCTAAGAAAAACTCAGTTGGGAGAAAATGGTAATCAGAATAGGAGTATGCTGGATAACATGTTGGAATAAGAATTAAAGTCTCTCCTTTTTTAATCAATTCAAAGGTAAGGCCAACTTTATTTATTAAATATTTTCTAAGATAAATAATATCTTGTTATTTTTAAATAATACAGTAACTCATATTTGGAAAGGTATGAACATGACTTGTTATTCATGCATCTGTAGTTATTTCTAGGGAATTTGAAAGTTTTCTTAAGTAAAAGCAACAATCCCTCTGAGATCTATTTTACATGTACTTGGGAAAGCTTTTTGCCAGTAAGAATAAAATGGAAAATTCATTGTAGAGTCAACTACAAAAATAAGATGGAAACTTAAAGGCCTGAAAGACTGACAAAATAAACAATCTATTCTTAAGAGAGATTTGAGTGGATCAGGCTATCAAGTTCTAGAGCAGTATAACTTTCTATGATGCAAAATCTTGCAGAAAGCAAAAAAAAGGAGTATTATTTATGGCAGTAAGAAAAGGTGTGAATGTGTTTATGTGGAGGAGGAGGACACATATGGTTTACTTATGGGATATTTTTACTTATAATAGGACACAGAATTGTAATCAGTCAATTCTAAGTAATTTATCTGCTTCTGTGTGGAAAAGTTATGCTGAAAAGAGAATTCTTTGTCTAAATAGAGCAAACATATGATCCTCATCACCATAAAAAGGGTTCTTTTTCACATGACACTTTGTAAGCCATAGCTGCCACCATAAAAAAGCTACCTCATCTCTTTCAGGTTGGGAGGCAGAGTGTAGCCCATTGAAAAGGAGTCCTGGTAACCCAGAGACAGAATCACATTTCTGTCTAAACCTTAGTTTCCTTGACACCCCTTCCTTTTCCTTACACAACTTTAGCTTTAAAAAAACAGTAGGGCTTTTTTGTTTGAGGTGAAGGGAAGAATAAGATAGAGTGGGAGGTAGGTTTTAGATGTCATCAGGACTAACTGGGAGGGAAAGCAGGCTTCATGTCTAAATTGTTTACCAGCAATCTTTGCCTTTGTCTATTATATCCTGTTCTGTGCTTAAAACACCCTAAAGAATAACTAGAATTGTTCTTCATAGGTAAATGAGTCTGTACTGATCTCTAACTCAGTATCCAGATTATAACCTTCCACCTTTATTGGAGGCCTGATTCTCATGGTTCTGTTCCATCAATCCAGAATTACCTGTGCTGGTCTAAATCCCATTCCTCACCTTCTTCACACCTCACTTCTTTCATGGGAACTTTCCCTGATGTTGTAGTCTTCACTGTTGTCTCATTCGTTTACTGAAAGGTAGTATCACCACATTTAATATGTAATCTGTTCTCTTTTGCCCAACTGTGTATCCAACTAGTTTCCTAAGATAGACTGCATATTCTATGGACATGCACATAGTAAGTGCTCAGCAGGCATAGTTAGCATATATATCGATACCAAAAGAACACTATGATTCAAAGAATATGGAGAAATAGTGAGAGATGAAGCTAGAGTGCTAAGTGAGGACCATATAGTGAAGGACCTTATAAGTATGTAGAGTTTCAATTTTATCTAGTGGACAATAGGGAGCCAATAATAACATTTAGCAGAGAAATGCGTTTTTTAAAAAAAAATAGCATTAAACATGGAAATGTATTTTTCAAAGATCATTCTAATATAGAGAATCAAGTGGAAGGAAACAGTGTTAGAGGCAAGGAGATCACTTAAGAGACAGTTGAAGTGGTATAAGTATGACAAGAACAAAATATATTAGTATATAAATGATTAACATTTTTTCAAGAGATTTCTGTGTAAATTAAATTGCTTTCCAATGTTGTTTGTTTTGGGCTTTTTTTATGTTTATTTCTTTGGGATACAACTTGGTGATGACACTGACCATGAAGCTGCTCAGCTTTATATGAGTTATATAGGCAAGTAATGGTAATGGCCAAACCTAAAATATCAGCAGTATGGATTAAGAAAGCTAGATAGAGCAGTAAAATTTTAGAGCTAAAATCAAAGAACTTGTTGACAGACATAATTTCAGAATTAAGGAACTATGTATATGGGGGATACCATTTCCTGAGATAAGAAGGATACAAGAGGAGGAGAAGCAAGCTTGGATGAGGGTTGGATAACGGATTTAGTTTGGGGAATGTTGAGTTTGAGATGCCAACGTGTATCCGGATAAATATGTCTGGAAAGTAATTTAATATAGGTCTAAAGCTCAAGGCCTGAAATGGAGATTAGTTTTGGAATTATCAGTACACCTGGTAATGACAAATAGAAGAGTGGATGAGATTTTCCAGGGAAAGTACATAGCATAAGAAAAAAGAGAGGAAGACCCAACTCCTAGGAATCTCAGTATTCAAGAGAAACCTAAAGAATGAGAGCCCACAGAGGAGACTGAACAAAAGAGACCAGGAATATGTGTGGTCAAGAAAACCAAAGGAAATAAGATTTCAAAAGGAAGAGAATGGTTAATATCAAACATTGATTAGAGATCACATAAAATAAAGTGTTTTTTAAGAAGCCATTGGTTTGACAGCATTTGTGACTCTGATAAGAGTGCCTTTGGTAGAGTGCTAATTAAACAGAGTCAGATTGCAGTGGTAGAGTAGGAGGTAAGGAAATGGAGAAAGTGAAAATAGATCACTCTTGACATGTCTGGCTGGGAAAGGGAGGCTTTGGCATTGAAGCAAATCAGTACCCATGTATGGCACAAGTAGACAAAAGCTGAAGAACACTAAGTGAAAACAGATAGGTGAGTGGATAGAGTGTCTATCAGGGGGAGCCAGTATACATCTCAGCTTCCCAGATGCTCAGCCTCTATGGCCATAGTTTCCTCTGTCTGTTTAGGCAACTGTGGCTGATTAGGGACCCATGTTTCTCATGACTATACTTAAGAACATGAGCTGTCTTCAGCTAGAGGGAAGAAAGCTGAGTAGGGAACTTCATAATGCCTTCCAAAAACAAAGCTCCAGTTGTTTATAGTAGTACTTACAGTGATCCAGCTGAGCATACACTGTACTCAGTTTCATATATCAGTAAATCAAAATATATTGGTGGGTGAAGGTGGAGACAAATGCCTAAATGAAAGAACGCAGATTCTACTGACAGGGACAGATGAGAAAGAAATTAGAAGCCTGTGCTACAGCATGAAGCTTTGAATCAGACTTTATGAAGAGCTTACTGATTCTAAGACTATGTGGCAGCATTACACTTTATCAAAAGATCTTATGGAGCTCCCACCTTTGGAAACTTTTAAAGCAAATGTTGGCTGTCAATAATCAATGGATGCTTGAAATTCAGGCCTCTCTGGAGTCAGGAAGATGGATCAACTGCTTACTGGAGGTCTCTTCCAACATTATGAAGTTTTTTCTACATAAATATAATCCAATTTCTAAAGTTCCTTGTTACTTTCCCTACATTTCAAAACTAAAATGTACCTAACAAGGGAAAGGCCATCCATGCTAACATAGTACCATTGGAAGCTGGAAAGTGATACGTAAAACAGACCTTTTTTCTCTTACTTACTTTTGTCTTCTGCACTTTTCTAAGGCAAATCTGAGCTTTGGGAAAGATTAATCCTCACTAGCCTGCCCTAATCTCCAGAAAATCTTGTTCTCCCTATTGTAATTTTAATAATAACTGCTACCACTTATTGAGAGTTTACTATGTGCCAGGAACTATGCTAAGACTCTTATTCACATTTTATTTCCACAACCTGACTGCCCTTGAGAAGTAGGTATAATTACCCTCACCTACAGAGGAGAAAACTGGTAGTCAGAAAGATTATGTATTGTACTGTGACCATAGAGTCATTAAGTGATACAGCCAAAATTTGAGCACAAACTTTCTAACTACAGTGTACTTTTTTCCAAATTCTATATTTTCAACAATGATTGGAGATGTTTTTTAGTTGGGGAATATCACATTTATTCACAGAATGTATGTTCAGTGGTATTGAGTAAATAGTTTAATAAAATCTAATTATCTCAAAAAATGAAATTTGCTTTGACAATAAAATCAGCCATTTGTTCAAAATCAATATCTTTTTTTGACTCATTGAAATGTATAACTGAACTCTCAGTATAAACTCTGAATTATAACTGCCCTTTGAAAGCACTGCTATTAAAAAAAACAGGCCTTTTACTTCAAGAGATGAGTTGATTATGAAGAGATTGGGCTCTTTATTTCCATTACTGCTTTTGAATCATCCCGCTCTGGTAACGCACTTCCATCTTGTGCTTGACTAGAATGGAATTAGGAGTTAAACTAAGCCTCTTTATGTGATAGTGAATTTGAGAATTGATTTATTCCATGGTGCCAGTCTAATGTACTCTTCTAAATCAGTCAAATAGCAGATACATGACAACATGGACCTTCTATATATACAGATAATCCTGTTGACCCACTGTCCCTAAAACATACACTTTGAGGTGCTTTTCTGAAATATCTGATATATAACAAGTTCTTCATAAATGCTTATTGGATCATCCATATACTCTCCAGTGGATCCCAAAATCACTCATTTGTCAGATGGGCCTAAATTGGTGGAGGGAGGCATGGTTCATGGTTATGAAAAAACAGTAACTGGTTCTTTGTAGGAGCAAACTTTGGCCCCATGCATTTAATCTATTGAGCCAGTCTCTTCAAATCTTACTCCACTCCCTAATCATTTAAAGTGAGACTTCCCTCTAGAATACTCTCCCCAGGTAGTAACAGTCCAACCTCTCTTCAAAATGCCTCTTGTGATAGGGAATGTACCACTCCCTCAGGCGGCTCATTCCATCTTTAAATGTCTCTGATGGAAAACTATTCCAAAACCACTTTAACTTTTTTATCTTCTTTTAACTTTCACCATTTAGTCTTACTGCAACTCTTTAGGCCCTGTGTTATTAATTTAATCTGTTTTGTATGAAATGATTGTATTAGTGAACCAAGCAATATACTAGGTAATTTCATAAACATTATATTAGCTAATCATAATGACAATTCTTTGAGATAAGTATTATGTTCCCTTATTTTTAGTAATGTGAAAAACAAGATTCAGAGGAGCTGAGTAACTTAATCAAAGTCACACAAACAATAAATGACAGAGGTAAAATTTGAACCTGGTCAACCTGATGCTAAATTCACATTTTTTTCAACCAAACTACTGTATTAAATGGTCTCCTCCACATGACAGACATATCAATTTTATGAATAACATTCTCAACCTTTCTAAGTCACAGTCACAATTAATTTAACAGCACGTCACTTGGCATGGTTTTGAGTTTCTTCAGCATCTTCCTGACTCTTCTCTAAACATGTCCTTATTTATCTATATCTCTTTGAAAATTAAGCTTCCAGAAATGAATAAAATAATCCAGATGTGTTCTGACTCAGAGGTAGAATAGGGACTATCACAATCATCTTTCTATATTCTCTATTAATTTTTACTGGTGGTTTTTAAAAGGACTTTTGCCAAAGAATATTTACTTCAAACTAAATAAGTCCCCTTTTATAAAACTGATGCAGAGCTTCCAGTGAAGATGACAAAGAGAATAAATGCTGTACCCACCTTATCCCATGACCACCTCAAAATCATAACTAAACTACAGAAAAACCATCATTGAGAATCACCTAAAGTCTAGCTGAACAGAAATTCTATAACTAAGGATATGCAGAAGAAGCAATGTAGAGACTGGTAGGAGGAGTGGAGACTCAGAGATGCTGAAAGCTTGTCCCATGCCCACATGTGGTGGTTAAAATTCTGGACGTCTACAAAAAATGGAAGAGAAAGCAATACTTCCCAACTCATTTTATGAGGTCAATATTACTCTGATACCAAAACCTGGTAAAGATAAAACACAAAAAAGAAAACTACAGACCAATGTCTTTTATGAACATACATACAAAAATCCTAAATAAGATACTAACAAATAGAATACAGTAACATATTAAAAATATATATACACTATGATCACATAGGCTTTATACCAGGGGCAAGGAAGGTTTATCATACACAAATCAATTAATGTGATACACCACATAAACAAATTAAAAAATAAGAATCACATGATCATATCAAGAGATGCAGAAAAAGCCTTTGACAAGATACAGCATCCATTTATGATCAAAACCCTTAACAAAATCAGTATAAAAGGAAAGTACCTTAACATAATAAAGGCCACCTATGACAAACTCTCAAACAGCACTATACTTAATGGTGAAAAACTAAAAATCTTCCCTCTAAGATCAGGAACAAGGCAAGGCTCTCCACTATCGCCACTGCCTTTCAATATAATATTGGAGGTCCTAGTGAGTGCAATCAGACAAGAAAAATATATAAAAGGCATCCAAATAGGAAACGAAGAAAAACTGTCACTGTTTGTAGATGACATGATTCTCTATGTAGAAAATCTAAAGACTCCACAAGAACACTACTAGAAACAATAAGCAAATACAGTAAAGTTTCTGGATATAAAAATCGATGTTAAAAAATCCATAACACTCCTATACTAATGTCAGAAAAAGAAGTGAAAAAAAATAATTCATTTTTCAACAAAAAGAATAAAATACCTAGAAATAGATTTAACGAAACATGTGAAGGACCTATATAATGAAAACTATAAGACCCTACTAAAAGAAATCGAAGAAGATACAAAGAAATGGAAAGATATTCTGTGTTCTTGGATTGGAAGAATCAACATAGTTAAAACAACAGTATTAACTAAAGCATTATACAGATTTAATGCAATCCCCATCAATATCTCATTGGATTTTTTTAAAGAAATCGAACAAAAAATTAGCAGAATTTTATGGAAGCACAAAAGACCCCAAATTACCAAAGCCATCCTAAGAAAAAAGAATGAGGCCAGAAGCATCACTCTACCTGACTTCAAATTATATTACAAAGTGACAGTAATGAAAGCAGCATAATATTGGCAGCAAAAGAGACACATGGACCAGTGGAACAGAATTGAGAGTCCAGAAGTAAGCCCATATTTATATGGGCTAATAATTTTAGACCAAAAAGTCAAAAACATACAGTGGAGAAAAGAAAGCTTCTTCAATAAATGATGCTGGGAAAACTGGAAAGCCACCTGCAAAACAATAAAAGTAGGCTGTTGTCTATCACCACACATCAAAATGAACTTAAAATGGATTAAGGACCTGAATATAAGACCTGAAACAATAAAATGCATAGAAGAAAACAAGGAACTAAACACAAGGACCTTGGACTTAAAGAGGATTTTATGAATTTGACCTGAAAAGCAAGGGAAGTATAAGCTAAAATAAATAAATGGGACTACATCAAACAAAAATCTTCTACTCAGCAAAAGAAATTGTCAACAAAGTAAGGAGACAAACATCCGAATGAGAAAATATATTTGCAAACAACGCCTCCAATAAGGGTCTAATATCTAAAATACACAGAGAACTCATATGACTCAGGTCTTTTGTGCTTCCATAACAGCAAAAAAAACAACAAATATTCCAATCAAAAAAAAAATAGGCAGAGGATCTGAACAGACATTTCTCCCTAGAAGACATATGTATGACCAACAAATATTTGAAAAGATGCTCAACATCGCTAGCCATTAGGGAAATGCAAATCAAAACCACAATGTGATACCATCTCACACCTGATAGAATAGCTATAATCAACATGACAAGTAATAACAAAAGTTGGAGAGAATGCGGAGAGAAAGGAATCCTCATACACTGCTGGTAAGACTGCAAATTAGCACAGCCACTATGGAAAACACTATAGAGTTTCCTCAAAAAAACTAAGAATCAATCTACCATATGATTCAGCAATACCTCTACTGGGTATTTACCCCCAAAAGACTTGAAAACCCATATCTCAAATAAAAAATCAGAACAAAGCTTCAGAAAAAAAATTAACTAAAATGGAAACAGGTAATCTATCAGATGCAGAGTTTAGAACACTGGTTGTAAGGATGCTCAATGTTCTCAGTGATAACTTAAACAAAGGGCTAGGAAACATAAAAATAGAGATAGAAAACGTTAAAAAAAAGAACTAGTGAAAAATGAAGAATGCAATAACTGAAAAGAAGAATACATTAGAGGGAATAGATTAGAAGAAGCAGAGGATCAAATCAGTGATTTGGAAAACAAGGTAGTGGAAAATGCCCAATCAGAACAGCAACAAGAAAAAAGAATCCAAAAAAAAAAAGATACTTTACAAAGCCTTTGGGACAACATCAAGCATATCAACATTTACATCATAGGGTATGAGAAGGAGAAGAGAGAGAGCAATTAATTTAAAATTTATTTGAAAAAATAGTGACTGATAACTTCCCTAACCTGGTGAAGGAATTAAACATGCAAGCTCAAGAAGCACAGAGTCTCAAACAAGATAAATCCAAATAGGCCCACACCAAGACACATTATAATTAAAATGCAAAAGATTAAAGGAAAGAATTTTAAAAACAGCAAGAGAAAAGCAGTTAGTTACCTACAAGGAAGCTCCCATAAGACTATCAGATGATTTCTCAACAGAAGCTTTGCAAGCCAGAAAACATTGGCACCAAATAATTAAAATAATGAAAGCAAGGACATACAACCCAGACTACTCTACCCAGCAAAGTTGTCATTTAGAATCAAAGGACAGATAAAGGGCTTTCCTGTCAAGAAAAAAACTAAAAGTGTTCATCACCACCAAACCAGCATTACAAGAAATGTTAAAAGGATTTCTTTATGAAAACAGAAAAAAAAGTATTAAAATATATGGATAAAGATCCACACACCCCTATGTTCACAGCAACACTATTCATAATAGCCAAGGTATAGAAGCAACCTAAGTGCTCATTAATAGATGATTGCATAAAGAAGTTATGGTACTTATATACAATGGAATTTTACTCAGCTGTTAAAAAAAATGAAATCTTACCATTTTCAATGACATGAATAGACCTAGAGAGTATTATGGTGAGTGAAATAAGTCAGAGAAAGGTAAACACTATATGATTCCACTTATATGTGGAATCTAAGGAATAAAAGAAAAGAACAAACTAAATGAAAGCAGACTCACAGAGACAGAGAACAAACTGGTGATTGTCAGAGGGGAGGGGGATTGGGTGGCTGGGTGGAAAAGATGAAGGGATGAAGAAGTATAAATTAGTAGTTACAAAACAGTCATTGAGTTTTAGAGTATAGCATAGCGCATAAAAAAGATATTATGAAAGTAAATAACTTATCTATCTTGGATCCAAAAACTGCATGTTTGCTGTCAGGATAAACAACTAAATTTATATATATGTATATAAATTTATCACTTTTAAATAAAATTTTAAAAGCAAAAAAAATATATATGAATAGTAAAATAGCAATAACTACATATCTATCAACATTTACTTCAAATATAAATGGATTAAATACTTCAATCAAAAGACAGAGGGTGGCTGGTCAAATGGATAAGAAAAGAAGACCCTTTTATATGCTGCCTACAAGAGACTCACAGACTGAAAATAAAGAGAAATAAAAGGATTTTTCTTAAAGATGGAACTTGGCAACAATACTTATCAGAGAAAAGAGGCTTTAAAACAAAGGTTATATCACAAGAGACAAAAAAAGGATTCAGTAATTCCACTTCTGGATAATTAGTCAAAGAAATCCAAAACACAACTTTGAAGGAACATTTGCATCCATATGTTCATTGCAGTATTATTTACAATAGCCAAGATATGGAAGCTACCTAAGTGTCTATCAATAGATGAATAGATAAAGAAGAGGTGGTACATATATACGATGGAATATTCCTTGGCCATAAAAAGGAACAAAGTCTTGCCATCTGCAACAACGTGGATGGACTCCTAGAGATTATTGTGCTGAGTGGTGTAAGTCAGACAGAGAAAGGCAAATGTCATATGGTTTCACTTACTAAAGAACAGAAACAAAATAAAAACAAACTTATAGATATAGAGAACATTTTGATGGTTGGCAGATGGGAAAGTAAATAGGAGGATGGGTGAAAAGGGAAAAGATTAAGAAGTACAAATTGGCAGTTACAAAATAGTCGTGGGGATGTAAAGTATAGCATAGAGAATATAGCCAATAATATTGTAATAACTATGTGGTGCCAGATGGTTACTAGATTTATTGGGATGATCATTTCATAAGTTATCTAAATGTCTAATGACTATGTTGTACCCCTGAAACTAATATAATATTGAATGTCAACTGTAATTGAAAAATTTATATATATATATATATATATATATATATATATATATATATATATATATATATATATATATATTTAAAAATAAAAAAATAAAATGGGATAAGGAAAAAAACTGATGCAGACAGCACATTCAAACAAGTAGTGTTCCAGAAGCTTCCTTATTCAGGCTCACTCCCACTCAATGGTAGTTCTCATGGCCACTCCCTAAGAACTTTTGTAAAATGCTAAGGAAGTAAAGAGCACATATTAAGAAACCATGGCTAAAGTTGAATTGAATTTTTGCATACTTTGACATATGATATCATTACAGAGAACTAAAAATCCATATACCTCTCATCCCCATCTCCTCATTTTGTACTTGCACAACTGGTTATTTGTATCATAGTACAGGATCTTACATTAGTCTGTATTCAATTTCATATTATTAGATTCAGTCCATTTCTTCTGCTATTATGTAATATCTTCACAATCCTTTCCATACTTGTGCCACCTATGGATTTAATGAATGCCTTCTATGACTTCATATATGATAAAATTAATGGATTGACAGACCTAGATGAAATTGTAGTACTATTAGATTCGTCATTTGTTAGATTATGAACCCATGTATTTGAACTATCACCTATGTGTTGTGATTCATAGTGGATCAGGACATCAACATAATGGCCAATGACCAACTTTAAAAAAAATGAAATAAAAAATTCAGAGAGTATCATGTGTAGTAAGGGTAAATAAGTAAGTATTGTTTCATTAAACTTTTATTTCAATTGTATATCCTGGATAATGGTGTAAAATACATCTCACTGAAGGTCACACAATCAAAACAAATTTGAAAGACACTACCCTCACCGATATTTCCCACAACTTATCTACAAAGGTATCATGAGAAGCTTTACCAGGTTGGTAACTCTGTTTAAAAGGAAATAAGAAACTCTTGACATAATTTATTTCTACTTATAGTATCCATAAGCACCACTTCCTTATCTAAGAACTAAGGAACTGTTTAACATCACATTCAAGTACCTTTTCCAAATCAATGTCAAGTTTCCCTCTATGCAGTTTGTGGGGTACATCTTCTGATTCTTCTTGAAGTCAGAACTATATTTAACCATCTCTAATCTTCTAGCACATTTTCTGCTACTACTTACTATTCCTCAATAATCACAAATATTTGTTCTAAAAACCCATTTGTAAGTTCTTTCTAAGAGGTAATTCTTCCTGGCCAGGAAACTTGAACTCAGCTTAAAGAAGTTAGCAGCTATTGTGCGATCACTTCACCCATCCTAAACTTTGGTAATTTCAAATTAGTGTTCTTTGTGGTCATTCTTCTTAAACAGAAAAAAAACAAAACTCTCTTTTATCATCTGCATTATACTACCTGCAGATCTCTGCCTTCTTGGTTGTCTTCCATTCCCTACATAAATGAAAAAGCAATCATCTATTGTCCTTAAATTTTTTTGTGAGATTCAGATAAACTAACTACCCTGGATAGAAGGGTAAATATAAAGCCTTATATTCAAAATCTACATGTCAATTCAACTTTCTACAAGTGGATTCAGTATTTTCTGTTGTTTTGGAAAAATATATATAATAACGTCCAGGCATGAAAAGTTATAGCAATCAGGGGTGAAAAAAAAAAGAAAAGAAAAAGTAGTTTTAGAACAGAAAAGGCATATTATTTTCCTTTTCTTAAAAATCTTGCCTGATATATCTCATTGTCTCTTTCTCTCTCCTGTGCCAACCCTTCCATGTCTACAAAATATCCTCCATCACCCTGAGTAGTATGGATAACATTGAAACTCGAGTTCTTTGGTGGTTACTTGCCTTTTTTGTGCACTTCCATCACTCTGTCATGTACACAGTGAAAGAGAACAGAATTAGATCTTCCAAATGAATGCCATAATAAAGTGAAAGTCCCTGCAGTGACAGACTTCTGAATTTGTGAGGCTCTATAGGGAATCAAGGAAATCTGAATTATTATAAGTTTGCCTGAATAAAGGGATCTCCCAGAGGGGGAGAAAAAAAAGAAAGTTTGTTTTAAAACTTCTTGCCACCAGAGATGGAGATCTCACCACCTCCACCCCCAATATACCCTCTTAATGTTTCAATGACTACAGAATCTATCTCACTGTCAAAGCAAAAACCTGTGGCCACACTAGATAATTCAGACAGAGGGATATGTGGTAGAATTAAGGACTAAGTTCCAGGTAAATGGTAGGATAGGAAACATGAAAACAAGTTATCTGAAGCATCTATAAATACTTCTATCAGGGAACAATAATACTAGTGGGCAGCAGGCAGAGCTAGGTAGATGTAAAAGAAAGGTGACAGAGAAATAAGAGAAGATTAGGGATTTGAGAACGGCTCAAATGGCAGATTAACAAGACTCAGAGTTAGTAGTATAAAACCAAAAAAGTTATTTTATAACTCGTGCCAACCATTTACTTTGTCCTATTTGGTCATGGTTAGCTTAATCAACTAAACAAACCAGTTCTATAGTGACCACTAACTAATTGGTGAGATTGCATTAAAACTTATACCAGGATAAAGAAAATCTGGTATATACATACAATGGAATGTTATACAGCTTTTTAAAAGAAGGAAATACTGTCACATCCTACAACATGGATTAACTTTGAGGACATTGAGCAAAGTGAAATAAGCCAGTCACAAAAAGGCAACTACTATAGGATTCCACTTACATGAAGTATATAAAGCAATCTAAAGCATAGAAACAGAAAGTAGGTGGCTGCCAAGGGAAGGGGAGAGAAAGAATTAGTGTTTAATGGGTATATAGCTTCAGTGTTCCAGATAAAGAAGTTCTGGAAATCTGTTACACAATAACTTAAATATACTTAACACTACTGAGCTGTACACTTTAAAATGGTTAAGTTGGTAAATTTAATGTTATGTGGGGTTTTTTCAATAATAATAATAAACTCATACCAACAAAACCACCTGCGGATTTTCCCATTTTCTCCCTCTGTTCTCATGCCTGGACATCATTAGTGCAAACATCTAACTGCTCAGTAATTGGTTATTACAGCAGTCTAAACAGAATCATCCTAAGTCAGCAATATTCTGTTCTATTTGTTCCAACCACATGCACTTGGTCAATACGTATCAGTCACAGCCAGTCCTTCCTACTAAAGGCTCATACCATAAATGTAGAAATAGGAGTGGGGAAGTGCTAGTCTCTATAAAGTAAAGAGGGAGCACAGTATACATCAACCATGGTGGGAAGATGCTGCTAACTTAGCCACACTCTTTTCAAAGACCCCAATATAGCAATAACCTTAAATGTGAAACTATATTAGAAAGTGATGACTATTGAATAAAAATGAGCACAATTCCTAACAGACATAATTATCAGCTTGGAACAGTTATTCATTTCTTGAGGATTATTGGGGTATAATTTATCAAAGTTATCTGGATAATTTCCTAATCATCCACTTCCCTTTGATGAAGACAGTGTGTCTAATAGAAAGAACATAGAAAATCCTGGCTGAGTCTAGATTCTATCATTTATCAACAGTGTAGCTTTAAGGAGGTTATTTAGGGTCTCTATGTTTGAGCTTCCTCAATAGTAAAAAGTGGGATAAAAACACAGATTGTCCCCTAAGGCTGCTGTAATAATTAAACAAGAAAAAAAATAATTAAACAAGAAAACACAGATTGTCCCCTAAGGCTGCTGTAATAATTAAACAAGAAAACAAATGTTTTTTGAAAGGCACTCACAACTGTAAATTGTTGTTGTTGATCTGAAGTAAAGAGAAAGGTCATATGGTATTACAGGTAACCTTAGCTTTTATGTATTTATTTGCCACAGCAGTCGGTGGCATATGGAAAGAAGGTGGCAGAAACTTTGATCTATATAGCACTCACATTACACTGTCATAGAGCATGAAATGGCAGTTAATGTTGTTCAGACTCTGATTTGACAACAGCACCAAGAACCATAAAGAGTTTTCTTTAAGAGTCCCTAGTGGCTCTCCACATTATTCACCTCTAAATGAGTGATCTGTTAAAAACTTTATAGCCAAAAATTACATAAGAATGTTAAATAAACAGTACTTTTAGTTGCCATTTCTAAGTTTTAGAAAAATAACATATATTTTTAATCATTTATTCTGTTCTCCTCTGAAATATGGTAATATAGAAAAAATTAAATTGTTTTTGTCTACTTCTTGACTCAAAAGAGGTTTCTCTGTAATTTTAGATTCAGCACTACACTTGGAAAACAGACACTAGAATTTTAGATGCAGTTAATTATTTCTCCTTCTGAGGCTAATTTAATAAATGGCCCAATTGTTGATTAAGTGTCCTCACTTTTTTTAATGTGAAAACACTTGGAAAAGTATGAACTGATTTAAAAATATAAGGGATGATGTAAGATGTTAACTGGCATCTTCAGGAAATATTTTGTGTTGATTTATCATACACTTACTAGGTAGAAGGACAGAAGAATAAAATAAGTTGGCAAGGTGCTTATTCTGATTGTATAATATCTATGGTTGTCAGTATCTAATTTAAATGTATCCTTGGATAGTGTTATTTATTGCTAATTCAATCCGAACCTACTCTCTTTGCTCTGTCAAATGCAGTAAAACACCTCTGGAACTGCAAAAGGGAGCCAAACTTTTCTCTAATCCTTTTATAGAGAATGTAAGAGACAAAATTAGGCCTTTAGAGTAGATTCTCATTTCTAGCTATACCAATAAAAAAATTCAATAAAGCACAATTGTTGGGAACACAGACTACCTGGGTTTAAATCCCAGATCCACCACTTGCAGATGTGCACCCCTGAGAAAAATTCCTAATCTGTAAATGGGATGATAATGCTACCTTCCTCTGTAGGGATAGATAGATAGATAGATAGATAGATAGATAGATAGATAGATAGATAGATAGATAGATAGATAGAGATTAGATATAGATATAGATATAGATATAGATATAGATATAGATATAGATATATAGATATATATAGATATATATAGATATATCACTTATATATATGTGAGATAGATAGATAGATAGATAGATAGATAATCACTTAGCAAAATGCCAGACTCATAAGTGCTCAACTAATTATTAGTAGCAGCAGCAGTAGCAGCAGTAATACAGTCATGCTCCGCTTAGTGACAAGACTACATTGTGAGAAATGCATCATTACATGATTTTGTCACTGTGCAAACATAGAGGGCACTTACACAAACCTACTACAGATGGTCTAGCCTACTACACCCCTAGGCTATATGGTATAGTCTATTTCTCCTAGCCTACAAACCTGTACAGCATGTTACTGTACTGAATCCTGTTCACAACTGTAACGAAATGGTATTTGCATATATAAACATATCTAAAAATAGACAAGACAGTAAAAATACAGTATAAAAGATTATAGCAAGATTATAACCTTCTGAGACCACCGTCACATATGCAGCTTGTCATTGACCAAAATGTCATTATTTGGCTCATAACTGTAGTAGTATTTGACCTTCCATTCATAGAACAAAGAATTGAACTGATAATTTACAGAACCAGGGTAAAAAGGACTAAGAATAAGTTTGAAACTACTATAGAAATTGTGAAATCTTTCCTCCTGTCCTTTATACATAGGTGTACCGTTTGCAGAGAGGCATGCAAATACCTAAAAATGAGTGTGATAGGCTGTAACAAGCTTGTGCTCCAGAGATTGGTCATAATCTGCCATAGCCTTCACAGAATGTTTCAGCTACTTAATGCTGATATGAAACTCTATCTAGATCACTTAAAGGATGTTCACTATATAAACCCTTCATTTTCTTTCTACTTTCAAGAAGTGTCATGCTGGTAGAGCTAAGGCTATGTAATGTGAGTTTCACACATCTGTGATTTGAGATGTATATGTTTTAGGTCATCTTCCTTCTATTTGAAATCAATAGGTAAAGGAGCAGTGGGTGGTCTGCAGTCATCTTAAGTGTATCAATTTCACCAAAAAAATTAAATATGAGAGTAGATAAATACAAAAGTTTATCTAGGTCAATATGAAAAATATGACTCCCCAAAGGCAAAAAAAAAAAAGAAGCTCCCAGTTAAGTGAGAAATCAAAAGAAAAGATGTTGTAAAGTTGATATATTCATTAGAAAAAAGTATCCTAGAATTCTGGAAGTAAGTTTAGTCTATGAGTTGCTTTGTCTATCCAATGACCTTCCTTTTTTTATTAAAATATTCAGATTCCAAGCATGTCAATCAGTTTTAAAAATTCTAATGTATAAAAACATAAATTCAACAAAATAATAAACTGGGAAAAGCATTGCAATAAGATGATCCACAGAGTCTCTTTAAATATCATTTTCCTTATCCAAATTCATTTAAATTATTTTTTTAACTCCAGTTCTCAGGCCTGCATATCTTAGATAAAATCACTGTTGGGGTATAATGACCTATAATCAGAGGCATTTACATTGCTCCCTTCAAAATGACAGCTCAGGTTGTTTATATAAGAAATAGAGAAGAGCAGGCCAACATCTTCAACTCCAGCATATCCAAATGCTGCTGAAATGTCTGCACACAAGCAAATAGCCAGAGTTGCCAGAGACTTTAAAAGTCAAATACTGCGCTCAATGCTGTATCGAAACATAATTTATCATATAAACAAAACTCCCTCAGAAGTGTCCTATTTCCACAGAAAAGACAATGTCACCTTAACTCTTATTAAAATTATTAAGCAATATAAGAAAAGCGTCTTCAAAGTTCAGGGAGAATCACAAGATGCAAAGCTTACAAACTACTTTTGAACCACTCAGTCATCCACACATTTTACTCAGCAGATGCCATGACCTGAAAAAAACTTGAAACTCTCTCAGATAAAGAAATATCTGATTGGTGTATTCAGTGTTTACCATCTAGTGCTTATATAAGCAACATCCTGAGCTAAAGTCCCAATGTAAGCCAGTGAACACAGTGTCATATAGAACATTGACCAGTCCATCAGGTGTGAGGTGGTATCTCATAGTGGTTTTGATTTGCGTTTCCCTAATGGCTAGTGAAGTTGAGCATCTTTTCTATTTCTGTTAGGCATTTGTATGTTTTCTTGGGAGAAGTGTCTATTCAGGTCCTCTGCCCACTTTTTTCATTGGATTGTTTGATTTTTTTATTGTTGAGTTGTATGAATTCTTACATATTTTGGATATTAGGCCTTTATTAGAGTTGTTTACAAATATATTCTCCCATTAAGATGGTTGTTTGCTTTCTTGACGGTTTCTTTTGCTGTGCAGAAGTTTTTTAGTTTGATACAGTCCCATTCATTTATTTTTGCTTTTACTTCTCTTTTCTTTGAAGTCAAATTCATAAAATCCTCTCTAAATCCAAAGTCCATGAGTTTAGTGCCTATGTCTTCTTCTATGCAATATATTGTTTCAGGTCTTATATTCAAGTCCTTAATCCATTTTAAGTGAAATTTGGTGTGTGGTAATAGATAGCAGCATACTTTCATTCTTTTGCATGTGGCTTTCCAATTTTCCCAGCATCATTTTATTAAAGAGGCTTCCCTTTCTCTATTTTATGTTTTTAGCTCTTTTGTCAAAAATTATTTGCCCACATATATGGGGGTATACTTCTGGATGCTCAGTTCTGTTCCATTGGTCTGTGTGTCTGTTTTTCTGCCAATACCATGCCGTTTTGATTATTATCACTTTGTAGTTAAATTTGAAGTCAGGCAGAGTGGTTCCTCTGGCTTTGTTCTTTTTTCTCAGAATTTCTTTGGCTCTTTGAGGTCTTTTGTACTTCCCAACAGGACAAGTAATAACAAGTATTGGAGAGGTTGTGGAGAAAAGGGAATCCTCATACATTGCTAGTGGGAACATTAATTGGTACAGCCACTATGGAAAATAGTACAGAGGTTTCTCAAAAAACTAAGAATAGAATTACCATATGACTCAGCAATCCCTCTTCTGGATATTTACCCAGAAATCTTGAAAACATTTATCCGCTAAGATATATACATCCCAATGTTTATAACAGCATTTTTCACAATGAATAGGACATGGAAGCAACCAAAGTGTCCTATGATAGATTATTGGATAAAGAAAATGTGGTACATATACACAAAGGAATATTACTCAGCAATAAGAAGAAATGAAATACTACCATTGAGACAACATGGATGGATCTTGAGATTATCATGTTAAGCAAAATAAGTCAGACTGAAAAAAGTTGAGAACCATATGATTTTACTCATATGTGGGATATAAAGCTAAAAGTAACAAACATGACAAACAAACAGAGACTCATGGACATGGACAGTGGATTAGTGGTTACCTGAGGAAAGGGGGAGGGGGAGGTAGATGGCGGTAAAGGAGGTCAAATATTTGGTGACAGGAGGAAATTTAACTTTGAGTAGTGAACACACAGTACAATATACATATGACATATTGTCAAATTGTAAACTTGAAACTTCTTTGATTTTATTAACCAATGTCACCCCAATAATTTTAATTAAAAAATAAATAACATAACATAACATAACATAAAAATACAACCTTCACCAAGAGGATATGCCTATTGAGAGGTCTTTATCTTGAGATACATAAGAAGAGAGGGTGTTCATTTGGTTCACCGCAGAATATATTTCCAATTCCACAGCAAGGAGAAGAGAATTCTGAAGGAGAAACCTCAATGGCTGACAATGAGACTTGTGAAAGAGAATATAAAATGTACTCAGTAGTAAAATGTGATGTATTATTATTTATAAATTCTAAGCATATAATAAATATTGTCATGGGCCAATATTCTGAACCATTCAATATAGCATTCTGTCTCCAAAAGGTATATTAGAGAGTGGCATGATCCATCATAAAATCATTTTCAAAAATCACATGATTAGAAATTTCCAGAGAATAATAACATCAACATGGCTGTTCCAGAGAGTCAGAGAAACTTGGGCCAAGGTCAATCATAAGCAACTTTATAGAGTCCAAGCAAAGTGGATTTATTTTATATGTATATTTTTTGGACATGGCCACTTCACAGGCCAGTAGATATGCAGAAGATGCTAGTGACTAATTAATTCTCTGGGTCCAAGATAGTCTTTGCTGGTTATTGTTCACCTTTACTAGTTTTCTATTACCACTGGCCTACAATGAGTATTGTTCTTCCTCTGTCCTTGTATATTCACATATTGTGAATATCCATCAATATCCTGTCAGAAAAACAGAAACCACATTAGTTATTTTAACAGAGAGAATTTAATATAGAACATGGGCTATACAGGTATTAGAGTGTTGGAAATTTAGAAAAATAATATGTACAGGAAGTATCCATTACTCCTAGAGCTGAGAAAACAAAGAAAAAGACTGGAATTGTCAGAACCTAGAAAATGGAGAGTTTACCCCATCAAGGTGAGACCTACTCCTCTGAAAAGAGTATGCCAGCCACCTGCTTCTAATACCTCTGAAGGGTCATGATGAAATTGATTCTTGGAGTACAGAAACAAATTGTTAAATGTAGCCAGCTACTACTGCCAGGATGAAGGGCTGCTGTTGAAGGCATGCTGACAGGAAGCAAGCAAAAGAAATAAGTCCCTTCTCCCTTCTCTAGCCTTCCAAAATCCCTTTATTTCCTGTATTGTCAGGACCTATCAGAAATCCAGCTAGCAAAAGAGAGATGTAGTTTGTAGAGTCCCAACCTCAGCATCACAAAGCAATATATTTAAAGGAGTAAGTTTGGAGCTGTGAGACAATAGCTTAATAACTAGCACACTGTGCAATGAGGTGTTAGATTTCCATGTCATTTTTGCTGCTGGAGTCACTCAGATATTCTTACAGTTTGGATGAAACATTAATTAAAGTGGACTGTTTGCCACAGAGGAGTTCATCATTACTGAATCCACAGTAAGTTAGTAGTAAGAGGACTCAACCAGAGGTGCTCAATGTGTTTGCAAGAGTAATTCTGACTCCCCTCTTGTTGAAGCTCAGGCATTCAATATTCATCACTATTTTTTGCTTTTGTTCAGACTTAAGCCCATAGCCTGCTTGCTTCCTTAAATGATTCTGTACACACAATAAGTGCTATTTTGTATTACACACAGGGACGCAGTGGGCAAAATCCAGAAGTGCACTGGAGGCCTAATGAAAATACGACCAGTTAAATCTTTCCTCAATATTCATTAAGCCATCTGGTCTTATTAGTGTCCTTATCATTTGGAAACATTACAGAGTTAAGATCAGAGAGATAATCTGTGGAATTCTAGTCTAACTTGAACTTTTGAGCAGAGCAATAAGTTGTGATATTTCTCTTCCCATTTAGAACTCTGCCCACTTATATCTTAACATCTCCATGGTGAAATTTTTTAATAGTTCCTGCCTGAAATATTATACCAGAAAGATACAGAAATAAAAACATAATCTCAGAGTGTCTGATCAATAAAATGAGACCATTTCATAAAAGCTGTGCAGTCATACTTCTGGCCTGTAAATTGCTTTAGGTGCCAAAGGGAATTGGAAGCTTGGTCTAATCTGTCGAGTCAATACTATAATATTAACAATGTGCAACAGATAAATTTCTGCAAGTTCTTAGCAGGAAGAAACTCTGCAGAATGATTCCAGGGACTTCTTTTAACTCCCTGGCTTCTATGCAGGCAAATCCTTGATTCTCAGGAGGAAAAGAGCCCCACCTCCTACTGCCTGAAGACCCACAATGGTTCTCTCCTTACACTGATTTCTCTCAGAATTTATGGCCTCATCACCTTGTCTCACATTTGATTTCATGTCACCCTGGACTATTCTTAGTTGTCTCTCGTTCTGTATGTATATCTCACACTGGGCTAGTTAGACAGTAAATAATAAATACATATAAAATTAAAATAGAGACTCAAAAGAAAAAAAAGTAATACTTCCATGTTCCTCTCCCTACCCACAGAAATGTTGAAAGGGTTAAGTTCTTTTTCTCTAATGATAAAATCCAAGATACAGAGAGATATAAATAGTAAATCTGCAAGTAACGTGTACAATATGTTGTTCTTACAATAACATTCAAATTTACAAATTAGCTGTGGAGTCTGAAGGACATTCTGTAGTTTTCACATGAGGCCTTCATCTCCTGCTGATAGATAACTTTGACTGTAAATTGAAAACTGGAAGTGGTTAAACATTCTGTGTATTCACAAGTGCCATTCCTAAAAATGAGACTTCAGAGAGGATAGGCAAGAAAGGGTCAAAAGAAACTCAGAGAAATTATGCCTGTTATTAAGATGAGTAGTGGCAATTACACAGCAGACTCACAGAGAGTGTATATGTGCTGATTGCTCTATGGGAATCTGTAAGAACAACTTTTATAGTGCTCATCAGGCCTTGGGGCTCTAAAGGAAATAAAGATTTCCAGCCATTCTGTCAGTGTGCTTTTGGACAGAGCTTATGGTCTCGGGAACCATCTTGGAAAGAATACATGCTTTTTTCTTAATGAGGCTGGATGGAACTCTTATATAACAGAATAGCTTTATTCCCTGTTTCTTTCCTCTAGAATAATCATTCTCATACTTCTAAAAGTTATTGGGAACATAAAACATCTTTTTATATGGGTTTAATCTGTCAATATTTACCTTATTAGAAATGAAAAGTATGATTTTTTTAGTATACAAAAGTATACTAACCTCAGGTACCCTCTAGAAAACTCCACTGTACTCTCATGGGGAAAAAAAGTATAGAAAGCAAATAATATGATTTTAAGAAATAGTTTGACCTCATATATCTCCTTGAAATAGTCTCTTTGGGATCTCTAAAATCTACAGATGAATATATAAATTCCCTATTTCCTCAATTCTTAGACACTGTGGATCATAAGACATAGCATCAATTTGTAACTTCAGGTGGTGGGAAGAAATGCTTTATTAAATATATGTATTGATTTAAGACATCCTCACTTCAGAAAAGTTAAAATGTGGAGAGAGTGGGACATGCACTAATTAGAACTGAGAAAATATGGAAACTCTCACTAACCTCAGTGGGTCCCCAGAAACCCAGATTTACTAACTCAAACATGTTGACTAAAAATAGTTTTTCATAAAGTCTGTTGTGATTTATAATTTTTTAATGCTTTCCCGGACTGAAAGTAGTATAGTCAATGAAGCATGAATGTTTTTATTCATCAAACATTTGCCAGTTGTAACACCAGACACTGAAAATCAAAAATGAATGAGACCCATCCCTAACTTTGAGGACTCACAGATCTAATAGAGGACATAGGAAGGCAAACAAATATTTACAGTATAATAGAGAAGCACTGGATCTGAATGAGTCATGAAGCTGGAAGAGCAACTTGAACAAGCACCCAAGAATGAAGCTCTGGGTATTCAAGAATGCTTAAGGTTAATTACTAAGTTTAAACTATTAGTCATCCTCTTAACAAAGGGCTGCCCTAGCAGACTTTGCCACTTGTGTCAGTCACCTTTATACATTAATTTATTTCAATTTAATTTAATTTTTCAAACATGGGTTATCTATGCAGAGATGTAAAACTAAAAACTTGTTAGGCCAGTTTGATCATAATGGTATAATCAGTAGTGCCAGTCAAGAACAAAACCTCCCAAAGCATTTTCTTCATTGTGATTAGATTCAGCTGGGAATAACAGAAAACCCCTAATATAACACTGACATAAGTAAGAAAGCAACCAAACTAGATTTGTAGTTCAGGACTGGGATGGTAGGTCCATGAGGTCATCCGATACCAAGGCTTCTGTATTTCTGCCCTGTCATTTTAGCCTATAACTTTCATTTTCATAGTCTAGTACATTTACTAAAATTATCACCAGTATATCCATATTGCAGAATGGATAATTGCAAAAAAGGCTGGAATGTCTTCTATTCTAGACAGTAGTATGCTTAGGTGAAATACTGGAGATTTACTACTAAGGAGGAAAGAGGGAATGCATGATAGGGTAGGCCTGGAAGTGGTTGCCTCTACTACAGATATCTTAGTAACCATAAATCCAACATTTTGTTTTGACACTGAAACTGAGCTTCTTCAAACTTATAAAAGCCATCTAGATAAAGAGGGTTTTTTTGTTTTATTTTGTTTTGTTTTGTTTTTGCAGTTGGAAAGCACAATGACACCTTTCAGTGTGATGGCCCCTATTGATCTTGCTTTAAAAAGTGGAAATTATTAGAAGATTACATACACCAGGACTACCTTGGGGTTTTGTTTTGTTTTGTTTTGTTTTGTTTTGCTTTGCTTCCTCCACTTTCAAATGTTTTAGGAACACTGGGGTAGATGAAATTTAATCAATAGGTTCTATAGAAGAACAGTCTAAAGTTCAGTCCAATTGTAACTTTTGATTAGATTGATCTTGGCAATTCATCTGCAATGAATAATTCAACTTAAGAACAGTTATTCTTATTGCGCAGCCATGGAGACAGACAATACTGATGCATTTGACCAAACGTTGAGAGACCCACCAAACACTCCACCCATTATTCAGAGAAACACAAAAATATGAATCTGAAATAATGGGAATAATTTGCTGGATAACAAATCCATGTAGTCCTGGTGTATTTCTTCTAATAATAATTTACACTTTTTAAAAGCAAGATTAATAAGGGTCATTTCTCTCAAAGGTGTCGTGTTTTTTTCCAACTGCAGAAAAACAAACTTTATCTAAATGGCTTTTTCCTTCTTTTATAAATTTGAAGAAGCTCAGACAATATCAGTGTCAAAAATGTGAAGGCCATTTGAAAACTGACAAAATGATGCTAACAGTCTGGCATTGTCAGCTTTTAGAAGCATGGGGAAATCTACGTGAGGTTGCGAGAACACCTGGCAGACATAGGGCACTAAGTCCCATTACTGTAACTTCTTTTGAGCTGGCATACTACAAAAGAAATAATCATACACTTCCTGGAAATTCATACTGAAGAGGCCTCATAGATAAAATCAAATAGAGCTGTTTTTCAAACAAGCCATAAGACTGGAAATGTAGTAAAGGAGGGAGGTTAGAAGTGTGACATTTGGGATGGAGAGAAAGAGCCTTTTGGCAAGCAACTTCAGCACAGTTGAACTTTGAAAATAAGTTTTAGCACTTGGTAGTAATTGTAAAACACAGCAATAGTCATGATATGTTTTTGAGGCTCTTCTATGAAAGTTAATTTCTTAAAATGAATGGAATGGAACTGTTCTATGTCACTAGCAACCCCTTGCACATACTAGAAAATAAAGGAAATTAAGCTTAAAAAAGACTACAACTTCTTGAGGGCAGGATCCAAACTGTCTTGGTTAGACTGCTTCCTAATGTCTAGTATAGTGCCTAAAATAAGATAAACACACATTTATTAGTGGAAGAAAGAAAATAATTAAAGTACCTTATTCTGCACTTGGAATTCTACCGAGTACTTTTGCAGATAATAGTTGAGAATCCAAGTAATAAACTAAAATACTGGCTATGAAATTGGCTGACAAATGTATGTGAAATAATATGTCTCATTATAAGCCAAATATTTTTTGAAGGACACATAGTTTGGAAGGATTCTCAATGAATGGAATAAATGAAAAAGGAAGAAGAAAATGTCTGATGGCAGAAGCAGAGGAAACATTAAAAGGGCATGACTATATGATTGCACTTAAGAGTTCATGTGATAGCCAAGGAAGAGAACATTACAATAGTCAGACAGGGACCAGAAAAAAAAGCAGGCATGTTTGTTCCACAATAGAAAAAAAATAGCAAGTCTTTATGGAGCTCTTTGTGTATACCGGGCACTGTGCTAAATGCTGTATGTAGATTTTTTCATACAATTTTTATAGCAAATTTTTGAGAAGATATTATTACTATACCCAATTTCTAGATAAGGAAACTGAAGCTCAAAGAGGTTGATTGATTTGCTCCAAGGTCATAGAGCTAGCAAATAACAAAATTTTGAACCCAGGAAGTCTTGATTCCAGAGCCTGACATCCTAACCACTTTGTTTTACTACATCTGAGCATTTTTCTAAGGAGAGGGTACATAGCTTTCATCAAATTCTCAAAGGGCTGTGTAAATTTTTTTTAAAATGTGAGAAGCAGTTTTTCAGATCCTTAGCATCATGAAGGCACGACTATGTCTATCTGGATCAGCACTCATATTTGTCAGGTGGTTGAATTGAAGGCCATTTTAATGGATGAAGGTAAATAGATAAAGCTTACTGGTAAATAGGTTGGCCTCCAAATTGGTTCTCCTGTATCATCAGTCTGGTCTCCCTCCAGTCTGGCCCCCAAGCTGCAGCTTTAGTGATCTTTCTAAAATACAAATATTTTCTAAAATTTTTAATTCTAAAATACTAAAGTCAGCCCCCAACCTTAAAGACCTTCATTGACTCAACACTAACAATTTAAGTCTAAAGTCTTTAGCATACACAGCTCTTCATGACTTAGTCTAGTGATTTTCAACAAGAGATAATTTTGCCCCTCAGGGAACATTTGGCAATGTCTGGAGACATTTTTCCTTGTCACAACTCAGGAGGAGGTGCTATTGGCATCTAGCGAATAAAAGCAAGGACAGCCCACAACAAAGAATTCTCTAGACCCAAATGACAATAGTGCTTCAGTGGAGAAACCTAAACCTAGTCCCTGGCAAACATTTTAATTTTATTTACCACTGCTACCTACCCTACTTTATGATCTAGTACTTCCAGACTATAGTTAGTTTCCTCACTCCCATAGGGTTTTATGCTCCTATCATTTTGTTTACCCTTTTCCCTCTGTTGAGATCACTCTTCCTACCTTGATCTTTCTCAATACCTTTGCTTCATCCTTCAAGATTAAGTTTACATTTCTTTTCTAGGAGTATTGCTCCATATCACCTCCTCTGTGTTCTCATGTCAACCTGGCCATATGTCTATCATGGCACTTAACCACATTATTTTGAATTGACTGTTTCTGTATCTGCTTTCACAAACTTGACTGTGAACTAATTGAAGGCAGGGACCTATTTCATTTACCTTTACAACAGTGCCTGGTGCACAATAGGCACCCACAAAGTGCTGAACTGAAAAATAACAGATGATAAAAACAACTCGCTCAACTTGTAATGAGTTTTGACCTTCTCAGCCAAAGAGAGCACCCCTTTTATGGAGATTGAAGCAAAGTAAATTGGAAATCAAATTTTGCGAGGAGAGGGTGAAGGAATGTGTCCACCAATTCTAGATGAGAAATCAGACAGCATAGGGCCTAAGCACACATATCTGACAATGGGTATATTAATAATTTCTTTATCAAATGATTACTCTGATTATATAGAGTAATAATTCATGTAAAGAACCTGACATGCAGGAAGCACTCAGTAAACAGAAGTTACTTTTATTAAAGTCTCAGATAAGTGGGTCTCTAAAATTATAATATATAGTTATATAAAATTATAATTTTATAAATTTTATTGATTAGGACCAGTTCAAAGGAAGGGGCAGAGGAAGACACAGTGTTGTCAAGCCTTGAAATTCAGATCAAGAGCTCCTTTCTGCTCAAAGTTGTTTCTCAGGGGAGGTTGTTAGAAGATGGGCATACCCACCAGCTGATGGCAACACCAGTGACCTTTAATGCTAGTTTAGCTTAAATACATTTTGACATTTCCAATAAATTAATGTATTTTTACAAGGTGGGGCAACCACCACAGATTAAGTCAAATGATTTGCCTGTAAGATGGGTAACTAAGCAGAGTTTCCAGAGCTTTACTATTGTGCCTACATCTCTGTGTGCTCCCACCTCCCCAAAAAATGTTTATGTCTCCCCAGAAACTACTTGGATAAATGGGTTACTCTTAGCTCAATCTCATTAGCATATAATTCTGGGGGTCTCCGCAACTAATAGATACAAATTCTGACTGCCAGAAGCCAGCTCAAAGACTCCATTTCATGTTAGGTTGTATGTTAAGGAAATGTACTGATAGGAAATACAGCATTTCTATTGTGTAGGTATAAAGCACCAGTTTCTTTAAAAATTACCTGGAAATGTGAGCATTTAACATGAGAAGAATATAAAAGGAACCAACAACCTAAGAGATGTGAAAAGGTCCAGTTTCTGAAAAGGCAGACCATAGCCACCCATCTTTCATCTGAGTAGATTTCATAGACAAGCTGCCTAGCCAAATCAAATAGGAATTAAAGGAATTCTGTGGAGCTGGTAGAGAAAGTGTCTTGGAAACACAAAGATCACTTTAGTTACAAGAACTGCCAAAGAGTGACTTATTTGATGAAAAAGAAAACATACAATAGCTAGTGTATTTTTGAGACAATATTAAATCTAATAAACATGACACCAATAGTATTGACTTAAATTGGGTTGTGGGGGTTGGAGAATTTAACAGCTTATCTTCCAACTACCAGTCTTTATCTCAGAGGCAGCCTTGACAGCAGAGAACAAAGTCTTAAACATATTCTTCTCTGACTCCTGCCAGGTGTGTGTTGTCCCTAGCCTCTTCCCTGGTTTTAGCTCTCAGAGTGGGCATAATTAAAATGTCAGTTATGCCAGCTTTGTTTTTCTGGGTCACTGATTTCAGAGCTGATCAAAATAGGAATGTTGTACTGAAATAAATACATTTTCTCTTCCTAAGTCAGCCCCAACTTATTTCCTGAGCCACCATGCACCATAGGACCAGCAGACACAGACAGCTTCTGTACAAGCATGATAGAGGAGGAGTCTGCACCCTCCACAGCAGCAGGTGCTCACTCTCCCTCTTAGTGGCAGGGCACTGACGTGCAAAGGCCTCAGGCAGACGTGCTGAGAAACACATCACAGCAAACTACTCTGGGAGTTGTTAAGACTGATGTTTAATGTTTATCTAATGGCCTCGGTCTAAAAGCCTCTGTAGAACATGCATGACACAAGTCCATCTTTATACTTCATTAGCATTCAAATTCCTAGCTGCCCAGAGGCATATGGTACTGACTAAAGAAGGCAAGGTATGGAGGTTGAGGACACACAAAAACAGGCAGATTGAAAGAGGTTGCCGAGGGTCTGGAAGAGACACTCAGAGAGGTGGCCTGAGTGATGCTAGAGGGTAGGTCAAAAACAATCTTCGTCTTCTTTACAATATCACCAGTTTCCCTTCATTAAGAGATAGAACTAGGGGGAGGACTTTATCTCAGACTGACTTTTATTTGTTTCATTACTGAGGGTAAGGCCTCTTCCATCCAGGAAAATAGTGGGCCTCAGAATGCAATGACAGTCTATATCCTGTTTTCAAACATTTAGATTCAATAAGAAATGCAAAGCTTTCCTTGAGCTTTTACTCAAGGCCTAAAGAATAGTTACATTACTATTACTATCTTGGCTAGGAATGGGGCAGTTTTTTCTGCCTTTGCCTAGCCTAAAAGAAGAGAAATAAAGTACAGAATAGAGTGGTAGGGTGAGCGGGTATGTAATGCAATTCTCTGAGAAGTACCCAGTAATAAATAGCAGCTATTGAGATTTCAGCACAGATATTGGGCTAACTCTCAGAAAGAAATTAAAGTCGAGCTATGTTTGGTTGGTCTGTGGGTCCCTAGTGCCTAACACATAGCACAAGGTACACCAGACATACATATACCAATCCTTGTTTCTAACCCCTTAACATGTCTCAAATCTATTTACTTTTCTTTATCTCCACTGTTGTCATTCTAATTCAGGCTAATTTCATCCCCCACCTGGAACACTGCAGGGCCTCCTAACTGTCAGCCTGCGTCCCATCTCACCACATTCTACATTATGGTCTCAACAGCAGCCAGTGTGATCCTCTTGTACCCAAATATGACTATGGCATATTCCCCTACTTAAAGCCTTTCAGCAGTTTCCCACAGCCATCAGAATAAAGTTAGGCTTATATGACCCTTCATTACCTGGTATATTAATCTGATATAACTGCTTTAATACAAGAAATTATTTTCTCACAGTTTTTGAGGCTAGAAGTTCAAGATCAAGGTGTCAGCAGGTTTGGTTTCTTCTGAGGCCTCTCTCATTGGCTTGCAGAGAACCTCCCCCTTACTATGTCTTTACATGGGGTTTTCTCTGTGCATACATACTTCTAGTGTCTCTTCCTCTTTTTATAGGGGCACCAGTTCTATTAGATTAGAGCCTCCTGACTCCTAGCCTAGGTAAAGTGCTCTCATAATCTCTCTGTCGCCTCCTTCTTATGACATGGAAAGTAGTTGCTTAATGGCTCCTCCAAAGATTCTACTAGACCATGAGTCATTTGAGGCAGAGGATGTGTTGTAGTCATCTTTTGATTCTCCAAAGCCTAGCACAAGGCTTAGTGCAGAGAAGGTACTCAGCAAAGATTCAATAAAAGAACAAATCAATCTGTGTCTTTGCTGAGGAAAGAGAGATACAGAGTGAACCAGGTCAAGCTAGTGGCACTACATTACGACTTAAGATTCCAATTCACCAGTTGATGTACTGTACTGGAGTATTCCGCAAGATGGATGCTAAGTCTATGCTAATGGAAGGTCCTGTCCCAAAAGGTTACTGTTAGAGTAAAATTTGGTTTATCTAGCACTCTGTTTTCCAGAAGTCTCTATAACATTTATAACATGAACATAAATGGCTGGGCCCCCACCCTCAGAGTTTCTGATTCAGTAGGTCTAAGTTAGGGCCTGAGAATTTGCATTTCTAACAGGTTTCCAGGTAATGTTATTGCTGTTTGTCCACAGTCCACACTATGAAAAACATAGCTCTAGAGGATCTTTCTGGAATTACTGCAAAAAATTTTTTTTACATTATACTGGAAATAGTGTAAATGATAAATATGTTTACCTGAACATTGAATCAATAACCATCCTCCACTAACCTTGCCAGACAGCATGAAAGTTGCTGAAATTTGTGAGACAAGAGCAACCATTAAGCCAGTTTTTCTTTCAAGGTAAAACTGCCCCTGGAAAAACATTGTAACCTAATGACATGTGTTCTGTTCTTTTTTCAGGTACGATTAGAGTGGCCAACAGACCTTGCAGTCAATCCCATGGACAATTCATTGTATGTCTTAGATAACAACATTGTGCTGCAAATTTCTGAGAACAGGCGTGTGCGGATCATTGCAGGGCGCCCCATTCACTGCCAGGTGCCAGGTATCAATCATTTCTTGGTCAGCAAGGTGGCAATTCACTCCACTCTGGAGTCAGCTAGGGCCATCAGCATCTCCCACAGCGGGCTGCTCTTCATAGCTGAAACAGATGAGAGGAAAGTAAATCGAATTCAGCAAGTTACCACCAATGGGGAGATCTCTATCATGGCTGGTGCCCCCACTGACTGTGACTGCAAAATTGATCCCAACTGTGATTGTTTTTCAGGTATGACCTTTTTAGCAATTCACCAGATCCCCCTCTCTGTTTTCAAAAGAAAACCATGCATCAGAAAAGTCAAAAGAGCAAAACTGTTACTCATGAGCATTAATATGAGCAAGTGGAGAAAGCAATGGTTTATTGGAGTCAGATACCTAGTGTCTGGTTGTTGTTCTGCAACTGACTTATTGAGTGGCCCCAGGAAAGCCACAAAATCTTTTCATGACTCACTTACTTCATCTGTTAAATAGTTATGTCATTTGTCTCAATTTTATCACCTTGCTGGTTTGGGGATAAATTAGTATAATACAAATTCTGATTCTCTAAGAAGTTAAGACCATTATACAAATGTAAGATCATGATTGTATTTGTACTTTGGAGAAAGAGAAACTAGGTAAAACCTATATTTTCTAACTTATCTAAGGAAAAAATTACTTCCTCTAAGTGACTGGTTTTCAGATTAATAGCATGTGCTATTCGAAAATCAAAGAGACTAGGAACAGATTGCTTTAGGGGCATGTGAGCACAATTAAATCCCACAATGGAGGGTTCTCAAGACATCAGTCTGCTACTACTTACATTGTTTTTTAAAATATCCAAAACTTTCTTTATAACCATTAGTGTCCTTCCAGTTGAAATTAAAAAAAAGTGGGAGAAGGAGGAAAGGAGAAAGAAAAGGGCCTTTTCCCCAAAACATGGAGTGGAGTGGATATTCCAGACAGCAAGCAGTCCTCAAAATGTCAATAGATACATTTATTGCTGGGACGTGGAAATCCCTTCATGTTGCTTGCAGTCATATCAAACTGCTCATCCAGGCCCAAATAGTTCTCTTAATGTTTGCTTTTCTTTGGGCCACGGGAATCTAGAGCGAGCAACTTGTCAATATGACTTTTGATCAATATTCCTGTTGTTGTCCTGGACAATTAATTTTATAGTTATTTTGCTAATTTATATCTTTCATTCAAGACATATCTAATGTTTATTCCAGTTATCAAATTTGACATTCTGAATCATTGTTGCACTTACAGACTTAGTATACTTTGACAATGCGACAATGAGAATTAACCAACAATAGGTCCTCTAGGCACAATAGGATTAGAATAGATCCTGCAAACATTGACAAGCATGTCTCATAAATTTCCAGCCAAATTTTGTGTGATTGTCATTACTTGCTGTTTTTGTATGTAATACAATAGATATTCCACAGCAGGATTGAGGATTTCATAAAATTGGTGTTACTGAGGTAATTATATCTTACTGTTTATCTTCAGTGGTACTGACTCAAGAATTTTGAATAATAGGTTTCAAATTTGTCAGGGAGGACATATGGAGAATATTGGTTCACAGATTGTTCCCTTTAAAATGATTCTTGGTGCACAGTGATTTCTGTACATAGTATGTTCATATAAATGCTTGTGATGACAATTATTAAAACCAGTGTCTTTTTCCCACAGGTGATGGTGGCTATGCCAAAGATGCAAAGATGAAAGCCCCTACCTCCTTAGCAGTGTCACCTGATGGTACCCTCTATGTGGCTGATCTTGGGAATGTTAGAATTCGAACCATTAGCAGGAACCAAGCTCAGCTAAATGACATGAACCTTTATGAGATTGCTTCACCTGCTGATCAGGAGCTCTACCAGTTCACCATCAATGGAACACACTTGCATACCTTGAACTTGATAACAAGGGATTATGTGTATAATTTTACATACAATGTGGAAGGCGACTTGGGTGCCATTACCAGTAGCAATGGCAACTCTGTGCATATTCACCGGGATGCAGGTGGAATGCCCCTTTGGCTTGTGGTGCCTGGTGGGCAGGTGTACTGGCTGACCATAAGCAACAATGGAGTACTAAAAAGAGTGTCAGCCCAAGGTTATAATCTGGCCTTGATGACGTATCCAGGAAACACAGGGCTTCTGGCTACAAAAAGTAATGAAAATGGATGGACAACTGTTTATGAGTAAGTTTCTAATTCTC
Source organism: Macroglossus sobrinus (assembly GCA_004027375.1). Taxonomy (NCBI): domain Eukaryota; kingdom Metazoa; phylum Chordata; class Mammalia; order Chiroptera; family Pteropodidae; genus Macroglossus; species Macroglossus sobrinus. The sequence continues at coordinate 298,183 of PVKZ01001252.1, forward strand.
AACACAGGCTTTGTCAGATTTTTATTTGAAATCATATTATAGTGGAAAATGGCTTAGTAATTGCTGGTTGTTGCATGCCATTTTCTCTTAACGGCCACAATAAAAAATTAAAAGTCAGGGAGATAATTTTACCCAATTCCTAAGGTTTAGACCCATTTCTCCACGGCAGTTTTGCAGAGCTTTATAATAAAAATATAGACTAAATGAAGAATCAAGTGTGCCACTATAGATGAAAGGAATGAGATAGGAATTCATGTACTCAAGAAATTTACAGCATAGCTGGAAAAATAGAATAAAATTTCATTTAAATAACAAAACTAGGAAATTATTAAAAGCAGAGGGAGCTAGTATTTATTGATCCCTGTGGGTTAGATGAATGAGTAAACAAATGTGTGCCCAGCCCAACCCAACTCAATATAAGTTGCTGTGGGAGGTAAGAGAAGTTAGAATCTAAGTAGTGGACCCTAGAAAGCAAGTGTGAAATGATGTGGGTCAAGTGATAAATAGGAGAGGCTGCACTTCAATGACTACTTCTGTGGAATGTGCAGCCAAATGTTTCTGTACAGGTTTGAGCTTCCCCCTTTCCTTGCACAAGTCAAAGAATCCGGTGCATTTTGGCATTCATAGAGTGGATCTATGATAACTTTGTTTAACAAGGCATTAATACAAGATGTGTGACAGCAAGCTGCAAGGAGGTGTCATGGCGTGGAAATCGAGACCATTGTTCTTGCCTTTTAAAGCATGGACAACCTTGTTTGCAAGTCAACACATTTAAAAAGCTAGTCTGCCGGTTCTCAGCAAGCATCTTTCCCACAAAGGGAATTGCTGAATTTTTAACCAGTTTCCTGAGTGAAGATAATTCGTAGAATCTGAACCTCTGGGTCTGAAGTGGTATTAAAGTGAAGAATGCAAGAAGTTGAGTTATTAAGTATGAGATGTTCCAAGTGCTATTCCAAGTGTGTATATATTCTGTGAAGATATAGAGAATATGAAGAGAATATGTCCAGTTCCAGGAGAACTTCCTGAGGAAGGGGACAAAACAATGGGCCTTCAAGTCTGGGCTCATTTCCCAAAGAAATTCTACTTATACAAAAGAGCTGGATAGCTATTTTAGTTTTACTTAGAAAAATGTATTCAGTTGTTTCTGTTGCAAGTTGAACATTTTCTCTTGCATCTTAATAACTGTAATAAAAGCCACTGTTCAGTGAAGCTTTACTATATTCCAGGTACTGAACTAGAAGGCTTATATACATTATTTTTTGACCCAAAAATAAAATCATGGAATAGGTGCTCCTAGTATGCCTGTTTTATAGATGAGGAAACTGAGGCACAGAATGGTTAATGTGTCCTGATTCACACAGATATCCAGCATTCAAACTCCAATCTGACTCAAGAGCCCACATTTTTAAATATGTTAAGAAAAATAAAGTTGCTAATGGAAATATCTTTTTAAAAAACTTATGTGAGATCACACTGCAGCTGAAATTATATAAACAACTATATTGAAAGCTAATGGTTGAATTCAATCAAGCAATAAGAATGGCTTGAGTACCAACTAGTTTTCAAAATAATCAGTTCAATCATTCATTTGTTTATCACATCATCACATTATGTACTTTAGATATATACAATTTTATTTGTCAAGTATACCTTAATAAAGCTAAAGAAAAAACACAAAGTAACCATTTCCACCATTCATTTATTTATTCGACAAATATTTCGTAAGCACCTACTGTGTGCCAGGCAGTGTTCTAGTTCTGGTGATACAGCCATGAACAAACCAGAAAAAAATCTACCTTCATATTTGCTTACATTGTATTAAAGGAAGACAAATAAAATTTATAGAACTTCAGATGGCAATAAGGTAGGGAAAGGGAAATCAATAGTGTGGAGCAAAAGAGGTTTTATTTCAGGCTGGGTCACCAGGGAAGACCTCATTAAGAAGGTGGCATTTGAGTTCAGTAGTCCCCCCTGTATATGGTTTTGCTTTTTTATGGTTTCAGTTACCTGTGGTCAACCACAGTCTGAAAATATTAAATAGAAAATTCCATAAATAATTCATAAGTTTTAAATTGCACATTGTTCTGAGTAGCATGATGAAATCTCACACTGTCCTGCTCCTTCCCACCTAGGACATGAATCATCCCTTTGTCCAGCAGATCCATGCCTATTAGTCACTTAGTAACCTTCTGTTATTGGAACAACTCTCACAATATCTGTATCCCAGTGTTTGTGTTCAAGTAATCCTTATTTTACTTACTAATAGCCCCAGAATGAAAGAATAGTTATGCTGACAATTCAGATATGCCAAAGAGAGGCCGCAAAGCACTTCCTTTAAGTGAAAAGGTAACGTTCTAGACTTAATAAGCAAAGGGAAAAAAAAAACATGCTGAGGTTGCTAAGGTCTATGGTAAGAACAAATCTTCTATTCATTGAGTTGTGAAAAAGGGGAAAGAAATTTGTGCTTATTTTGCTGTTGCACCTAAAACTGCAAAAGTTATAGTACTGCATGATAAGTGCTTATTAAGATGAAAAAGGCATTAAATTTGTGGGTAGAAAACAGAGACCATATTCATATAACCTTTATTACAGTATATTGTTACAGGTGTTCTATTTTATCATTAGTTATTATTGTTAATCTCTTATTGTGCCTCATTTATACTTTATCATAGGTATGTATGTATTGAAAAACAGTATACATAGGGTTCAGTACTGTCTGCAGTTTCAGGCATTCACTGGGGGTCTTAGAACATGGATAAGTGGGGCCTATTATAAATACCTGTAGGAAGTGAAGGAGTAAACCATAAAGATATCTAGAGTGGAAGAAAAGAAAGAACATTACAGGCAGAGAACAGCAACTGGAAAGTCCCTGCAGCAGGAACAAACCTGATGTGTTCAAGGAATAGTAAGTCAGCCACTGTGACTGGATTTTAGTGAATAAGGCTAATGGAGAGATAGAATCTATGAAGTGGCAAGAATACTTCATGTAGAGCCTTGTAGGCCTCGGTAAAGACTTTGACTTTTACTCTCAGTAAGAGTGGAACCACTGGAGAATTTTGACTAAAAGAGGATATAATCGGACTTATATTTTTAAAGACTCACTCTGTACTGAAAATAGATTGTGCGGCAGAAGCAGGGGAACCTAAAGGTGGAATGGATTTACAATAATCCAGGCAAAGGATGATGAATTAGATCAAGGAGTAGGTGCAGAAAGACATAGTAAACTTCTATATTTTGATAGTAGATATATCAGGGCTTGCTGACAGAATGGCTGTGGAGTGTGAGAGAAAGAAGGGTCAGAGATAACTTCAAAGTTTTGTTTTATTTTCTTTTTTTTAAATTAAGTTTATTAGAGTAACATTGGTTGATACAATTATATAGTTTAAGGTGTACATTATCATTTTATATCTATATAGTCTATTGTGTGTTTACCACCCAAAATTCAGTTTACTTCAGCTACCATACATTTGATCTCCTTTATTCATTTCACCATCTCCCCAAGCCCTGTATTTGACCCGCTTTACTCATCTACCACTCCCCTCTTCCCCCACCCCACACTAATCTATCTATAGGCCTCTGGTAACCACTAGCCTATAGTTCATGTCCATGAGTCTCTGTTTGTTTGTCCTGTTTATTTGTTGTTTTTAAGTTTATATCCTACATATAAGTGATATCATGTGATTTTCAACTTTTCCCATCTGGCTTATTTTGCATAGCATGATTATCTTGAGGTCCATCCATGTTGTTGCAAATGACAATATTTCACCTCTTATGACTGAGTAATATTTCATTGTATATATGTAACACTGCTGCTGTAGCCAGTCATCTATTATAAGACATGTCAGTTGCTTTCATATCCTGGCCACTGTGAATAATGCTGCTATGAACATCAGTGTGCAAATATCTTTTCGGATATGGGCTTTCAAGTCTTTGGGTTAAATACCCAGTAGAGAGATTGCTGGATCCTATAGTAGATCAATTCTTAGTTTTTTGAGGAAACCCCATAGTGCTTTCCATAGTGGCTGAATCAATTTGCAGTTTCACCAACAGTGTATGAAGATTCCATTTTCTCCACATCCTCTCCAACATTTGTTATAACTTGTCATGTTGATTATAGCCATTCTAACAGGTGTGAGATGGTATCTCATTGTGGTTTTGATTTGCATTTCCCTAATAGCTAGTGATATTGAGCATCTTTTCATAAGTTTGTTGGTCATTTGTATGTCCTCTAGGGAGAAGTGTCTGTTTAGGTCCTCTGACCATTTTTTCATTGGATCATTTTTTTTGTTGTTATTGAGTTATATAAGTTCTTTATATATTTTGGATATTAGGCCCTTATCAGAGGTGTTGTTTGCAAATATATTTTCCCATTCAGATGGTTGTCTCTTTACCTTGTTTATGATTTCTTTTGTAGAGCAGAAGCTTTTCGGCTTGATGTAGTCCCATTCATTTATTTTAGCTTCTACTTCCCTTGCTTTTGAGGACAAATTCATAAAATCCACTTTAAGTCTAAGGCCTTCAGTTTAGTTCCTATGTTTTCGTCTATTCATTGTATTGTTTCAAGTCTTCCATTAAGGTCCTTAATCCATTTTGAGTTAATTTTGGTGTGCAGTGATAGACAACAGTCTAGTTTCATTCTTTTGTAGGAAGCTTTCCAGTTTTCCCAGCACCATTTATTGAAGAGGCTTTCCTTTCTCCACTGTATGTTTTTGGTTTCATTGTTGAAAATTATTTGCTCATATAAACATGGGTTTACTTCTAATTCTATTCCACTGGTCCATGTGTCTGTTTTGCTGCCAATATCATGTAGCTTTGGCCAATATCATGCCACTTTGATTACTGTCGCTTTGTAGTATAATTTAAAGTCGGGCAGGTGATGCTTCTGGCCTCATTCTTTTTTCTTAGGATGGCTTTGGCAATTTGAGGTCTTTTGTGCTTCCATAAAAATCTGATGATTTTTTGTTCCATTTCTTTAGAAAAATCCAATGAAGTATTGATGGGGATTGCATTAAATCTATACAATGCTTTAGGTAATATGGTCATTTTAACTATGTTGATTCTTCCAATCCAAGAACACAGAATATCTTTCCATTTCTTTGTATCGTCTTCGATTTCTTTTAATAGGGTCTTATAGTTTTCATTTGTTTCATTAAATTTACTCTAGGTATTTTATTCTTTTTTTTGCAATTGCAAATTGAATTATTTTTTCCACTTCTTTTTCTGACACTTCATTATTAAAGTATAGGAACCCTATGGAATTTTTAACATTGATTTTGTATCGAGAAATTTTACTGTATTTGCTTATTGTTTCTAGTAGTGTTCTTGTGGAGTCTTTAGATTTTCTATATAAAGAATCATGTCATCTGCAAATAGTCACAGTTTGACTTCTTTGTTTCCTGTTTGGATGTCTTTTATACCTTTCTCTTGTCTGATTGCACTCATTAGGACTTCCAATGTTATATTGAATAACAGTGGTGATAATAGACAGCTTTGCCTTGTTTGTGATCTTAGAGGGAAGGTTTTTAATTTTTCACCATTAAATATAATGTTGTCTGGGGGTTTGTCACAGATGGCCTTTATTATGTTAAGGTACTTTCCTTCTATTCTGATTTTGTTAAGTGTTTTAATCATAAATGAAAGCTGTGTCCTGTTGAAAGCTTTTTCTGCATCTCTTGATATGATCATGTGATTCTTATTTTTTAATTTGTTTTTGTGGTGTATCACATTAAACGATTTTCATATGATGAACCATCTTGCCCCTGGGATGAAACCCATGTGATCATGGTGCATAAATTTTTTAAAATATGTTGCTGTATTCTATTTGCTAGTATCTGATTTAGGATTTTTGCATCTGTGTTCATGAAAGGTATTGGTCTGTAGTTTTATTTTTTTGTGTGCTATCTTTATCAGATTGTGGTGTCAGAGTAATATTGGCCTCATAAAATAAGTTGTGAAGTATTGCCTTCTCTTTGATTATATGGAAGAGTTTGAGGAGAATATGTATTAAATCTTTTTTGAATGTTTGGTAGAATTCACTGTTGAAGTCATCTGGTCCTGGACTTTTACTTTTTGGTAGGTTTTTGATGATTGTTTCAATTTCCCTACTGCTGATCGGTCTATTTAGATTTTCCAGTTCTTCTTGATTCAGTCTAGGAAGGTTGTATTTTTCTAAGTACATTTCTTTTAGGTTATTAAATTTGGTGTTCTATACTTTTTTATAGTATTCTTGTATGATCCTTTGTATTTCTGCGAAGTCAGTCATAATTTCCCCTTTTTCATCACTGATTTTGTCTGTATCCTTTCTCTTTTTTCTTTAGTGAGTCTAGCTTTCTAAAGAACCTTCTCAAAGAACCAGCTCTTTGTTTCAGTTTTTTTCTATCTTTTTGTTTCTTTCTTTTCAATTTCACTTATTTCTGCTCTAATTTTAATTATTTCTTTTTTTCTGCTGACTTTAGGCTTTATTTTTTTCCTTTCTTTTCTAGTTTTTTAAGATGAAGCTTTAGGTCGTTTATTTGGTCTCTTGTTTTTTGAGCTATGCCTGTAATGATATTACCTTTCCTCTTATGATCACTTTTGCTGTGTCTCAAAAGTTTTGATATGTTGTACTATCATTACCATTCATTTCTATGTATCTCTTAATCTCTCTTTTTATTTTCTTCTCTGACCCAGTTATTCTTCAGTAGCATGTTCTTTCTGATTTCTTTCTGCAGTTGATCTCTAGTTTCAGAGCATTATGATCAGAGAATATGGCTGATATGATTTCAACACTCTTTTAATTGTTAAGGCTATTTCTGTGTCCCAGTATGTGGTGATTCTTGAGAATGTTCCATGTACAGTAGAGAAGAATGTATAAGCAGCTGTTTTGGGATGGAAGGCTCTGTAATGTCAATTATGTCCAGATTGTTTAATGTGTCATTTAAGAATGTAATTTCCTTACTGATTTTCTGTTTGGATGATCAGTCCATATCTGACAGTGGGGTATTTAGATCCCCTGCAATGATAGTGTTTTGATCTGTTTCTCCCTTTAGTTCTGTTAACAATTGCTTTACATATTTTGGGGCTCCCTGATTGGGAGCATAGATATTAATAAGTGCTATGTCTTCTTGGTGCATGATTCCCTTATCATTATAGTGTACCTCAGTATCTTTCTTTACTTTTTTGATTTTGAAGTCTATTTTGTCTGATATTAGTACTGCTACTCTTTTCTCTGAATGCCATTTGCTTGAAATATTATTTTCCACCCTTTCACTTGGAGTCTATATTTGTCTTTGGAGCTGAGATGTGTGTCCTAGAGGCAGCATATGGCTGGCTTTGGGTTTTGATCCATTCTGCAATTCTGTGTCTTTTTATTGGTGAATTCAGTCAATTTACATTTAAGGTGATTATTGAAATGTGAGGTCTTCTTATAGCCATTTTATCCTTTGCTTTCTGGTAACTTGGTGTTTCCATTGCTTCCTTATTCTTGTGCTTCTCTTTTTTTATTTCAGTTGATTTTTGTGGGTTTTCCCTCTGGTCCTTCTTGTTTTATGTTATATACAACTGTTCTGAATCTTTGGCATGTGATTACCATTATGAATATGTAAAGTCGCCCATTTTCTTCTGTGCATGTCTTGTCTCCTTTCTTCTTTGCAAATTTGGATCTTTGAATCCTCCTTTTTTTCAGTCATTGTTATTTCAGTTTGTCCCTATGTATGCTGAAAGTTCATTACTACCTTGCTATAGCAATTCTCTTCTTATTATTTAAGCTTATAATGCCCTGTTCTTAGTACTGATCACACTCCTCTGCTTCTATTTGCCTGATAATTACTTTACTCCTAATTAAGTATTTCTTTTGGTATTTTGTTTTTGCTAAACTGACCCTTTTCAGTATTTCTTATAGTACAGGCCTCATAGTAGAGAATTCTCTCAATTTTTGTACTTCTGAAAAAGTCTTCATTTTTTCTTTTAAATCTAAAGGAGAGCTTAGCTGGATACATTATTCTAGGCTGGTAGTTCCTTTTGCTTAGTTGCTTAAATATTTTATTCCATTCCTGTCTGGTTTGTAAGGTTTGCGCTGAGAAGTCCGAGGGTAATCTAATGAGTTTACCATTATATGTTACCATTTTTTTTTTCTCCCTGGCTGTCCTGAGAATTCTGTCTTTGTCATTGATTTTTGATAACTTTAATACAATGTGTCTTGGGGCAGGCCTTTTTTGGTTGAGATAATTAGGTTTTCTGTTGACTTCTTGAATTCCAAGCTCCAATTCATTCCTTAGCTTTGGGAAATTCTCGTCAATTATTTGTCTGAAAATGCTTTCTAGTCCCTGCTCCTTTTCCTTGTTTAATAATGTTTGATAATTCTTGTTTGATAATTATCTTGTTTGATAATTCTTATGTTTCCTTTCCTGATGGTATTAGCTACTTCTTGTATTTCTCTTTCATTATTTTTTATTCTTTGGTTTATGTCCTTTTCCTTCTCATTTATTTCTAGATTTCTGTCTTCAATATCACTGATCCTTTCCTCCATTTGGTCAACTCTATTTCCCAAGCTCACTATTTCATTTTTCAACTCTTGCAGTGTGTTCTTGTTCTCTGGAAGTTCTATTTGGTTATTTTTGAGGGTTTCAATCTCCCTGCTCTTCTCATCTAGTTCTTTTTTTTCAGTTCCTGAAATTGTTTCTTGAGTTGTTTTGCATCTCATTGAGTTTTTGCAGAAGTACCATCCTGAATTCTCTGTCATTTAAATTGCATATTTCTATGTTTGTAAGCTTATTTTCTGGAGATTTTTCTCTTTCTTTCTGAGATACCTTGTCACTTTGGTTGTTCATGGTGTTTAATGGACTATTTTTCCACCTGGGCATTAATGGAAATGTATTCTACAGATTTTTCAGAAAGAAGATTTATTATACAGAGGTCTCTCTTTAGCCTGTTGCAAAGAAGGCAATTTTCTTTTGGTTTCCTACTGGCATCTAAGCCTCTTCAATCCCTGCTTTATATAAAGTCTTAATAACACTTTTTAAATTTTCCTGTAGATATTTAATGATGCTCACTACCCTCAGTTTCAGTCCCTGTCAGTGTCAGTGACAGTCTTGGCAACATTTGCTCAGATTCCTCTGGGACTCCACAGTGTTTGATCTCAGAGGATATGGGGTGGGGAAAGTTGCCTTCTGGATTCAGGGTTCAGGGCTGTTGCTCAGCCTTGATTTTGCAACCACAGCCGGCAAAAATCAACTGTTGTTCCTCTGTGGTCCTGTCCCACTTTTCTGCTTTCTGCCCTGATTTTTGGGCCCTGCAGCTTTCCCAGACAGGACTGTTCAGGGAACTCGCTGCTCTTTCTCCCCTCCCCTTCTTTCTACAGGGAACTCTGGCAGCTGTGAGAATCAGCTTCTTAATTATTCTTGGTCCACTGCCCAACACCTGGAGTTCTGACCTGTGGTAGCTCTTATGCACAGATCCCACACTCAGTCATGCTGATATGAAGTTTAGGTGTTTTTTGTTGAGTTTTAGATGTTCAACTTATTATTGTTCCAAGGGGAGAGATCTGGGGACATCTTTTACTCCACATTTCCAAAGATTTTCCAAAGTTTTTGACCTAAGTAACTGCATGTTGTACTTTTCCTTTACCAACGTGGGGAGGATTATGCAAAGAATATATTATACCAGGTAAATAATCAGGAGTTCAGTTTTGGATATAATCCATTTGGTTAGACTTCTAAGTGAAAATATCAAGTACATGATTGACTATATGAGTCTGGAATTGCGTGGAAAAGCTGGAAATTTGAAATTTGGAGATCCAAATTTGGCACTCACCAGTGCTTAGATTGTATTTAAAGCCATGAGATAGGATGAATCTGAGATCTCCATGGAAGTGAGTGTAGACAAGGAAGAAAAGAGATCTGACTGAACCTGGAGAAATCTAATGTTGAGGATATGAAAAGAAACCAGCAAAAGAACTTAGAAGGAAAATCCAGTGAAGTAAAAAGAAAACCAGGAAAGTGGGATGTCCCAGACGGCAAGTAAAACAGGAGTGACCAGCTGTATCAAATACTCTTGATAAGTCAAGTAAGAAAAAAACTGAGAATTGACCAGTCTACTGCTATGGAGATCATTGTTGACCTTGAGGAGAGCAGGTGCTGTGGTTCAGAGGGAAACAAAAGCCTGAACAAAAAGGTTTTTTAAGAGAGTGGACACACACATATTCATAGCAGTGCTATTCATAATAGCCAAAAAGTGTAAAGTACCCATGTCCATCAAGTCATAATTAGACAAACAAAATGGGGTATATCTATATTATAAAATATTATTCATCTGTAAGAAACAATTAAGTTCTGACTCATGTTACAACATGGATGAACCTCAGAAACAGTATGCTAAATGAAAAAAGCCATACACAAAAAGACAAATATTGTATAATTCCATTTATATGAAATGTTCAAAAAAGGCAAATTCATAGGGATAGAAAGTAGATTAATGGTTGCCAAGGGCTGGGGAGAGGAGTGAATGGAAAATGACTGCTTATGAGTATGGGTTTTATTTTGGAGGTGATAAATGTTCTAGAAGTGGTAGCAATGGTTGCACACATTGTAAAAGTACTGAAAGCCAGTAAATTATATACTTCAAAATGGTGACTTTTATAGTATATGAATTGTATCTTTAAATAATATTTTTAAAAAAAAGAGTGAGTGGAAAGAAAGATATTAGAGACAGAGAGTAAATAATTCTTCTGAGGAGCTTTGCTATAAGGAGGAGCAAAGAAATTAGAGCTGGAAGAGGAATGTAGTAAACACGAGTTTTTTGAAATGAAAGTATATTTTTTGAAATGAAACAGTATATTTGTATGCCTATGAAAATAATCCAATACAGAGGGGAAAATTGATGATGCCCAAAAGAGAAGATATTGTTGTAATCAGATGAGGTTGTATTCCTGGTTCCCACTGGTGGTATTTTGATACATTATGTGGCAAGCAGACACTTATGGTGAGTGGAGCCCAGGCCTCTTACCAGGACCTGGCTGGCAGTGAGTGAAAAGTTATCAACTAACATCATTGTTGTTAAATAATCAATCTAGAGCCACTAGGAGATGAGAAACACAGGCATTCACATGGGTGTAATCATGGAATTTTATGACCACAAAAGCATTAAAAGTCATTTTACAAATGAGCAAATTGAGGCCCAGACTAAGCAGGTAACTGGCCATTCTCATTGCTGTTTGGCTGAGTCTTGAGTTGAGTCCTTGAGCTTCTAATCCAGTGCTTTTTTCACTACTAATCCACTGCCTTCTAGAAAAAGGAGAACGATTTGGGATTACAAGAGTGACCATAGGAAGTCTAGGGAGCTATATTTCCCTTCTAATAGAAGGAAAAGAGCAGTGTGATAGCACCATAAGATAGAAAGGGAGTCTGTGCATTCATTCCTTCCATCTCCCATCCTCCTAACTCCAGCCAGGAATATACTAAAACCCTCTTGACCGAATAGTGTCTGTGCAGAGAAGGTTCCACTTCCTCCCAAAGCAATTCATTCTGGTGCTGAACAGGAGTCCTCCACAAAATGCTGTCCTTATCCCTTCTTACATGCACATAGAAAAATTAGCAATTTCCAACCTACATAATGTAATTCATTCTTTCTAGTCTGCTCTGTACAAAATCTGGCTCCTTTTACTTATCCTCAATGCATTAACCATCTGTGAATACTCCTTTGAGTTTTTCCTTGTCTTTTTGAAGTTGGGGGAAAAGAATGGGATCTACCATTCTACTCAGGGTCAGAGCCATGCTGACATAGTAGATGATGGCCTTGTCACAGACACCAGACCCTCCTAAAAGAACTTGCTCAAGTTCTCTGAGGTGAGTGGGAGGCTGCCTTCTGTGGCCAAAGGGACAATGGTTTGCCAAGGTGGAAATAGAATTTCTGTTCTGAGATGAGAGACAGAAAGAGAGAACAGAAACAGAAGCAAAATTTGGCAGGATGCAGGGCTGCTGTGGAAAGGTAGTTAAGCCAATAATCCATTCAACTTTCTATTATCTGTAGCAGAGGAGAGAAATGACACAGATGACCCTGAACACTAGATAATTCACATAGTATTATAAAATGCATCTTGTACAGTCATAGAATGTGGGCTTGTATTGTGTGGTGTGATGTTTAAATAGTTTATTATTTTTCATAATTTAGTCTGACTTGGACCAGGATCAAAATCACACACCCCAAGTATTAATACTTGATACTTGACTGCTCTTTAAAGAGCACTGTCAAGGGAAAAACCAGCCACAGAGAAATGGCTAGCAAGGAGGTGACTGCCAAGGCAGGAATACTGGCTGAATGAGGCAGGTGTTCTGGCCCAACAGGCTGGTGAGATTTTAATTGCAATAACCCTGCCACAGTTGAGGTCTGAATTGGGGGTCCAGCTATTCACACAGCAGCCGAGCCTTCTTTGTCTATGAAGCTGCAAGAAGAGACAGGATGTACTTCCCTTGCAAAGCTCCTATTCTACTAAACTGAAAGGGTCCCAGATTAAGGCCAAAATGTCAGTTGTGTCACTACTGAGGGTCTGGGCTGAGCTGACAGTTTCTCAGGCTCTTTTTCTTTGTGGGATGCCCTTCACTCCAAACGAGATGGCTCATTTACATGATCTCTTGATCCCTGGCCTTCTGAGCTTTCTGTTTCTGAACGTCTTCAGCATATCCCCTGGGATCCCTCCAAAAACTCCATTCACTGATGACTTGGAAAAACCCTAACAGTTCTGGGTTCTTTCTAGACTGTTTTACAAATGGTCAGTTTTATGGAAGATGGCTAATGAAGGATTCTTCCTCTTTTGATAAGATTAGAAAGGGGTGGAGGTGGGGGTAAGGGGAGGGGGGCAAGGTAAACAAGCTATGTCTCTGGGTAAGATATTTGCATGAGTCCCATGCAGAACTAGTTATATGAACAAATAGTCCAAACATCAAAAAGTTTCCAATGTTTTCTAGAATCTCAAAGTAGGGAGGGAGCTAAGATACCATGTGGTCCAGCCCCTTGTCTCCAGGCAGGCAAAGGATTTTAATTAAGCAAGATGAACATAAAATGGCCAACTGCTCCTTCCGGTCTCTAGAGACAGACTCAACATCTTTGCCAAGTCATCTCTCCTTGTGCTTTATGTCCTTGATAAGGATAAAGATTGGACAGACAGAATTGTCATGGGTCATGCTGGGGAGAACTGCTATAGAGACAGGGAATGAACAAAAGAAAGAGAGACTGTCGGCAAAAAAAAAAAAAGCTTTTAGAGGCTGTTAGGGAAGATTAGCTGAGCTGTACAGGACCTCTGTGTAAACTGAGCCTGGCCTCCTAACACCACCATACATGGTTCTGTCTGTTCTCTAACCACACTGACTCTCTCATATCCACCTCATCCTCTACATTTCCACAAGCAGCCTCCAATTTCACTTATTCAACAAGCATAGTAGTGTGAATCTACTCTGTGCCAGATGCTAAGAATATAGAGTTGAATGAGACACTGTGCTCTCCCTTTAAAGATTTGAGAGTTTACAACCTAGTAAGGAAGCTAGGCCTCAGTGATGGGCAATTGTGATATATTTAACAAAGGCAAAAAGCCACTACCTTCTCTTACATAGACTGAGGCTGCAGCCTCCCAACAGTCTTCCTACTCTATAGCTCCCCTTCCAAGATTTACTGCTACCAATACACTGTTCGAATCATACTGTTCTCCCCTGAATAGTTTTCTATGCCTCTCCATTGTCTACTGATTATCTGCTTTTCTCCAGACCCTGGGACTCCAGTTCCCTCATACTCCAATTCCAAAGTGCCTCTCCAGCCTTATCTCCCACTCCTCTTCTAAGGAAACCTTGCACTCCTGCAACCCGGTCCCTTCAATGGATATCCCATCCACTTGTGTGCTTTTCTTCATGCCATTACCTCTGAAATGCCTTCCTGTCCTCCCCAATCTCTACTTAACAAAGGATTAATCTCTATTTCTCTTTCACAACTCAAATACCACTTCTTTCTCTTCCTTCTCCTTTTCTGCTCAGCTCAGCTCCTTGCTTACAGAATTACATGGCAACATTCTGCCATTAGAGTGATTCATCTGCATATCTTATCTGTCCCACCAGACTTTGAATTTCATTCAAGACTGATATTTATTGAATGAGGGACAAATGAAGGGCATTATGAACTTGGAGCTGAATCATAGGATGCCAAATGAAGTTATTGATGAGAAAGGGGACACAGTATTTCTGAAAGAATGCTTATTAGGTTGTTCAGGTTTCTGGCACAAAAGGGTAAAGAAGGTCTATTTTTTAAAAAGAATTTTCCTTCTGCAATCTTCAATATTTTCTTGAAAGCAAAGGTAGAGGAACTTCTAGTTTTTACTCTGTATGGTTTAGCTCTAGCTAGCAAGGGAAAGGACAGGCAACTCCTTATGAAAAAATATGAGACCAAATATATTTTTCATATTGTATAAATATCATTTCCTCAACTAAATTATATGCTCCTCAAGCACAAGAATGAATTCTAAATTTCCTTTACAGATGTTTCCTTTGCTTCACAGGGACATGTGTATGCCCCTTTACAGAGTAGAACTCTGTAAAATCAGGTCAGGAAGGAACAATTTGATAGCAAATCTCCTCTTACCAGACCTATTTCTGATACCTAAAAAGGCCACAGTCATTGCCTGATGGTGCGATTCACCAGCCAGAATTTGCAGGCCTGGTTAAGCAAGTGCTACTCCCAACCTGGGAGGAAGAGGCTGTTTATACCATGTTGTAGCCTGAGGGCATCAGTTACAGCATATTGGCTTGTACTCTCTACACCAAAAAGCACAGGCACAAAAGGGAAAAACACAGCAGAAGAGATTTTGATTGAACTTGCTTCTTTGACATTCCATCTAGAAGCATACATTCTCCTGTGATGGAGGAAAAGCAAAACTCAAACAAACCATAGAGAATCAAAAGGTCCCTTTATTTTTTATCTACTTTTAAGCAATCTTCCCAAAGTTGTATGATATGCCTGTCATTCTTCCTTTGGAAATGACCCCACAGAAGAGAGGTGGGCCTGTGCATTTCGACTGAAGGCATTATAAATAACTGAGTATGTGATAGACACCACACTGCAGATACCACCAAATGTAATTGCTTTGACTGCAACTAGCAGAATTGGGGTGCATGAGGGTGTTGAAGGTGGAATGCTTTGGGTTGGGGGGGATTTCCTTCAGTTTTATTGCAATATAATTGAAATACAGTGCTATATAAGTGTATATACAACATTTCTTATGTATATTGCAAAATGATTACCATGATAAGTTTAGTTAACATCCATCATTTCATATACATACAAAAAAGGGGGAAAATGTTATTTTTCCTTCTGATGAGAACTTTTAGGATCTACATTCTTGGAGACTTTCATGTACACCACATATAAGTGCTAACTATTGCCATCATATTATTCATTTTATCCCCAGAACTGATAACTGGAAATTAGTACCTTTTGACCACCTTCATCCAACCACCCAGCCCCAGCCCCCACCTATAGTAACAACAAATCTGATCTCTTTTTCTATGAGTTTGGTGTGTGCAGATTTCTGTTTTGTTTTGTCTTGTTTTGTTTTGTTTTGTTTTAGATTCCACGTTTTAGTTGGATTATATAGTATTTGTGTTTCTCTGTCTGACTTAGTTCACTTAGATAATGCCCTCAAGGTAGGGTGCTTTGTTTATGATAGAGTAAAAATCAAATGTGTACTTTCAAATGTGCTTAACCAGCCACAGAAAGGAAATCAAGCAATATAATTTTCTAGCTACACAGAGACTGAGCAAGACTGTGGGAAATTCTACCTGATCCCCACATCATTGCCTCCCTCCCCAGAGAAAGAATAGGCAGCAGCCTCCCAGCTAGATCCAGGTAATTACGGTTTTATCCAGGATTATTTAGCTTTTTTTTTCCAAATGTACTCTTGTCAATTTGAGGAGTGGGGATGAGGACAAGATATATAGAACATGTTTATGCTCTTAGGAATAAGTTTTAAAACCTATAATCTCAGACAAAGAGCACCAGTGACTGAGCCTAAAATGTTTGGTGTTGGGGAGTGAGTAGAAAACCAGATTTATCCACAGGCCACTGCTAAGGTTCATTGGAATGTTTGGCTCTTATACCTTTGCTCATGGGTGGCTCAGTTGGCATCCAGTCTTTTCGTCTGAGGAGTGGACCCAACCACTGCCCTCACATTTAAAAGAAATCTCACTTTAAAACAAGAGGTTGAGTCTATGGCCATGCCACCCTGAACATGCCCAATCTTGTCTGGTCTTGGAAGCTAAGCAGGGTTGGGCCTGGTTAGTACTTGGATGGGAGACCACCTAGGAATACCAGGTGCTATAGGCTTTTAAAAATATGTAAAAATAAAAATAAAAATAAAACAAGGGGCTAAGTGACTGGGAGAGAAGGAAACATTCCCAAGTTACAAAGTCCATGGGGGAACCTGTATGCATAACACCTTAGGTTAGATTTCCTAGAGGAATCAAGAGCGACCTCACCAAAGGTCAAGGAAACCCCTTAGGAATCAGGAAAGGGTCACCAGAGGTGCTGGCAATGTATGTGAAAGAGAGGAATTACCTGTGTAACCCAGGCTGTGGGGCCACAGTATCCCTCATGAGGCAGGCCTACAGCAGCTTTCTTCTATCTGCTGCCTATAAACTCCTCCCTGCAGGGTAAAGCAGCTTGGTATTTTGGGAGAATCAAAGCTGGATGTTCTTTTCCTCTGCTGGAAGAAAGACCAGGCAGACAAAGTTTGGTTGTGCTAGGCATCAAGCCTTTCCATGCCCCTTTCTCATCAAAGGTCTGCTTCTTGCAGCCACAGAGCCTCAGAACAGGCCCTGGGCAAACAGGCTGAGCAGGCTAGAGGATTTTGCCATTAACCTTAGGCACAAGCAGCACCTTTTGGCTTTTCCTTAATAATGAAGCCTTAACTGTATAAGAACATCACACCAACAGCCATTATGACTAAAATCCATTTAAACAAAGGGTACACCCAATTAAACAATTAGGGCTTGGCATAACTATGATGTCAAATGACCTATTTGATTTTTTAAATTTGTATAAGTCTATTTTAATTGCTAATGTGTGTGTGCACGCATACACTTACTCATGTACACACAGAACTGAAGTTGAGACAGCATTGTGTATAGCTTCAAGTTCAGTTCTTTAAGTCCAGCCCCTTTCTCCGAACCTACCAAAAGCTAGTCTGAGCAACTATCCAGGCTGAATTCTTTAAAACCTAGTAGATTAACACTGAGTCACTATACAATTTTGCATAATTGCTGAGGGAGGAGGTAGCAGAGTCAGATTCCACCATTGTATCCAGGCTGTATCCTGTTCATTTTGGGTTAAAAGAATATAATTGGTTAACATTTTAAAATCAAATAAAAGTGCTTAGATATTTTGTAATTTGCAGCTTGAAAAGAAAACAGTGATGGGTTTCCAAGTGCATGTCTTTATTTTTAATGAAGTGTTTATATTTCATGGTTCTATTGGCAATAAAAGAACAGCTCTACATCAAAAGCCTTCAGGGAAGCAGTTTTCATTTAGAGGACAGTGAGATTGTCAATAATTCTGATTTTTTTTAAGTAAAGCCACTCGACTGTATTTCTAGATATAAGCCATTACCTGGTATCTCCAGTAATTATTTTTTTCTCTTACCCATATAAGCAAATTATAACACATTATGTACTATACTCTAAAAAGACTTTTAAAAATTAAGTGACACTGAGATCAGGGGGCTGCAGAATGTTTGAATGAACATTATCTTCTGTCTTTGTTCATTTTGTTGAATGATTCATTCATTTCAAATTTAGCAACTTAAACCGTAGCAAATATAATTTTTCTATCACATTGCAAAATCAGTTTATTGCCTTTCCCAGGCTTTAAGCATTTATTTGTGCCTGTTTCCTTTGCCAACAGCACTCTCTTCTGGGTTCTGTCATCCATAGCATCTAATAAAATAGACCCAACTTGCAAATGGAGGCCTCCCTGCAACATTGCACACAGCAGGACATGATTCATAAATCAATTTACACCCTGGTGACTCATTACTAGATCTTTTTTTTTTCTGTAAAGCAGCACAGCTCAAGGAAGTCATCAAGAATTCAGAAGCAGCAAAAAACACCTTTGTTTGATTAATCATCTCTCTGACCTTTTTCTTCTTATTGAACAAGGTTAATAATACTTCTTATCACTCACAATTAAACTGCATTAGCTGCCAAGTGATTTTTATTTTCAAAGGCCTGTTATCACTGCCAATAGGCTTCAAAGTTGGCATTGGTTCCATTCCTCAGGTATGACTCCGAGGGACATCTGACCAATGCAACATTTCCCACTGGAGATGTCAGCAGCTTCCACAGTGACCTGGAGAAGCTGACAAAAGTGGAACTAGATACTTCCAATAGTGAAAATGTCCTCATGTCAACCAACTTGACAGTAACTAGTACTATATTTATTTTAAAACAAGGTAAGAATATTTCTAACATTGCCTGACTATAATAGCTCTGAACTTCTACCCTCAAATCTCTGTACACCATTAATAAATAGAATTTACTTCTGGCTGAGAAGATGTCTTCTTATTAGTTTTTAGCTATGAAGGCTGAAACCCAGGCAAAATCACCCCTTTCACAAGTTCACATAGCAACCTTGAACTACATCTCTGTGGGAGTCATGAGGTTACATCCCTGCCAAATCCTCTCTTCTATCAAGTCATTTCTCAGCATCCAGCTGTGTGTAAAGCTCTTTTAGGTTCTGAAGGGGTTGGAGCAAAGAAATGGAGTCTGCACCCCATCTGAGATTAGCATTCAAGATTTATGCTGACATGGGTGAATAAAAAGGGTAAATTAGGATACACACTGAGCAAGAATATAAGTGAAATGAGATAATTAAAGGCTTGTTCTATTAAAATAAAGCAAAATAAGGAAGAACAGAAGATAAAAAGAAAGAAGGGAGGGTGGGGAGAAGGGAAAGAAGGAAGAATGGAAAAAGGAAGGAAGGAAGGAAGGAAGGAAGGAAGGAAGGAAGGAAGGAAGGAAGGAAGGAAGGAAGGAGAGAGAGAGAGAAAAGAAGAAAGAAAGAAAGAAAGAAAGAAAGAAAGAAAGAAAGAAAGAAAGAAAGAAAGAAAGAGAAAGAAAAAGAAATAAGAAAGAAAGAAAGAAAGAAAGAAAGAAAGAAAGAAAGAAAGAAAGAAAGAAAGAAAGAAAGAAAGAAAGAAAGAAAGAAAGAAAGAAAGAAGTAGGTAGGTTGGACTTGGAAGGAATGTCTTGGAAGCTAAAAAGGAAGTAGACACACAGAAATTGTTTTGTCTTTGCCTATTCATTAAGAACTCATTCTATTTTTAGGTTGTGGGGCCAGACACAGAACTGTCCAACATTCAGATCCACCTTAAAAGAATCGGTGGCAACCTTTGTCGGTGTTACTCTTTTGTTGAGTACAGCAATTGTGCTGGTGTCCCCAGGCAGTAAAGATGCCTAGTTAAACACGATACTCTTTTCATGCTAGCTCCCACCATACCAAAGTGAGAAGGCCAATCCACTAAGTCAAAAAGAGAGTTAGTGAGGGAATTCTTTAAAAATAAGAAAGAAAAAAAAAACCCACCCTACAGTATTAGACAGGAGTCTTTTATCCAAGAAACAAGATACACCAACTATGAAAATAACAAATCCCAAATGGACAGAGGGCATGCCTGTCTCTCCAAGTGGTTGTCTAGCCCAGAAGGCAGTTGGGTCCATAGCACCCCACCTGCTCATCCCTTCCCAAACTTGCCTCCTAAAGTTCAACTTATCTCTTCTCTGCTTCCTGTGCTTCCCTTTCTTCCCCCTCTTTCTCCTTTGCTTCTATCTACAGAAAATATCCAAAGTACCTATCGAGTGAGTCCAGATGGCTCCCTACGTGTCACCTTTGCCAGCGGGATGGAGCTCAGCCTCAGCTCAGAGCCCCACATCCTAGCTGGGGCAGTCAACCCAACCCTGGGCAAGTGTAACATCTCACTGCCTGGAGAGCACAACGTAAACCTCATTGAGTGGAGGCAGAGGAAGGAACAAAACAAAGGCAACATTTCATCTTTTGAAAGGAGACTGAGGGTAAGGCTGAGGGTAAGGCTTGACCTTATATAAGATATAGAACTTTCGTTTTATGTTTGCAAACTGCAGAGAATTTTTAATCTGAAGTCTCATTTCTCCAAAACTTTTCTAGGTGACTGTCTAGCTTATATGATATACTAAATCAAGAGGGTGCTATTGACGGAGAATGGTTCAAGATTTTTAAACATACACTCTAATAGGAGCTTCCTTTGTTCTTAGCCTGCTGAATTACTCTAATAGTAGCAATGAAATGTCTGAAAGACACCAAGATTTGTGTAGAGAAATGTCTTTAGTCAGGAGGCCCTCTAGAGTCCTTCACAGCATTCCCTAGAGGTAGTTATCAGGTCAACCTGGTTAATCCAAGTTCCTACTTCTGGGTAGTTTATACTTCATTTGGAAAGACCATGCAGGCACACACTGAAAGATGAGAGACATAAGGTGACATTTGGACAAAGACAAGATAAAAGAAAAAGTCAATGAATTATATCATTGCCATGAATACATATGAAGGGCCAGAGGGCTAAAAAGCTAACACTGAGATTGAGCTAGTGGTGCTCAGAGATACCTGCCTGGGGAAAATTAAAGATTTGGGAGTTTTCGAGTTACCAAGCACAGTTCACCACAGTTAACCAGGTATTTCTCAGTCCAAATTGCCTTTCTGCAGTGCACCAAGCCTACTACCAACACAGAACTCTGTCTTCCTGTCCGTTCTTAAACATTAACCAATGTTAGGATGATGTGACCAGCTTTCCAAATATAGTAACATTCAATATCAGCCCCAGAACAACTGCCAGTCTGAAGGAAATAATCAGTCATTATTGAGACCAGGTCTGCTTTGAGCACCTGTGTCATGCCTGGGATACCTAGAATGCTTGCATTTTTTTCACTCACAGGAAAAAAAATCACTCAGAGTAAAAATGTGGTAGCCTTTAAGCTGTAGAAATGCAACAACAAACAATCACCCAATTCCTGTGAGAAGCAGTCAAACAAACCCCATGGCTTGATATAAACAAAATTATCTATAACAGTGCTTGCTTTTCAATCACTTCCATTGGTGACACTAAGACATAGATTTCTGTGGATGTTTTTCAAAACAGCCACTAAAGTTTTCTAGACACACAAGTTAATTTGTATGATTTGTTCCATTTACCAGTTTCTAACAGAATATTTACCAGATACACAGATGAAGTGAGAAGTGAAACCAGTCCAAATAGACTTATCTGGTGGATATCAGTTAGAGTTTCTATTAGAGTTCTAGAAATGGCATCTCCTGGGTAGAACTCTGGAGCGGGGAGTTAGAAATATGCAACTTAAATGACAGAGACTTCAGGAAGATACTTCTGAAAAAAACTCAGTGAGTTCTGAAATTGGTCATATCAACAATTTTAAGAATTGAAAAAACAACTTGATGAGCAGAGCAAGGAGATTGAACCCTCAAAAAGAACACAATAGATATTTTGGAAATAAAAAACACACTGGAAGAGTTGAAAATGAAATAGCAAGCTTGGAAAATAGAGTCGGCAAAGTGGAGGAAAGGATCAGTGATATCGAAGACAGAAATCTAGAAATAAATCAGAAAGACAAGAGAGAAACCAAAGAATAAAATACAATGAAAGATAAATTCAAAAACTAGCTGATACCATCAGGAGAAGAAACATAAGAATAATGGGCATTATCGAAGGTGAAGAAAAGGAGCAGGGACTAGAAAGCATTTTCAAACAAATAGTGGATGAGAATTTCCCAAATCTAAGGAATGAGCAGGAGCTTGGAATTCAAGAAGTCAACAGAACACCCGATTATCTCAACCCAAAAGTCTTTCACTAAGACACATTGTATTAAAGTCGTCAAAAATCAATGACAAAGATAGAATTATCAAGGAAGCCTTGGAGGAAAAAAAAGAAAAGGTAACTTATAAAGAAAAATCCATTAGATTATTCTCGGACTTCTCAACACAAACCATACAAGCCAGAAAAAAAAATGGAATCAAATATTTAAACTATTAAGTGAAAGAAACTACCAGCTTAGAATAATGTATCCAGCTAAGCTCTCCTTTAGATATGAAGGAGAAATAAGACTTTTCCAGACATACAAAAACTAAGAGAATTTTTCAAAGTGAGGCATGCACTACAGGAAATATTGAAAGGGGTCAGTTCACCAAAAACAAAAATGACAAAAAAAATACATAATTAGGAGTGAAGTGACTGTCAGGCAAATAGAAACAGAGGAGTATAAACGTTACTAAGAAGAGAATTGTTATAACAAGACAATAATGAATGTTCAGCATCCATAGGGACAAATAGAAATACAAATGACTAAAAAGGGGGAGATTCAAAGATCCAAATTCACAAAGGGGAATGGAGATGAGGCAGGCACAGAAGAAAATGGACAACTGTATATATATATATATATATATATATATATATATATATATATATAACTATCCTTTTCATATTTATAATGGTAACCACAGACAAAAGATTAAGAACCTACATATATAACATAAAACAAAAAGGACCAGAGGGAAAACCCACAAAAGCCAACTGAAATAAAGAAAAGAGAAGCACAAGGACAAGGAAGCAATGGAAACACCGAGCTACCAGAAAACAAAAGATAAAATGGCTATAAGAAGACCTCATATTTCAATAATCATGATAAATATAAATGGACTGAATTCACCAATAAAAAGGCACAAAGTTGCAGAATGATTAAAAAACCAAAAACCAACTATATACTGTCTCCAGGACACATATCTCAGCTCCAAAGACAAATATAGACTCCAAGTGAAAGGGTGGAAAATGATATGTCAAACAAATAGCTTTCAGAGAAAAGCTGGAGTAGCAGTACTAATATTAGACAAAATAGACTTCAAAATAAAAAAGAGGTAAAGAAAGATACTGAGGTACACTATAATGATAAGGGAATCATGCACCAAGAAGACATAGCACTTATTAATATCTATGCTCCCAATAAGGGAGCTCCAAAATATGTAAACCTACTGAAAAGTAAAATTCCAGGACCAGATGGCTTCACCAGTGAATTCTACCAAACATTCAAAAAAGATTTAATACCTATTCTCCTCAAACTCTTCCAAAAAATTGAAGAGGAAGCAAAACTTCCCAACTCATTTTATGAGGCCAATATTACTCTGACACCACAACCTGGTAAGGATAACACAAAAAAAGAAAACTACAGACAAATATTTCTCATGAACACAGATGCAAAAATCCTAAATGAGATACTAGCGAACAGAATACAGCAACATATTATAAAGATTATACACCACAATCCAATAGACTTCATCCCAAGGGCACAGGGATGGTTCTACATATGCAAATCATTAATGTGATACATGACATAAACAAACTAAAAAATAATAATCATATGATCATATCAATAGAATCAGAAAAAGACTTCGATAATATATAGTATCCATTAATGATCAAAATACTTAACAAATAGGTATAGAAGTAAATCACCTTAACACAATAAAGGCCATCAGCCAACATTATACTTAATGGTGAAAAACTAAAAACCTTCCCTTAAAAATCAGGAACACTATCGCCACTCTTATTCAATATAGCATTGGAAGTCCTAGTGAGTGCAGTCAGACAAGAGAAAGATATAAAATGCATCCAAACAGGAAACGAAGAAGTCAGACTGTCACTATTTGTGGATGACATGATTCTCTATATAGAAAACTCTAAAGATTTTACAAGAACACTACTAGAAACAATCAGCAAATACAGTAAAGTCTCTGGATACACAATCAATGTTCAGAAATCCATAGTGTTTCTATACTCTAATAATGAAGTGTCAGAAAAAGAAGTGGAAAAAATAATTTCTTTTGCAAATGCAACTAAAAAAATAAAATACATAGGAATAAATTTAACAAAACATGTCAAGGACATATGTAATGAAAACTATAAGACCCTATTAAAAGAAGTCAAAGAATATACAAAATAAATGGAAAGATAATCTGTGTTCTTGGATTGGAAAAGTCAACATAGATAAAATGACTATATTATCTAAAGCATTATACAGATTTATGCAATCCCCATTAAAATCCCATTGGCATTTTTTAAAGAAATAGAACAAAACATGATCAGAGTTGTACAGAAACATAAAAGACCTCGAATTGCCAATGCCTACTTGAGAAAAAAAGAATGAGGCTGGAAGCATCACTCTGCTCAACTTCAAATTATACTACAAAGCGACAGTAATCAAAACAACATGATATTGGCGCAAAACAGGCACAAGGACCAGTGGAACAGAATCAAGAGTCCAGAATTAAACCCATATTTATATGGGCAAATAAATTTTGACCAAAAAGTCGAAAACATACAGTGGAGAAGGGAAAGCCTCTTCAAAATGGTGCTGGGAAAACTGGAAGGCCACCTGCAAAAGAATGAAACTAGACTGTTGTCTATCACCACACACCAAAATTAACTCAAAATGGATTAAGAACCTGAATATAAGACCTGAAATAATAAAATGCATAGAAGAAAACATAGGAACTAAACTCAAGGACCTTGGACTTAAAGAAGATTTAATGAATTTGACCTCAAAGGCAAGGGAAGTAAAAGCTAAAATAAATATATGGGACTACATCAAACCAAAAAGCTTTTGCTCAGCAAAAGAAATAGTCAACAAAGTAAAGAATCAACCTTCTGAATGAGAAAATATATTTGCAAGCAACACCTCCAATAAAGGCCTAATAACTAAAATGTACAAAGAACTCATACAACTCAATAACAATAAAAAAATGTTCCAATCAAAAAATGGGTGGAGGACCTGAACAGACACTTCTCCCTAGAGGACATACAGATGGCCAACAAACATATGAGAAGACGCTCAATATTGCTAGCTATTAGGGAAATGCAAATCAAAACCACAATGTGATACCATCTCACACCTGTTAGAATAGCTATGATCAACATGACAAGTAATAACAAATGTTGGAGAGGATTCAGAGAGAAAGGAACCTTCATACACTGCTGGTGGGACTGCAAATTTGTACAGCCACTACGAAAAACAGCATGGAGTTTTCTCATAAAACTAAGAATTGACCTACCATATGATCCAGCAATCCCTCTACTTGGTAGTTACTCCAAAGACTTGAAAACCCATATCCAAAAAGATATTTGCATACTGATGTTCATAGCAGCATTGTTCACAGTGGCCAAGACATGAAGCAACCAAAGTATCCCTATGATAGATAATTGGCTACAGATGTGGTGGTACATATATACAATGGAATATTATTCAGCTGTAAGAAGAGGTGAAATACTGCCATTTGCAACAACATAGATAAACCTCAAGATAATCATGCTAAGCAAAATAAGCCAGACTGATAAAGTTGAAAATCACGTGATAATACTTATACGTGGGATATAAACATAAAAGCAACAAATGAACAGGACAAACAGAAACTCATGGACATGGACTATAGACTAGTGGTTACCAGCGGACTATAGACTAGTGGTTACTAGTGGGGTTGGGGAGGAGGGGCGATGTAGACAGGGTAAAGATGGTCAAATATAGGATTTAAGAGGAGGGTGATGTGGATAAAGGGGATCAAGTATAAGGTAGCTGAAGGAAACTGGACTTTGGGTAGTAAACACACAATAGGATATATAGATGTCAAATGATAATGTACATCTGAAAATTATATAAATGTTACCCCAGTAAACTTTTAAAAAAATTATTTTTTTTAAAATGTGTTCAACCTCACTAGTAATCAAATAAATGCAAATTTAATTAAAAGCAAATGTTACCATAGTAACATACCATTTTCCTACTCTCATAATGGGAAAAGTTTACCAAAGATGGTAATACTCGATGCCGATAAAGATGGAACGGGATGGACCCTCCCGCTACTAGTTTATGGTAGCATAAATCTTTATAACCATTGTGCACTATAAAGTAACATATCAAATTTCATCAGGAGTCTTTAATATGTTCTTAACATTTGACCCAGTAATTTCACTTATAGAATTCTATACTAAGGACATATTTATTTACAAAAATGTTCAACAAAATAAGATATGAAAGAAAAATGGAAATCAAAAACTCTAATTTCCAAAATAAGAAAAAGAATAAATTAACCTTTATCATGTAGGAAGATATTATGCAACCATTAAAATGCAGATTTTAAGAATATTTAATAATATGAGGAATGCTCAAGATAAAACATTAGCTGAAAAAAGTAGGACATAAAACTTTAACTACAATCCTAGTTGTTGTTTTCTTTAAATGTATGGACCCAGATTATGCCAAAATAAAGTAAGATGAATGGAATGAAATGCAGTGAACTATTAGTGATGATTCAGATTGGAGTGTGGAATTACAGGTAATTAATTATTTTCTTTGTATGTTTCTATATTTTCCAAATTATCTGCAATAGAAATGTCATTCTTATAATCCGGGGTAGGGAGGGTTTCTTTAAGTTATTTTTAAAAGTTATTTTAAAAAGCAAAGTGTACAAGATTACTGAGCAAGGACAGACTAAAGTCTGAAATGAGAATGTTGGCTTTACAGTCATCCAGGCCACTAAGATAAAAATTCTTTCTGTATCTCACTTTTGTGTAGAATTAAACAAAAACAAAAACAAAACCTTGAATTCATGAATATAGAGGACAAATTGGAGAGTGCTAAGATGGGAGGGGAGGGGCATGGGCCAAAGACCAAATGGGTGAAGGTAGTCAAATGGTACAAACTTCCAGTTATAAGATAAATAAGTCCTGAGGATTTAATATACAGTGTGATGAATGTAGTTAGTAATATTGTACTGTACATTTGCAAGCTGCTGAGAGAATAAATCTTAAAAGTTCTTATCACAAGAAAAAAAATTGTAATTATGTGTGGTGAAAGATATTAACTTATTGTGCTGATCATTTCAAAATGTGTACAAATATTGATTCATTATGTTCTACACTTGAAACTACTATAATGTTATATATCAATTATACTTCAATTTAAAAGTAAAAAAAAAAACTCTTTCTGAATTAGAATTTGAAAATAGATTCTTGAGACCCCTAGAGGTTCTATGTTTGAGTTTCAGAGGCTCCTTGAGATTTTATTTTAAATGATCATGTATGTGCTTATGGGCATTTTTCTGGGGTCAGTGCATAGCTTTCAGATATTTAAAGGAATCCTTGACCAAAAAAATGAGTGTAATGAATAGGTAGTGAATGGGTATAGTCTGACTATTATTAATGTAGCCTAACCCTAATGTTGGTTTTCCCCCATACCTCATTAACTTGATATTTAACATTCTGTTTGGAATCTTGTTGATAATTTCCATAAATATGAATCTAGTACACCAAGCTACAATCACCTTGGAATTTGACACATGGGCTCATTCAAAAACCTAACTAAAATGAGAAAAGTAATCATTATATTCTAAAAATAACAATTACTGACCACATCGAAATGACAACTAAACTATAAAATAGCCACCATTGAGAAACACCTGAAGTCTAGCTGAACAGAAAAGTCCTACAACTAAGGACACAGAGAACAAGCCACCTTGAGAATGGTAAGAAGGGCAGAGATGCCGAACAGTCTGGTCCCATACCTGCATGTGGCGTTTAAGGATCAGGAGAGATATCTCAGCTGCAGCAGTTCCCCCCAGAAGAGCAAGGGGTCCCAGCCCAAAACCAGGCTGCCCATCCCAGGCTTCCAGTGCCAGGAAGAGAGAAGTCTTCACAACTTATGGCTGTGAAAACCAGTGGAGGTTGTGGCTGAATGAGACAGAGGGCGACTGGAGTCCTAGGCATTCCTCTTAAAGGACACATGCATGGACTTACTCATGGATGGACTCAATGGCTCTGAGTTCCAATACTGGGGCAGCAGTTTGAAAGACACCAGGGATATATGGGGAAGAACCGAGTTGTCTGGCTTCATGACCAGGGCTGGAGGGTCAGCTTTCTCCAAGACAGAAGTGGTGGCAAGATCCATTGTTTCTTTGCTAAGCCCTTCCTCCTCTCAGTGTGCAGACTACATCAGGGGGCCACCACATCTGAGTCTCCATCAGCCTGGCTAACACTGGTTGCCTCACCTTGGGGATTTTCTGAGACTCTATGCTTCCTAAATGGCAGGCCCATCCAAGTCACTTCCAGAGGCATTTCCATGAAAAACAGCCTGTCTTGACTCGTGCTGAGGACTTTTCTAAAATCTCTCAAAGGTCCACCAAACCCAAACAAGCAGCATCTGACCTTGGTATGTCCTGTACTTCTTGCAGAGCAGCAGCCGGTCTGTTTGTGGTTTAGACTCTCGAGGTACCTCCAAGCCCAGTGTGGGTGGCAGCAGGCTGGATTCTTTGGTTGCTAATTCCAGATGGCCCCAGGCAGGGCACAGGCTGCAGCTGAACTTAGCCTGTGGTAAGACCATCCCAAGAGGCTCCTGTATCAGCATGCTCTGTTGTGGGTTTCAGACCAACCAGAGCATCACTAGAGGTCAGATTCTAAAAGGACACATGCAAAGAGAATATTGGGCAGGCACCAGAGCTAACCTTGCTCTGTAGGGTCAGCCCCTATACAATAGTCACTGTAGTGACTGTAGTCACCAGCCAATTCTCAAAAACAATCAACCCAAGGGTCATTCCCTCTTGATGTGCAAACAGCAACCAAGGCTCAGTTGCAACAGAAGGGCACACACAATCCATACAAATGACACACCTGAAGCACCTGGCTCAGGTGACCAGGAAGATTGCACCACTAGACCCCACAGGACACATACTACATAAGGACATTCTATTAAAACTGGGAAACATAGCAACCCTACCTAATACATAGAAACAAACACAAGTAGGCAACAAAAATGTGGAGACAAAGAAACATGTCCCAAATGAAAAAATAGAACAAAGCTCCAGAAAAAGAACTCAACCAAATGGAGAAAAAGCAACCTACTAGATGCAGAGTTCAAAACACTGGTTATAAGGATGCTTGATGAGCCTAGAGGAAGAAAAGATGAACTCAGTGAGAACTTTAACAACAGATAGAAAACATAAAAAAAACAGTCAGAAATGAAGACTACAGTAACTGAAATGAAGAATAATACATTAGAGACAATCAACAGTAGATTTAAAAAAGCAGAGGATCAAATCAGCCATTTGGAAGATAAAATAGCAGAAAACATCCAATCAGGACAACAACAAGAAAAAAAGAATCCAAAAAAATAAGAGTAATTTAAAGGTCTCTGAGACAACATCAAGCATACTAATATTTGTATCAGAGGGGTACCAGGAGAAGAGAGAACAAGGAACTGAAAACTTTTTTGAAGAAATAATGGTGAAAAACTTCCCTAAACTACTGAAGGAAATAGACATATAAACCCAGGAAATTCAGAGTCCCAAAGAAGATGAATCCAAACAAGCCTACACCAAGACACATCATTGAAATGCCAAAGGCTAAAGACAAAAAGAAAATCTTAAAAGCAACAAGAGAAAGCAGTTAGTAACTTATAAGGGAGCTCCCATAAGACTGTCAGCTGATTTATTAACAGAAACTTAGCAGGCCAGAAAGGATTAGCATGAAATATTCAAAGTGATGAAAAGCAAGAACCTATGACTAAGATTACTCTACCCAGCAAAGCTATCATTTAGAATCGAAGGACAGATAAAGAACTTCCCAGACAAGAAAAAGCTGAAGGAGTTCATTACCATTGGATTATTACTACAAGAAATGTTAAAGAAATTTTTTTTGGCTTTATTGAAATATAATAGACAAATAGTTGCTTGTATTTACATTGTATGATTCAATGAGTTTTTTCAGTTATAGTTGGCATATTATAATATAATAGTTTCAGTTGTACAGCATAGTGATTAGAGATCTATATAACTCACAAAGTGATCAGCCCACTAAATCCACTACCTCTCTTCCCCTTTACATAATTATTACAACATTGTTAACTATTTTCCTTATGCTACACTTCATATCGCCATGACTATTTTGTAACTATTCATCTGTACTTCTTAATCCATTTGCCCTTTTTTGCCTCCCCTTCCCATCTGGTAGTTCTCAAAATACATTCTGTATCTATGAATTTATTTCCATTTTTGTTTATTTTGTTCTTCAGATTCTATATGTATGTGAAATCATAAGATATTTGTCTTTCTCTATCTGACTTATTTTATTCAGTGCAATACCCTCTTGGTCCATGAAGGCAATATTTTTTCCATCCTCTTCCTTTTAGTCTGTGTGTCTTTTAATCTGAAGTGAGTTTCTTGTAGCCAGCATATGTAGGGGCTTTGTTTCCTTATCCATTCAACCACTGTCTTTGGTTTGAACACTTAATTCTTTTCCATTTGAGGTACTCGTTGATAGGAATGTCATTATTACCAATCTTTTTTCAAGTTTTCTATACATGTTTTTTTTTTCTTTGTAAAGAAGTCCCTCCAAAATTTCCTGTAATACTGGCTTGATGTTGATAAGTTCCTTTAGCATATTTTTGTCTGGGAAGTACTTTAGCTATCCAACTCAAAATGATAGTTTTGCTGGATATTCTTGGTTGTAGATCTTGGATTTTCATCACATTGAACATTTGGTGCCAAGCCCTTCTGTCCAGCAAATTTTCTTTTGAGAAATCAGCTGCCAGTCTTATGGATGCTTCCTTGTAGGTAATTAACTGCTTTTCTCTTTCTGCTTTTAAGATTCTCTCTTTGTCTTTAACCTTTGGCGTTTTTATTATGATGTGTCTTGGTGTGTGCCTCTTTGGGGTCATATTTTGTGGGACTCTCTGAGTTTCCTCTGGTTGCATGTCTACTTCCTTCACTAGGTTATGGAAGCTTTCCATCATTATTTCTTCAAATAGCTCTTCAATGTCTTGTTTTCCCTCAGATATCCCAATGACATGAATATTTATACATTTAATTATGCCCCATAGGCTTCTTAACTTATTATTATAGGCTTGGCCTCTTTTTTATTGCCATTCTAATTGAGTTTCCTTGGCTTCCCCATCCTCTATATCAGTAGTTCAATGATCTTCTTTATCTACTCTGTTGATTCCCTCTAATATACTCTTCATTTCAGATAATGTGTTATTCGTTTCTCACTCGTTCCTTTTTATAATTTCCATTTCCGTTTTTATGTTTTTATCTCTTTGTTAAAGTTCTCACTGAGTTCATCTACACTTCCTTTAAGTTCACTGAGTATCTTTATAACCAATGTGTTAAACTCTACATCTGTTAGATTGCTTGATTCCATTATTCCTGAATCTCTGTTCGGTTCTCTCATATGGTTTCTGCTTCTTTGTCTTCCCATTTTGGCTGCCTTTATGGGTCTGTTTCTATGTACTAAGCAAAGCTCTTAAGTTTCCCAATGTTATTAGCTTGACTTTGGGTAGTAGGTGTCCAGAAGCACAGTCCTGAGAAGAGTTCAGCTACAGGCCAAGTTTAGCCCCAGCTTGTGTCCCTCCAGGGCCACCTGTTAAGATTCAACAAGCAATCCACAGGTGCTGTCTTTATAGTTGCCTCAAGAAGCCATGCCAGAAACTGAGGTCAGCTGCCACCATTGTGAGTCTTGGAGCTGGATCAACAAGGAGCAACAGACTCACCGAGGACACAACTGGATGTAGATTGGGTGAGGCTGCCAGTTGGAGGAGGCAGAGTTTCAGGGAATTCTGTGGACAGTGTGACCTCTGTTATCCAGTTTGATGATGTCTCAGCTAGGGTGGCTCTGAGTCCACACACTGGGAGTGAACTGGGCTTAACAGAGGAGCAATAGATACCACTAGCATTTCTGCCCAGGAAAAAGCTTCACCTTTAGCCCTCACTCCAACAATTAAGTTTCCGCTTGGAACTTCCTGGTGACCCCCAAGCAGCCAACCAGGCATTGATGCTCAAAGCAAGCTGGTGCTCAAAGCAAGCAGGTCTGTCACTGTGAAAGTCCACTAGCAAATACAACCCCCTCTAAGAGGCATTTGCAGTTGCCAGCTGCAGCTGCAGCTACGCAACCTCTGTACCACTCAGCCACTAGGGACCAGACAGCTTCATATCTTCTCCCCCTCCTACCTTCTTCCATTGCAGGGTGATTTCTCATTTCCCTCCCTAGTTGCAGTACTTTTGTTCATCTAGATCCCAGGTGACTTTGTTTGCTGTTTTCTCTGTGTTTCTGTCACAACTTTGATTTGGTTGCAAGAGGGATGAACAAAGCCTTTATTATCTTTGCCATTTTTTTCCGCCTCTCCCTAGAGGAACTTCTTTAAGTAGAAGAAGAGGAGGAGGAAGAAAACAAAAATGTGAATAATAAATGGCAATAACTACATATCTATCAACAATTATTTTAAATGTAAATGGATTAAATGCTCCAATCAAAAGAGATTGAGAAATTGATGTCAGAGGCATAGAGGCATGAAGTATCTTCCTTGATCTCTTCCCTTTAAATTATAATGAGCTGAACACCTACCATCCAAGAAATAACACCCAGTCTGCACACATGAACATCTGAGAAATCTGCACATCAGAGCATTCAAAGGTGGACCAATCACACAAATCAGGGAAGTGGAATAGGACAGGGGAACAAAGGGGATGTGGGAAAAAGCCTGGAGCTCCCTGCAGGAGGGGAAGGGAGAATTTACATGGCAGTTTATTGGCTCTTTAGAGCCTGGAACAGTGCTGCCTGAGTGATCAGCATATTCCATGCAGTGGAACCCAGTGAACAGGGCAGAGAGCAGGGAAGAAACTGAGTGCAAAGGGGCAACAGTTGTATCTTAGCAACCACCATTGGCAGGCAGAATGATGAATCACAGAGCCTGGCCACCTTACCCCACCATCCAAGAGCATGCCCTCTGCCCCTCACATCCTCCCAGAACTAGCACTGAGCTCCAGGGAAATTTGTGCAACCAGAACTGTAACATACACTGCAGCTAATACTAGTGACGGGGGCAGTTATATAGAAACAAAACAGCTGAAATCTGAGGGGCAGCATTACTGAAAGAAAGTCACACACACACAGCTGACAACTCCCAATCCACCCCACCCCCAGCTAGTCAAGCTGATTTAGAAGGAAGCAGTGAAGAATTGCATCTGACTGTTGGAGTAGTAACAGGACTTCAGGGTATGTTCAGAGGCTTGGTTCCCTGCCATCCATCACATTCTCCCACTCTAGAATAAAGTGCATTTTTAACCTCAAAGTAGAGATCCATGAGGCTTGGGCATCACATTTTGAAACCAAAAGAAGAACCTCTTCTTATCAACCTGTTAAAAAGAGATCACTATATAATAAATTTTCTTTAAAAAAAAAAAAAAAGGAGAGTACATTCCCGTTAATGCCCAGGCAGAGCAATAGTCCATCAAACACCATGAACTACCAAGGAGACAAGGCATCTCAAAAAGAAAATGAAAAATATCCAGAAAATGAGCTTAAAGAGATAGAAATATGTGATTTAAATGACAGAGAAATCAAGTCTGTACTTCTGAGAAAACTCAAATGAGACATGAGAAAATTCTGATTGAAAGTTCAAAGAACTTAGGGAAAACATCAATGAACAACAGGAATACTTTACAAAGGAGATTGAAACACTAAAAATAACCAAATAGAACTTCTGAAGATGAGAACACATTAAAAGAAATGAAGAATGAAATAGCAAGCTTAGGAAATAGAGCTGACCAGATGGAGGAAAGAATTAGTGATGTCAAAGACAGAAACCTGAAAATGACACAGATAGAAAAAGAGAAAGACTTGAGAGTGAAAAGAAAATGAATGAACTCTACAAGAACTATCTGACACAATCAGAAAAAGTAACATAAGAATAATGGGCATACCAGAAGGAGAAGAGTGGAAGAAGGGAACAAAAAGCATATTCAAACAGTGGACCAGAATTTCCCAAACTATAAAAAAGAACTGGATCCTTGAATCCAAGAAGCAAACAGAACATCTAATTATCTCAATTCAAAAAGGCTTTCTCAAAGACAATATTAAAACTGTCAAAAATTAATGACAAGAAAAATAAAATGATAATTTACAAAAGAAATCCCATTAGACTATTATCAGAATTTTCAGCACAAACTTCACAAGCTAGGAGGAAGTGGAACCAAATATTCAAACTATTAAAAAAGAGAAATTGCCAGCCAAAAATAATACACCCAGCAAAGTTCTCCTTTAGATATGAAGAAATAAAGACATTCTTAAACATACAAAAGCTGAGAGAATTTTCCACCTTATGGTTTGCATTACAAGAAATACTGAAGAAGGCCATTCTACCTATAACAAAAAGACAAAAATATACATAACTATGAGTAAGATGACTAACAGGCAGACAGAAAGAGGGAAGTGCAAGCTTTATTAAAATTCAGATATTATAAGCTTGAATATAGTTAAAAGTTTTTTAAAAACTAAGAGAAGACAACAGCTATTGCAACCTAGAAATAACCATACAGCATAAATAAGGATAATGTAAGACAACAAAAATGGAAAAGAGGAGGGAATAAAGATCCAAATCCACAAAGGAGAAAGGAAACAAAGTGTACATAGAAGAAAATGGACTAATAGATATATGAAACTTTCCTTTACATAAACTTAATGATAACCACACAGGAAAAAATATAGAACTGAGACACATAACATAAAACAAGAGGGAACAGAGGTAAAAAAATAAATAAAACACCAAATTAAAATAATTGAAACATGAGGACAAAGACACAATAGAGACACCAAGCTACTAAAAAACAAAAGATAAAATGGCTATAGGAAAACCTCATATTTTTATAATCACCCTAAATGGAAAGAGACTGAACTCACCAATAAAAAGGCACAGAATAAAAGATTGGATCAAAAAGCAAAAACAAATCATTTACTACCTTCAAGAGGCACATCTCAGCTGCAGGGACAAATATAGACTAAAAGTGAAAGAGTGGAAACCAATACTCCAAGTAAATGGCACTCAGAGAAAATTGGGTGTAGCCATAGTTATATCTGACAAAATAGACTTCAGGATAAAAAAGGTAATAACAGACAATGATGGACAGTTTATAATGATAAAAGGAACCATATAGTAAGAAGACATAACAGTTATCAATATATATTCTTCCAATTAGGGAGCACCAAAATACATAAAGAAACTACTAACAGCACTAAAGGGAGAAACTGACAAAAACACAGTTACAGTAGGGGACCTAAATACTTCACAGTCAGCTATGGATAGATCATCTAAACTGAAAATCAATAAGAAAATGTCAACCTTAAATGAAACATTACACCAACTGGACATACTTGACATTTATAGAGTATTTCATCCTTAAACATCAGATTATACATTCTTCTCTAGTGCACATGCAACATTCTTTAGGATAGACCATATGTTGGAACACAAAGCTAGCCTCAGCAAATATAACAGGATTGCAATCATACCAACCATATTCTCTGTTCATAATGCTTTGAAACTGGAGACTAACTGTAAAAAGAAAGTGGAAACAGCCACAAACATGTGAAGATTAAACAACATGCTACTAAACAACTGGATCATAGAAAAAATAAAAGGAGAGATCAAGAAATACATAGAAACAAACAAGAATGAAAGTACAACATATCAAAACTTTTAGGACATAACTAAAGTGGTAATAAGAAGAAAGTTCATATCATTACAGGCCCATTTCAAAAAACAAGAAAGATCCCACATAAATGACCTAACATTACATCTTTAGAAAACTAGAAAAAGAAGAATAAAAAAAGCCAAGTCAGCAGGAAGGACATACTCAAAATTACAGCAGAATTAAATGACATTGAGAACAAAATGATCACAGAAAAAAATTAATACAATGAAGAGTTGGTTCTTTGAGATTAACAAAATTGACAACCCCCTGGCTAGACTCACTAAGGAATAAAGAGAAAGAACACAAATCAGAAATAAACTAGATAAAGTTATGACAGATACCACCGAAATGCAAAGGATCATATAAGAATATTGTGAAAGATAATTCACCACCAAATTCAATAACCTGGAAGAAACAGTAAAGGGAAACCATATTTGCTAGCAATGCCTCTGATAAGGGCTTAATATCCAAAATATACAAAGGACTCATACAACTCAAAACAACAATAACAAAATAAAATTTAAAAATTGGCAGAGGACCTCAACAGACAGTTCTCCCAAGAAGACATATGAATGGTCAATAGATATATGCTCAAGTTCACTAGCTATTAGGGAAATGCAAATCAAAACTACAATGAGATACCATCCTACATCTGTTAGAATGGCTATCATCAACAGGACAAGTAATAATAAGTGCTGGAGAGGAAGCAGAGAAGAAGGAACCCTCATACACTGCTGGGACTGCAAATTGGTACAGTCACTATGGAAACAGTATAGAGGTTCCTCAAAAAGCTAAGAATAGAACTACCATATGACTCAGCAATCTCTCTTCTGGTATTTACCCAAAAACCTGAAAACATTTATACAAAAAGATATATGCACCCAGTTGTTCATAGCAGCATCATTCAAGATGGCCAGCACTTGGAAGCAACCGAAGTGTTCTACAATAGATGATTGAATAAAAAAGCTGTGGTACATATATGCAATGAAATGTTACTCAGCCATAAGAAAAGATGAAATAATGCCATTTGCAACAACATGGGTAAATCTTGAGATAATCATGTTAAGCAAAATAAGTCAGACCAAAAAAAAATGGAGAACCACATGACATCATTTATATGTGGGATATAAAACTAAAAGCAGCAAACAAACATGACAAACAGAGATCATGGACACAGACAGTGGATTAGTGGTTACCAGAGGGAAGCGGGGAAGGGAAAGATGGATAGGCATAAGGGGATCAAATACTTGGTGTTTGAAAGAAATTTAACTTTGGGTGATGAACTCATAATGCAACATACATATGACGTATTGTTGAAAATAAGACATAGGGTGGCTGAATGGATAAAAAAAACCAAGATTCTTACCTATGTTGCCTACAAGAGACTCACTTCAAATTGAAAGACACACATAGACTGAAGGTAAAGGGAGGAAAATAATTTTTCATGAAAATGGAAAAGAAAAGAAAAAGCTAAAGTAGCAATACTTATACCAGACAAAATAGAGTTAAAAACAAAGGTTATAACAAGAAACAAAAAAAGACCCAGTGATACAACTTCTGGGTATTTATCCAAAGAAACCCAAGACTGTACTTTGTAAAGACATATGCATCCATATGTTCATTGCAGAATTATTTACAATAGCTAAGACACGGAGACATCTTGGGTATCCATCAGTGGATGAACAGATAAAGAAGTTTTACATTTATACAATGAAATATTACTCAGCCATAAAAAATAATGAAATCTTACCATCTGCAACAACACAAATGGACCTAAAGGATATTATGTTGAGTGAAATAACTCAGACAGAGAAAGACAAGTACCAGATGATTTCACTTATATAGAGAATCTAAACAAAATTAAAAATAAAACAAAATGAAATAAATGATCAAACAAAACAGAAACAACTGATAGACACAGAGAACGTTTTGTTGGTTGGCAGATGGAAAGGAAGTTGAGGGTGGATGGAAAAGAGGAAGGGATTAAGAAGTACAAATTAGTAGTTGCAAAATAGTCATGGGATGGAAATTACAGCATAATAAATCTAGTAAATAATATTGTAATAACTATGTATGATGTCTGATGGGAACTAATGTATTGGGGGAATCACTTTATAATTTATATAAATGTCTAATCACTGCATTGTACACCTGAAGCTAATAAAATATCATTTACCAACTGTAGTTTAAAAATTAATTATTAAAAAAACTATTACTAAAATTATTTTTACACTTTACCAGATACCTCTATATGTAATATCACTTAATTCTTAGCATGACTCTGTGGTGTAAAGTGGTTATACCACTCCCCTTTCACTGATAAAACTAAGACGTGATAGAAGACAAGACTGATGCCCAAACAAGCAGCTAATTATATGTCTCTGCCCCTCCATGTGCCACTGTTGTTTACACTTCTTAAAGTCTATTTTTTTTTCATTTTTGTCTTAGTTGCTGCCAGATATGCTTGGGTTCCCTCCATCCAAATTAAGAGCCTATCCCTTGAAAGCTGGGTGAAAAGTACATGGTAACTCTGTACCATTTTTGCAACTTCTTGTGAGTCAGACTCTTTCAAAATAGTTATAATAAAACAAAACGAATAACTCACTAAAACTAATACTTAACTGAATTAAACTAAATTTTAAAAGCCCTCCCCTTGAGTTTCCACTTACCCCTCCCTCGAAGCTCCCTTCTTCCACAGAGTCTTGTTCCACTCTTTGTTATGATCAGCTAGCCATAGCAGAAGTTACTGGTAGGACTGCCAAACATTGACCCTACAAGCATGGAAAAATGCAGGTCAGTTGTCCAGTTATTTGAAAACCCATCAAAAGTTGCCCTTTTGCAGATTTTTAAACTTTTTTACTAAGTCATTTATTTGTTTGGTTATCTTGTGTGAACACAGCTGAATTTCTTCAGAGTCAGGCACCACTGAGTGCTGTCTTTCACGTAATTCACCACCTGAGGTCT
This sequence comes from Macroglossus sobrinus, assembly GCA_004027375.1. Lineage (NCBI taxonomy): Eukaryota > Metazoa > Chordata > Mammalia > Chiroptera > Pteropodidae > Macroglossus > Macroglossus sobrinus. The sequence continues at coordinate 336,748 of PVKZ01001252.1, forward strand.
CTTGTATCCAGATATCTCTGGGACAACTTCATGGCTATGAGGTACAGAAAGAGAATACTAACATGTAATTGAGCAAGCTAGAAGCAGAATCAGGCCAAATTATTTCTAAATTTGGTGTTAAAATTAAATTTTTTGCTTTAACCTCATTTAGTGGCACCACCCTTGCAAATACTGGGGGTCCTACCAACACAACCACATTTACCTGCTGATCTCATGAAAATATTGCTGAATGGGATTCCATCACTAGGGGGCAACCTGAATTCCCCTGTGATAAATGTAAAGTAATATAACTCCAAGCCCAGCTGAACAAAGAAGCCTAAGACAGGAACCTGTATAAATTAGAAGTGGCTCACTATATTCCTTTTTTCTGATTTCTAATCATGCAAATAATTCAATATTCTACATTCTAGATACTTTACTGATAAAATGAGAGACAGTAATCCTGTTCCTTAGTGGGCATCTGACTCACATAAAATAAGATTACTTAATTATTTAAAATTGTGTCAGTAGCTACACTTGAGACTTGAGTTGGGAGGAAAAAAATCAACATTCTTATATTGAAGATCTAGCACATAACAGGAGTTAAGACATAGCCCCAACCCTCTAGGACTGAATAGACTGGTGGGAGAATAAAGATAAGTGTTATCTGAGGAAGGTAAAAGTCATGTGGATTCAAAAGTAAGAGAGACCTTATTGTTGGAGAAAATTATTTGCAATTATGAATACACTAGATGGAGCAGGGGTACCTAGACAATGCTTAAAATGTATTTCATGTCTTCTTTTTGTAGGCCCATAACAGAAATCTGCTCTCCATAGATTTTGATCATATAACCCGCACAGGAAAGATCTATGATGACCATCGGAAATTCACCCTTCGAATTCTTTATGACCAGACTGGACGACCTGTCCTGTGGTCTCCTGTAAGCAGATATAATGAAGTGAACATCACATATTCACCTTCGGGAATGGTGACATTTATTCAAAGAGGGATGTGGAATGAAAAAATTGAATATGACCAGAGTGGAAAAATAATTTCAAGAACTTGGGCTGATGGAAAAATTTGGAGCTATACCTACTTAGAAAAGGTAGGTGTGTATGGAAAATAAACTAATTCTGAGTTTCTACTAAGAATATTGAAAGTAGCTCTAATTACCCACCTTGATGAGGACCTGCAGAAGAAAAGTCTGTGTTCTGGATGTTTTGCTCTGTAAAAGTACCCAATTAACCAAACAACAACAAGTGTGTGTGTGTGTGTGTGTGTGTGTGTGTGTGTGTGTGTGTGGTCTCTAAAGATAAGCTGTTTTATAGCTGAAAACTTTTCCTAATCTACACTCTGCCAGGCACTTCAAACTGAAGTCAGTATAATGACTTAAATTTCTCCTCATTTGAGCATGTTTGCTCATGCTCTTAAATAAGGTATCTTTATTATTATAAAAGCTCATACTGAGGTAAAATAGAAAATAATAAAATTATGTGTTAATGTATCTCAACTCTGGAAAAAAATCCTCTTGAACAGAAGATAAGGAATTTTAATTTTGTTAGGATAGTCAGTGAAATTTTAGTAGTATACATTTGAGGGCTAATTTTCATAAGTAATTGGTCTGAGGGAATGGTGGGAAGAGAGCTCATTGATAATAGTCCTTAATGTATAGCAAGTCTCTAGTAGCATCTGTGATGGGAGCTCATGGCCTTTGTCTGGTAGGAACAGATAAAGACTTTAATCCCGCCACCAAAACCATTTGTCAAACATCAGCCCCCACATAGCAAAACAGTTTCTGGCCAGATCAGTAAAAGACGATAAGACAAATTGATCTCTAGCTGCCACCTCAATTTCCAATGTCCTAAGATAGTGTCTTTCATTTCCCAAATCTATCTATTCAACTAAATTTATCAGTCCTAGGTTAATATCTGGGAAAATTGAAAACTGTTTTCCCTTGACACGTTAAGGATAATCATTGTAAGGTAACACCTAGAAGTTCTTAGAAAAGTCATAGGAATCCATAGCAAAATTTCACTATTTGCATCCAACAATGTCAAGCCTTTAAAAAAAATGTGCCAGTGGTTGTATGTCATCATGAAACTATTATACTATTTCCCAGAGTCAGTCACAGGAGAATGTGCCAAGATGAAAATGCCTAGGAGATAAATCAAACTCCACTTGGGAGCCAGGGTAAAGGAGAAAGTCCTCTGCTGTACCTACCCTGTGTCCTTTTCAGTTGAAGAAATCAATCAAACTTATAATCTCTACACTGGGAACACATGATCTTATACAGTGGGACTTTCCTCTTTTGAATTGCAATAACAAGAATGATTGCAGCAGAAGACATGGACTCTTCCAAGCACTGTAATATCATATTAAAAGTGTTGATTCCTGATGTCAGAAACATGGTGGAGTGTGAGACATCCCCAGATCTCTCCCCTTGAAACAACAATAAACTGAACATCTAAAACACAACAATAAAAAAAAAACTGCACACCAGCATGTTGGGTGGTAGACTAGGAGAAACAAAGAAGCTGCCTCTCACAGCCAGAGCTCCCTGTAGGAGGAGGGGGAGGAAAGAAGTTCTGGTGAGTTCCCTGAACAGCCCTACCTGGTAAAGCTGTGAGCATCACACGGCCAGAGCAGGGCCCGGTCATCAGGGCAGAAAGCAGAAAAATGAGGACGATAGAGAAGTGGGGATGGCAGAAAAACAACAGTTGATTTTTACCAGCCAAGGTTGCAAAACCGAGACTGAGCCACAGGCCACATCTCCCAACCAGAGGGCCCCTCCCCATATAGCCTCTGAGACCAAACACCACGAAGCCCTGGAAAATCTGAGCAAACACTACCGAAACCATCTCTAACACTGACAGGGACTGAGACTAAGGCTAGCATGTAGATTAAACATATATAAGAAAAAAAAAAGGTACTATTAGGCTTTATATAAAGCAGAGATCCAAGAGACTTAGACGTCATCTACTGGAAAGCAAAAGAAAAACACCTTCTTTGCAACAGTATAGAGACCTTTATATAATAAACTTTCATTAATGCCCAGATGGAGAAACAGACCAAAACAGCTGATTATACATTCTAGTGTACATGGAACACTCTCAGGAATCGATCACATGCTGGGTCACAGAGATAGCCTCAACAAATATAAGAAGGTTGAAATTATACCAACCATATTCTCTGATCATAATGCTTTGAAACTAGATATTAACTGCAAAAAGAAATCAGGAAGAAACAAAAATACATGGAGATTAAAGAACATGCTATTGAAGAATAACTGGGTCAGAGAAGAAATAAAAAGAGAGATCAAGAGATACGTAGAAATGAATGATAATGATAGTACAACATATCAAAACTTTTGGGACATGGCAAAAGCAGTTATGAGGAAAGTTCATATCAACACAGTCTTATGTCCAAAAACAAGAACAAGCCCAAATAAACAACCTAAGACTTCATCTTAAAAAACTAGAAAAGGAAGAACAAATGAGGCCTAAAGTCAGCAGAAGGAAAGAAATAATCTAAATTAGAGCAGAAATAAATGAAATAGACAAATTAAATACAACAAAAAGCTGATTCTTTGAGAAGTTTGGTGAAATTGACAAACCCTGGCTGGACTCACTAATGAAAAAAGAGAAAAGACATAAATAAACAAAATCAGGGATGAAAGAAGGGAAATTATGACTGACATAGCAGAAATACAAAGGATCATACAAGAATACTATAAAAAGTATAGAACACCAAATTTAATAACCTTAAAGAAATGGACTAGTACTTAGAAAAATGCACTCTTCCTATACTAAATTAAGAAGAACTGAAAAATCTAAATAGACCAATCAGCAGTATGGAAAATGAAGCAATCATCAAAAACCTATCAAAAAGTAAAAGTCCAGGACCAGATGGCTTCACCAGTGAATTCTACTAAACATTCAAATATTTTAATACTTATTCTCCTCAAACTCATAAAAAATCGAAGAGGAGGCAATACTTCCCAACTCATTTTATGAGGCCAATATTACCCTGATACCTAAACCTGGTAAAGATAACACAATAAAAGAAAACTACAGACCAATATCTCTCATCAACACACATGCAAAAATCCTAAATAAGATACTAGCAAACCGAATACAGCAACAAATTAAAAAGATTATACACCACGATCAAGTGAACTTCATCCTAGGGGCACAGGGATAGTTCAACATCCGCAAATTGATTAATATGATACACCATATAAACAAATTTAAAAATAAGAATCATTTGATCATATCAAGAGATACAGAAAAAGCCTTTGACGAGATACAGCATCCATTTATGACCAAAACACTTAACAAAATAAGTTAGAAAGAAAGTACCTTAACATAATAAAGGCCATCTATGACAAACCCTCAGCCAACATTAAGATGAAAAGCTAAAAACCTTTCCTCTAGGATCAGGAACAAGGCAAGGCTGTCCACTATCACCACTGTTATTTAATATAACATTGGATGTCCTAGCAAGTGCAATCAGGCAAGAGAAAAGTATAAAAGGCATCCATTTAGGAAATGAAGAAGTCAAACTGTCACTATTTGTCACTATTTGTGGATGACATGATTCTCTTATAGAAAATCCTAAAGACTCCACAGAAACACTACTAGAAACAATAAGCAAATACAGTAAAGTTTCTGGATACAAAATCAGTGTTCAAAAATCCATAGCTTTCCTATACTTTAATAATTAAATGTCAGAAAAAGAAGTGAAAATATGAATTTCTTTTGCAATTGCAACTAAAAAAATAAAATACTTGGGAACAAATTTAACAAAACATGTCAAGGACCTATATAATGAAAACTACAAGACCATATTGTAAAAAATTTTAAAAGATACATAAAAATAGAAAGATATTTTGTGTTCTTGAATAGGAAGAATCAAGATAGTTAAAATGATCATATTACCTAAAGCATTATACAAATTTAATGCAATCCCCCATCAAAATCCCATCGGCTTTAAAAAAAAAATAGAACAAAAAAATCATTAGATTTGTATGGGAGCACAAAAGGCACCAAATTTCCAAAGCCATCCTAAGAAAAAAGAATGAGGCTGGAGGCATCACTCTTCTCAACTTCAAATTATACTACAAAACGACAGTAATCAAAACAGCATGGTATTGGCAGCAAAACAGACACACAAACCAGTGGAACAGAATCAAGAGTCCAGAAGTAAATCCAAAAGTTATTTGCCCAAAGTTATATGGGCAAATCACTTTGGGCAAATAACTTTTGGGCAAATAACTTTTGACCAAAAAGCCAAAAACATACAGTGGAGAAGGAAAAGCCTCTTCAAATTGGTGCTGGGAAAACTGGTGGTACATATATACAATGGAAGGCCACCTCCAAAAGAATGAAACTAGACTGTTGTATATCACCACACAACAAAATTAACTCAAAATGGATTAAGAACCTGGATATAAGACCGGAAACAATAAAATGCATAGAAAAAAAAACACATAGGAACTAAACTCAAAGATTTTGGATTTAAAGAGGATCTTATAAATTTGACCTCAAAGGCAAAAGAAATAAAAGCTAAAGTAAATGAATGGGATTACATCAAACTAAAAAGCTTCTGCTCAACAAAAGAAATCATCAATAAGGTAAAAAGGCAACCATCCAAAAGGGAAAATATATTAGCAAGCAACACATCTGATAAGGGCCTAGTATCACAATATACAAAGAACTCATATGACTCAATAACAACAACAAAATCAAACAATCTAATCGAAAAATGGGCAGAGGACTTGAACAGACACTTCTCCCTAAAGGACATACAGATGGCCAACAAATATATGAAAAGATGCTCAACATTGCTAGCTGTTAGGGAAATGCAAATCAAAACCACAATGAGGTACTATCACATACATTTTGGAGTAGCTATAATCAACAGGACAAGTTATAACAAATGTGGGAGAGGATGCAGAGAAAAAGGAACCACCATACACTGCTGGTGGGACTGCAAATTGGTACAGCCACTATGAAAAACAGCATGGAGTTTTCTCATAAAACTAAGAATTGATCTAACATATGATCCTGTAATCCCTCTACTTGGTAGTTACTCCAAAGACTTGAAAACCCATATCTGAAAAGATATTTGCATGCCGATGTTCATAGCAGCACTATTCACAGTGGCCAGGATATGGAAGCAACCAAAGTATCCCTATGATAGGTAATTGGCTACAGAAGCGGTGGTACATATATACATTGAAGTATTACTCAGCCTTAAGAAGAGATGAAATATTGCCATTTGTGACAACATGGATGGACCTCAAGATAATCATGCTAAGAGAAATAAGCCAGACAGAAAAAGTTGAAAATCACATGACATCACTTATATGAACCTAAAAGCAACAAATGAACAGGACAAACAGAGACTCATGGACATGGACAATAGACTAATGGTTACCAGATGGTAGGATGGAGGGGGAAGGTAGATGGGTTTAAGTGGATCAAATATGTGGTGACAGAAAAAATCTAACTATGGGAGGTGAACACACAGTGTAAATATATATATTACTGTTAAAGTTACAGCTGAAACTTACTGGATTTCGTGAAACAATGTCACCATAAAAATAATTAATTAATTAAAATAAGAATGATTGGCAAAATTATATGACTAATGTTCACAAAGTGCTAAACTTCTTACAATATTAACAGAATCTAAATATTTTATTGTATGTTTACATAGGCAAAGCCAACTTTCATACGTTTCTTCCAAAATATAATGATGACCTTCATATGAAAAAAAAATGCCATTGATTATTAGTTGGATATAGGCTGATTTGTTTTTCCAGGAATGAGGATAAGTTTGCACTTCTCCTTTCACAGGTCCCACATGTGGCTTGTGAAGTAGCCAGCTCTCTTTAGGAGTATGCATGTGTGCATGGGTTTGCACTCAATATCCCAACCTCATTAGCACCATACTCTGGTCACTGAGCTAACTGCCTATAGACAGTCACATCTGATTCTTGGAAGACTTTCCCTTTTGACCATCTATACAATAACAAAAGAGCCTACTGAAAACTTACATTTCAGCCCTGCATGCAGTTATTAGGCTTCGAAGCAATTTTATTGTTTCTCTTTTCTGAATTAGCAGATTATTTCATCAAAATTACTTGAGCAAAGAATCATGTGAATCAAACTTCACATAAATTCTTCTTGCAACAGAAACTTAGTTGGTAATAATACTTTTAAAACTAAACAAAGAAAACTCTGTGAGACTATCAATGTCTGCAACGGACAGAAATAAGATCTTATTTACTCGGAATAATGTATAAAGAAAAGCCCCATGACTTCCAAAAACTAGTTTCCTGACCAGTGAGACAAGCCAAATCACTTGTGCCTTTTAGATGATTTTTGTCCCTTTCTTTATTTCACAATTAATTTATTCTCCAATTTAAAAAGTAGCTCCTGACTTAAGCAATCCTATTATGCAAAGCTCATAAACTACAAAACACATAATTACAGAATGGTTCTTTACTTTGAAAAATCATTTATTCTGAAATTGATTTTAACAGCATTGTTATTACTAGTAATAATAATTCACAGAATAAATGTGGTGATTAAATGAAATAATTTAATATAAAGCAACCAGCATGTCTAGTCTTTCAAAAAAATGTTAGTTTCTTTCTACTTGAATAGTGCATTATAGTATTTATTTTAAAGTTGAGAATTTAAATGCTAGCACTTACTGCCACTTGAAGGTAAATAATTAAAACAGTAAAGAATGGAAAGAAGGAAGGGAAGGAAGAGAGTGGAGGAAATTAAATATCTTTGAAATTATCATTCTAGAAAAAAAAGAATATTGAATTTGCAAAATCTAATTTACATGTAACTTTTCCAGTGAGTTGATGAAGTTCTGTGTCCTCCTCTGCTTATTTTAGTTCTCTTTTTAACATGACTTTTACTGACAGATGTTTCACTATATCTGGGCAGAGCAAGAACAAAGAGGCTGGCTCTTACAGTATATTTTAAAATAAGAATTCTCAAACTTGAAAATGTATACTTTTTATTTATTTACTCATTTATTGTTTTTTATTTTTCAATTACAGTTGACATTCAGTATTATTTCATATTAGTTTCAGGTGTACAGCACAGTGATTAGACATTTATATAATTTACAGAATGATCCCTTGATTAGTCCAGAACGCACCTGGTAGTATACATTGTTTTTATATTATTAACTATATTCTCTATACTGTATTTTACATCCCTGTGACTATTTTATAACTACCAATTTGTATTTCTTAATTCCTTTACCTTTTTAAAATTTTACTTTATTGTTGGTTTCAAGTATACCATACATTGGTTAGACAGTCATATAGTTTACAAAATGATTCCTCTAATTGCTCTTTCTCTCCTCTGGCTATCCACCTAGCCATTACATTAATGATAACTGCATTCCTTAGGCTGTGCTCCCCATCTCTGTGACCATCTATCAACTACTTATTTTTACTTCTTTAACCCTTCACTCCATTCTCCTAGCTCCCCAATTATGCTCCCTTCTGGCTGTTCCCAGATTGTTCTCTGTATTTATGAGTCTGTTTTTGATTAGTTTATTCTTTTTATTTCTTAAATTCCACATATGAGTGAAACCATATGATATTTATTTCTCTGTCTGACTTATTTCATTCAGCATAATAATCTCTAGATCCATCCATGTCGTAAATTGTAGGATTTCATTTTTTTTAATGGCTGAGTAATATTCTATTTTATATATGAACCTTAACTTCTGTATCCAATCATATGTTGATGGACATTTAGGTTGCTTTCATATCTCAGCTATTGTAAATTGTGCTGCCATGAACATAGGGGTACATAGATCTTTACAAATTATTGTTTTCATTTTCTTTGGATAAACACCCAGAAGTGCAATTGCTAGGTCAAAATGTATACACATTTTTAATTTTTTGAGAAACCTCTAGACTGTTTTCCATAACAGCTGTACTAATTTGCAATTCCACCAACGGTGTATGAGGGTTCTCTTTTCTCCACATCTTCACCAACACTTATTGTTCTTTGATTTATTGGTGAGAACCATTCTGACAGGTGTAAGATAATATCTCATTGCGGTTTTAATTTGCATTTCTCTGATGATTAGTGACCTTGAGCATCTTTTTATATGTCTATTTTCCATCTGTATTTCCTCTTTGAAGAAATATCTGTTCAGGTCTTCCGCCCATTTTTTAATTGGTAAAATGCATACCTATGAAACCTCAAAATACTTCTGTTATTACCTCTGTAAATTTGCTTGCCATTTCTATATCATGATATATTAGAAAGCAACAGCAGATATTTCACCTTAATGTGCAGAAATTTTGTAAAAATTGTTTAACTCCTTCTAGACTGGTGAAAGTTACAAGTATCATTTTCATGCTCAATAGAATAGTCATTAGGAGAAAAATAATTATTTGGGTAATAGCTGCAGTTGCTTAAATAATCTCTTCTCTATTGAAAAATCAATTATTGTTTATTATATTTTCTTTGCGTGGTCATTAAATCTCTATCTTGATTTATGAGACTTCTCTGAGTTAATTGTATTTTGAAGACTTATGAGACTAAAATTTTGTATTATAGTAAATGTAAGTCTTTTATTTTAAAAATAATTTAAATATACGTTATAATTATTTAATAAGATGCTTTAGTTTGATACATTTACACAAAACTGCCTCTTGGAGTCTGAAATTTTCATAGGCAGCCTGAAGGTACAGAATGCCTTTGGCTTGAGCTTTCAGGTGACTCCACACTGCCATCTGGTGATGATTCTATGCCTTATCTTTTCAAATTTCTACCATCTCGTTTCTAATTCTTGTTCAAATGAGTATACAGCCATGATTGTTCTTTTTTCTCTTCTTCTTTACAATGATCTCTTTTAAAATCTCTCAATCAACTTAAAAAATAAAAATTCACTCACTCTATTGTTTAGACTAATAAGGAATAGCTTTTCAGCCTGTAGCAGCATAGTAGGTATTGGGGGGACCCACAAACATTGTTTTTGAACAAATTGATAATGCTCACCCAAAGTGAAAAAGCAGCCAAGTAAGAGCTAAATGGTATTCTGGTAACACAACTGTTACATTCACAAGATTTCTAATCACATCATACACATCCTTGCCATTGACAGAAAACTTTAAAACAAACGAGGCAGTTTTTGAGAAAACACAGCATCAGCACCACCTAGTAACAAGGTCAGGCAGTGGTTGACTGCAGCATGGAGGATAAGAGCATGGGAGAGAACACGATGGTGATGTGCTATAAATGTTTGGCAAGGCTAGTAAGGGACTGTAAAAGGCATGGCCCCAGTAGGCTGGTACTAGATAATGTGGATTGTCCCCAGCCTGTGTCACAGGTGGCAGATGTCATTTGTTCATGGCCAATCAACAGAAGAGAGTGGAAATGAGCTGAGAAATCTAACTTTCAGCATAGAGGTGATGTAAAGTCATTTTCCACCAGTTCCCCTAAGGTTCTGTTGAGTTCTGCCTTGGTCAGGGAAGACGTTCTCCCTTCATGTTGTCATGCACATACAGGAGTGCCAAGTCTCCTACCCTCTGTTCAGTGGGGTCTTCAGAGCTGCAGGTTGTCTACAGGTGATAAGGTGACAGGGTTTCCACCCAAGCTCTGTCTCCCTCTGCAGAGTACTTGGTGGAAAAGAAAGAATGAATAAACAAACAAATAAATACCGACTTTGACTTCACAGTACTGACATTCGATTCAAAATCAATAATTCTCAGAAAGATGGTGAGGATATGCATTTTTGAAGACTTAAATGTACATTATATGTGTTTCTGTAATTCCTATTCTTAAATATATAATTTATATTTAGAAAATGAAAATATACCTATTGTTTTCATAACAGAAATTTCAGAAAAGAAAGTTTAACTAAGTCTTTTTGCTTTGTAAGGTGATGCTCAAGAAGGGATGAGTAAAGCTCCATTGGAGAGTTAAATCAGAATTTCCAGGAATGAGTAATTTTTATTTTTATTAAATTTAAATGCTGTTCAATTAGAAATAAGATTGAGTCCTTCCTAAAACAGTGCTCTTTTTATGTCTAGATTTAAGATTAAAATAAAGTAAACCAATATCATTGAAACACCTGATACATGCAAGGCATTACAGCTCAACAAATAACTTTCTGAAATACAGATCAGGTTGGGGAGATGGCTTGAATAACTAGAAAATTCTCTACTTTTAATGGCATGTTACCCTAATATAGTTTAGAACATGAATTGTGAACCAATAATAATAATATTTTATATACTACTTTTCAGGAAGATATCTACCACGTGAAGTCAATAAGTGAATTTTGATAACTATAACTTAATACGTGGTATGCCCTGCCCTCCATTAACCTCCCTCCAATCCATCTCCACATTGAACTTTCTAGAATATGGACTTGATTGTTTCTCCCAGCTGTGCAAACTCCCTGTCCTTCAACTTGCTCTCAGTGGTTCCCTATTGCTAGCATATTTAAATTCAAATTCCTTATCATGGCTTAGATGACTTCATCTCTTACCCTTCACCACCACCTTCACCCCAACACACTATGCTCTAGCCACACAAAATTCCTCTCATTCTCTGAAAAAGCCAGGCTCTCCTTCTTATCCAGACCCTCACAATGATGTGCTCTCTGTCAGGAGTACTCTCTTCTACTCCACCACATCTGCCTCCTTGCCTTCACCTGACCAATCCCTAATCACCTTTTTGGTCTCATCTCAGATGTCACTTTCTCCAGGGAGCCTTTCTGACCTCCTAAGTCTGGGTTAGCTGCTCTTCCTCTGCATCCTGAAAGCACCCTGTACTTCCCCTGTCATAACACATTTCATACTATATTGAAATGGCTTGGGTACTTGTCTTCCTCCTCCATTAAACTGTAAGTTCCATGAGGATAGACACAATTATTGACCACTACTGTATCCACTAGGATTTACCACAATGCCTGGCACATAGTAAGTTCTTGATAAATTTATGTTGAATAGATGAACATGTATTTTAATCTCCTTTACTTCAGTGGTACATTTTATGCTACTTTACCTTTGTCTCATTTCAGTCTGTGATGCTTCTGTTACATAGCCAGCGGCGCTACATCTTTGAGTATGACCAATCGGATCGTCTGCTCTCAGTCACCATGCCTAGCATGGTGCGTCACAGCTTACAAACCATGCTTTCGGTGGGCTACTACCGGAACATCTACACCCCACCAGATAGTAGCACTTCTTTTATCCAGGATTATAGTCAAGATGGCCGACTGCTACAGACCCTGCATCTGGGGACAGGACGCAGAGTTTTATACAAATACACCAAGCAAGCAAAGCTGTCTGAAATTCTTTATGATACCACTCAGGTCACATTAACATATGAAGAGTCTTCTGGAGTGGTTAAGACAATACACCTGATGCACGACGGCTTCATTTGCACAATCAGATACAGGCAAACAGGTTTGTTGTGTACACCATATCACATTTTCTTATGAGATTTTTGCTGCCCACAGTGTGAGATGGAAACATTATAACTCTCCTACAGACATTGAATCCAACAAACTGCCACTTTAGTTTTCAAAATATCTTCCATTGATAATTAAAAACATATTACAAGGTACATGAAAGTTGATTTCCTTAAAAACATACAGTGCATTTTTCTTTTTTTTCTCTCAGCTCCCAAGAAAGTTGAGATCTAAGTACCTAGACTATCTGTGAAACTGTTCCTTCTCACCACAAAATCCTCCCAAAGATGCAGCTGCAAGATATAAGTCTAAAATGAGCTCAAGTCCTATGTAACCTCTATAAGCCTCTGTTAATAGCAAGTTATATTCAAAAGTCAGAAATTTTTATTATAGTTCATTCTTGGAGTTTATTAAAATGCCCAAATCCAGTTACTTGAATGCTGGATTTTGTCAAAACCTGAGCCCCTGAGTTTGTAGCACATTTTAAATGAATTGAAAATATTTTTGTCAATGATTATAAAAAGAAAGCATGTTTATAACACCAATTTCCTCACCTTAGCTAGTGGATGGGTTATTACTTCAATATGTTTTATAATTAAATTATTCTATAACTATAATGAGTATTTTAAATTTTTTTCGAAGTTAGTGACCACAACTATGAGAATATATACTATGAAATGATATGCCCTGGCATTAGATATCAGAGGTCAATTGCTAATATTTTATTTTGGAAGAAAAAGCATCAATATTTAAAAAAAAATAACACTAGACCTTTCTGATTGCTCAACATTAAACATCTAGCTTCGTTCTCACTATTTTGATTTTGATTCTTTCAGGACCTCTTATTGGACGCCAGATTTTTCGATTCAGTGAAGAAGGTCTTGTGAATGCTCGGTTTGACTACAGCTACAACAACTTCCGTGTTACCAGCATGCAAGCTGTGATAAATGAAACCCCTTTGCCCATAGACTTGTACCGATATATTGATGTCTCTGGTAGAACAGAGCAATTTGGAAAATTCAATGTGATTAATTATGATTTAAATCAGGTCATCACTACTACAGTGATGAAGCACACCAAGATCTTCAGTGCCAATGGACAAGTTATTGAAGTTCAATATGAAATCCTAAAGGCAATTGCCTACTGGATGACTATTCAATATGATAATATGGGCCGTATGGTAATATGTGATATAAGAGTAGGAGTAGATGCCAATATAACAAGATACTTCTATGAATATGATGCTGATGGGCAACTTCAAACTGTTTCTGTAAATGACAAAACCCAATGGCGCTATAGTTATGATCTGAATGGCAATATCAACCTCTTAAGCCATGGGAACAGTGCTCGTCTTACTCCTCTCCGATATGACCTCCGAGATCGCATCACCAGACTAGGAGAAATTCAGTATAAAATGGATGAAGATGGCTTTCTGAGGCAAAGGGGAAGTGACATCTTTGAATATAATTCTAATGGTCTGCTGCAGAAAGCCTACAACAAGGCTTCTGGCTGGAGCGTGCAGTATTATTATGATGGGCTTGGGCGACGGGTTGCCAGTAAGTCCAGCCTAGGGCAGCACCTCCAGTTCTTTTATGCAGACCTTGCCAATCCCATAAGAGTTACTCATTTGTACAACCACACGAGCTCAGAGATTACATCCCTGTATTATGATCTTCAAGGTCACCTTATTGCCATGGAGTTAAGCAGTGGTGAAGAATATTATGTAGCCTGTGATAATACAGGCACCCCACTAGCTATATTCAGCAGTCGAGGTCAGGTGATAAAAGAGATATTGTACACGCCTTATGGAGATATCTACCATGACACTTATCCTGACTTTCAGGTCATGATTGGTTTTCATGGAGGACTTTATGATTTCCTTACTAAATTAGTGCACCTGGGGCAAAGAGATTATGATGTCGTTGCTGGTAGATGGACGACACCTAATCATCACATATGGAAACAGTTGAACTTCCTTCCTAAACCATTCAACCTCTACTCCTTTGAAAATAACTACCCAGTTGGCAAAATTCAAGATGTTGCAAAGTATACCACAGGTATTTAAATGGTGTAAAACTTTACACTAAAGTAAAGAGATAACTCAGTGGTGTTTATCACATAATCTCAATGCCTTTGTAAATATGCTTCCTCTTCCTGCCAGTTAGCCCACAAGTTGTTGTGCAGTCACTCTCTTTCTTAGGCATCTAGAGTGAGAAAAACTGCATAAAACATATTGCTTTTACATCCAAGTACATTTTCCTTCCCTTTTAAGCTTTCTGTTTGTAGTCTACACTCTTAAAAGCTTATACAAATAATTTCATAAAAGAAAAATTCAGGATTCTGTTGCATCAAATAAATCTAGCATCATAGTTCTTGTGGCCTTAATACTACTAGCACATTAAGAATTTCAGTGTAGTAAAATGAGTCTATCTCTGTAATTATCTATGAAATAAAAGGTTTCCCTATAGAGAGAGAATCACATATTTTAGAATGGGTGATATAAGAAGTTTTATCTCTAACTTTTCATTGGTTAAACATACTAAAGGCAAGAGAGGTAACTTTTAAATTTTCTACAAAGTTTGTAAAGTATGAGCTTTTAGTTTTTTTCTTTAATTTTTGTCTTACAGACATTAGAAGTTGGTTGGAGCTATTTGGCTTTCAGTTACATAATGTACTACCTGGATTTCCCAAACCAGAATTAGGAAATTTGGAATTAACTTATGAGCTTCTACAGCTTCAGACAAAAACTCAAGAGTGGGATCCTGGAAAGGTTAGTAAAATTTTATCATCTCTTAACTGAAGAAACAGAAAAGCATCCAGTACTATAAAATAGTATTAACATATTATTTATTTTTGAATTGTTGTTGATATTCACTATAATGTCCATGATTAAGGAGGAGGTAGAAAAAAAATCTTCCATAAGGAAATGATCAGGGGATTGGACACTCTGATTTAAAGTTTGGGAAAGACTAACATGTGACTGGACGACTGTTGGGATAGACAAACAACAAGAAAGAGGAACTGAACTTTTAAAATTCTTAAATGGGCCAACAAGGGCAATTATAGATTCTATATAGTAAAAAATTGTTCACTAATGCATATGAAAACATCATATTTCCAAATGCAAAATAACTTAGGGCATAGTACATTAAAAGCATAGGAATAACAGATAAAGAAATTATTCTGATAAAGAAAAAGTATATAAGAGAAATGAAATAAAAATAGTAAATACTACAGGGATAAAGTCTCTGGGAAAATAGAAATACCAAAACATACAAGTTTTAGCACATGATTCCATCAGGTACAAATGAAAACAAGAAGGAACTTTGTCTTTCAGTTGACAGAAATAAGAGAATCTGTGTTTGCAAAAAAATAAAACTGTAAATTGTGTGGGAGAGCTTCAAGTTTAAGTTTAAAAAAATTATAAGAGAAAGAAAATTCTAAATAAGTACTATACAAATCCCTTTTTATAACTACATATGATATGTAAATACTTTTTGTAATTAAAATTCCTAAAAACAGTTTAGCAAAATGTTAAAAATTGCTGAAGCTTTGTAATGGATGCTTGGAAGTTCATTATTCTCTTATCTCTATCTCTTAGTATGTTTGAAAATTTCCATAATTAAATGGGTTTTTATTTTAAGTCCATGTAAAAAGATCAGTGAACTTCTTGCTGATCTGCTGTTATTATTCATAAGGTCATAAGTTGCTTGAAAGCAAGAATAATGACGTATGCATCTTTTTATACCTTCCCGTGCCTAATCTATTACTTTATAGATGGTCATAACAGCTAGTTGCTGTTAATAAAGTCAGCAAACATGAAATGTCTTTGTTTTGAAGGAACTGGACCCACTTAATTTGAAGTGCCTCCTAGCTCTGAAATTCTATGATATCAAGTCTGAACAAATTTCCTTATGTTTAACACAGCAAGATACCAAGAAATATATCTCAGGTGATCACATCACCTGTTAGTCTTTTCCTTCTAAATCTCTAGAGATTCCAAATTTAGTTTGTTTTTAAATAAAAAACAGCAAATTAGAGAGAGAAGGAAGCAACCTTGTAAACTTTTGTTTTTTAGAGTCATCAAGCATATGACAGGTGCTTAATCCCCTGCTACATTTGCACCATGCATTTCTTCTTTCCTAGACTATCTTGGGTATTCAGTGTGAGCTCCAGAAACAGCTCAGGAATTTCATTTCTTTGGACCAACTTCCTATGACTCCCCAATACAAAGATGGACGGTGCCTTGAAGGAGGGAAGCAGCCAAGGTTTGCCACTGTTTCTTCTGTTTTTGGAAAAGGTATAAAATTTGCCATCAAGGATGGCATAGTAACAGCTGATATTATAGGAGTAGCCAATGAAGATAGCAGGCGGCTTGCTGCCATTCTCAATAATGCTCATTACCTGGAAAACCTACATTTTACCATAGATGGTAAGGACACTCACTACTTCATTAAGCTTGGGTCTCTAGAGGAAGACCTGGTGCTCATCGGTAACACTGGGGGAAGGCGTATTCTAGAGAATGGTGTCAATGTCACTGTGTCCCAGATGACTTCTGTGTTGAATGGGAGGACTAGAAGGTTTGCAGATATCCAGCTCCAGCATGGGGCTCTGTGCTTCAACATCCGATATGGGACAACTGTTGAAGAGGAAAAGAATCACGTATTGGAGATTGCCAGACAGCGTGCTGTGGTCCAGGCCTGGACTAAGGAACAAAGAAGGCTGCAAGAAGGGGAAGAGGGTATTCGGGCATGGACAGAGGGAGAAAAGCAGCAGCTTTTGGGCACTGGGAGGGTACAAGGTTATGATGGGTATTTTGTTTTGTCTGTTGAGCAGTATTTAGAACTTTCTGACAGTGCCAACAATATTCACTTTATGAGACAGAGCGAAATAGGCAGGAGGTAACAAAAAAGATCTCTGCCTTTGCGTCACCAAAGACTGCCTGTTTTTAAAACATAAAATGGTTTATTGTATTGATTTTCTAGATCAGAACTCTGTATATGTAAATATAGAGGAAAAACATATTCAACTGCCTTTCAATGTGACAGAAAATGGTATTTTAATATTGTTCATTTAAACTCTTTAAGAAATGACAGAGATTTTTAGTTCTTGTGTGGCAGCATTTAAAATAATACAAGTAGATCTCAAAGAGCAAAAAACAAAAAGTTTTCAGAAAACACCACTTTATATTTGTCAAGCCATGCATATATGTGTTCAAATATACAGAAAGAACCCAAGGTTCTATATCTTTATGGGGACACAAAGTTTCATATTTAACTATTGGCAGAAATTGCAGGCTATTTGAAAAGGTGGTGCAATAATATCTGAACCTTGCATTTTGAAAGACTGCCAACCCTGTCACATTTTCCAAACCTATTATAGGAAACTTAAAAAGAAATGTAAAATGTCTTCAGACACCATCTCCTAGAGTCAGGAACCATTCACCCTTCTTCCCTGATTATTCCACCTTGCTTATTAAAGTAAATGCCATGTTTTTGTGCTGTGTTTTGGCGTGTGGTGGCTGGGTTCTGTCTACCATGTTTCCCTTTGGGTGTGGTACCCAGACTGAATTGCCACTATCTGCTTGTGTGTACATGATACCAAGGCAGCTGGCCAATGTAACTTCCTTCATACAACCTGTTTTGACTACATTTCTTTACTAAAGTGTTCAGCTGTATTGACATCATGTAAACATAGCTTTTATTAATCTGGGTAGGAGTTTCTCATTTATATAGATAGAATGTGTTTTGGTCACAGTTTCACATTAGTGATTCAGTATTTATACACTAATCCAATGGTTTTGTGCACATAAAAAGTAATTTACTACAAAGTATGATTCTGGTAAAAAAAAATAAGTGGCTGTAGCAAGTATACATGCCTGAGGTACTGATAAATTACATTCATTACTACTGCAGAAATTCATAAGAGCTGAGAACTTAAAAAAATAGACCTACTTAAGTTTGAAAAGAAAGTACCAAAGGGAAGACCAAACTAAATATCACAGTAGTTGCTCTACATTTTTTCACCCCACTTATATTTATCTTTCAAATGTACAATTCTGTATTGAACAACTTTCAAACATTGTCAGGAAATTTAATGAAGCATGCCCTTTCCAACATAAAACATTTCAACTAATTATAGGGAAGCAGACTATTTTTTACCAAAATGATTTATTTAGTTAGTTGTTTTAGTTTTCTGCCTTCACCCATTTAGTTTGATTTAATCATCTCTCCTGCCTAGGAAAATAACTATTTTCCAGGAAGGGTGGTTTTATTCTGCAGTCACTTAAAATTTAAAAAAGAGGAGGATTACTATTAATATCAGCTGCAGTTTCTCAATCTCTATGAATCCTGTAGTAAAAGAAGCTTCTTGGTGAGCTAGGAGATTTGTGCCTAGTGACAAAGAGACAATTTGTAAAATTCTGTGTAATTTTAAGTTACCACAAATGAAAATACATGACAGCATGATGTGGTATATAAAAAATTCTCCTGAGCCAGCGTCAGCACTTTCATCACTGTGTCTGGACATTTGCTATGTATGAAGGAGAATTTATGATAGAATGTTACACTTTAAATTATTTCCAGCTACTACCTAAATACAGTGTAGGGTCATTGTCTTGCTTTATGATGACACTGTCTTTGAAAAGATGCAGTCAGAATCCAGGATCAGGTTAAGGTTTTTAAGGAATCTGGCTCCTTACTACATGAAATACAGTAAGGGAAAGACAAGGACCCACAGACAGTAAGGGAAGGAACATCTAAACATTTCATTTTCAAAACCTTCAGATTGGGATTACCACATTCTTACATATGTATTGTGGGGGTGGTGATTCATAATGAACTCATCTGTCTTTTTAACTGAAAGTACACCAGCTCAATCCAGACTACAGTCAGATTTTTTTCCCCCTGAATCAGGCCTGTGTTAATAGTACAGTATTTATTCAGGGTGGGATTCTAAAATGACTAAAAAACTTGTTGAAAATTTTAATACCTTTACACCAACCTAAAAAAGAGACCTTAAGTTCCTAGAATCTCTGATGTTCTTTTAAATTAATGGGAAAGTAATTTGTGAACTGTATATAGAGAGTGCATTCATAAACATGATGATATATTTTATCACTAATCCAAAATGTTGATATTGGAGCCTATTTTGCTTCTGTTTTAAGCGATTATACTTTTTTTGCAATTCACTTACAATGTATCATTTTCAAAGTGTTTTAAATATCCATTAGAAACAAATATCCAAAACTTTTACTTAATAGTAATTACTTTGAACTATACATTTCTAGTTTGTAATATATATTTATTTAGTTTGTGTCTTTACTACTTTAAGATATATTTGTATTGTATTCAAGAAATTCACTTTTTATTATTTACAACTGTGGTTTTAATACTGCCTTGAGCTATTACTCTTCTCTTTACCACTTCCAAAGATTTTGGGAGGAAAGAGAAAAAGAACAAAAGTTAGCACTAATGAGTAATAAGTGTAAGAGAAACATTTTGGCATTTCTTAATAAGAATGGAGATACTGAGTACATTGCTTCCTATTTGGCTGAATACAAAGAATGCCTTCATTGACCTGTAGTTCTGAAGTTTAAATTAATGCAAGACCAATTCATTTGCATTTCCTGATGAAAGTAAATGCTTTTTAAAGAGAAACATGAATTTCTCATACCCAGGAGACAGGGTATGCTGACGCTGCACAGCAATACTCCATTCAAGCAAGTAAGAGTGAGAGCACAGTAGTTGGGCTCTCCTATGAAGAATATTCTGAGCTAGAGGCAAGGAATACTCTGGTTTTTTCTTTTTCCTAGATAGGCCCATTTTATTATTTTTGTTTTGTTTTGTTTTTGTTGTGTTTTGTTTTACTCTTGCACTGCAATCTAGAAATCCAAATGAGCTGAAAAGTTCACAGTTTAATAGACATTTAAATACATTTATTTTTAGTTGTCATTCTAGTCATTATTGATTAGAAGCATGACTTCTGAAAAATAAATAACATCCAAATTTTAGCAAAATGCTCACCACATAAATAGGCATATGTTTTATTTTTAACCCAGTAAAATAATATAAAAAATAAGTGTGTCCTTTACTGTCAATTTATCTAGAAGATCTATAATATACAGACTATACATACACACACACGTACACACACACACACACACACACACACACACAACATAGCCAAATGTATGAAAACTTGACAATACATAGAGAAGTATAAAATTAAATTACAATTTTCATAAGCTGTTTCTTTTTCATCGCTGTTGACATAGTTTTAAGCATTCCATCATGTCATTTCTACTTTTTTCTTTCTTTTTTTTAAATTTATATTTTTAAACAGAACAGGCCCCATGAATGAATCAGGGCAGAGTTTTTGCATTTATAAAGTCATGTTCCTGTAAGGGCAATTGTGGTGATGTTCAGTGGTTAATGGAAGCAAAAGTACAGTAATAAAGTATTAAAAGAAACTTTTGGAGTGTATTATAGCTTGTGGAAAACAGAATGCTATAGATTGGAAGCAACATTCTTGTTTTCTTGGAGAAATTCACATACACATAGCTGACCTGATGAGTACTCAGACCTCAGACTGCTCTTCCACAAAGTTCTTTATTCTGCAAAACGAACACAAAAAAATGCAAAACAAAACCCCCCAAAAAACAACAAACACAAAATAGTGACTGTTATTTCAATGTGTCCTTCATGTGAAAGCTATTAGGGACAAAATATACTACTGTATGTAAGAAGAAATCACTTCCTAAACAGTAACTGAAAATAGTTAGAGTTAAACTTGCTATGGATTTTGTCTTAGCAGTTGTTATCATATATTATTTGTCAAAAGAAATGTGTTTGGCAATTAAAAATCTTTCCTTAGATTTAGTGGTAGACTTTAACCTCTTAAATAAATGTTAGTATATCAGATTGTGTCCTTGAAAAATATTTTATCTGTATGAATCATGACAATGTCTAACTCTTTATTGTTCTTCCAGCAAAAGCATCAGTAAGAGAAAAGGTGAAAAAGAGAAGTATATCCTTTATGTCAGAAAAATATTCTTTTTAGCTGCTTACATTCTCATGAAAAGTAAAGATGTTTACCGTGTATGCCAAGATTTTCAATTTCTATATAACAACAGTGAAAGGTTCTAATCATACTGAAAATTGTGTTATAATGGCCTGAGCTGTGTTGCTAGGAAACAATAGGTTCCAATTTTGTATTCCTGTTCCTACTCCTGTGCTGAAAAGTGACTGGAAACTGTACAAGTTCATGTTCTCTGGCTGCAGTTATATGGTCTTTTGCATTTTGCTCTGGTTTTCAGTCCAGAAGCATGCATTTTTCTACAAGAACATCACAACAACATGCTGTAAATATTTAAAGTTAAACATTGTGTTGATATCTGGAAGAAAAAAGTACTTTGAATATTTCATTTTTAAAAAATAAAATTGCAAACGAACACTGTCTTATTTTATTTGCACCAAACTGCATTTTCAGCTCATACTGGTCACCTGAGATATGAAAAGTGGCTCCTTAACAGGGAACAATAAACCCATGTTATCTTGAAAATGTAGGTATAGAAATCAAAATGGCACTAATCCTAAGCAGACATCTCTTTATTTTTATTTTTTATACAAATAAAATCTCTGACATTAATGACCATTTAATGTCATTAGTTGTTGAAAGTTTAAATGCCTCTAGACTATAACTTTTAAAAAGGTTTCTCTCTCCTGTGGATGCTTTTCTTGGCAATAGAAAGAAAATAAAAAATTGTAAAATGGGTGGGAGAGAGCAGGGCATCCAAAAGCATTGTTAAAAAAAATGAATGGTGGGGAGAAATAATCAGGAAAGACTCTAAAATAACAGCTCTTCTGAAGTCCTAGGTCTTAGGCAATTTACAATAGCCATTTGGCACTTGCTTTTTCACAAGAAGAAATTTACTAGTGACACTGGGAAAGCTGACCAACAGATCTTCCAAAATGTAAGTTGTTAATAATGAAGTACCTATAGTCCAAACAGCCTGTTACTGAAACTGGCTTGGAATCCTGGAATTGACACCACTTTAAAATGCTCTATTGCCTTTCATTCACTGATATATACACCAATACAGTGATGGGGTAGATATTAGTATCACCTGGAGATTTTTTTTTCAAAGTATGCAACCTACACTCAGGGTGCAAAAAGAAAGAGGCAGGCACTCTCACACTGAGAGAATTATGAAAGAGTTAAGAGATTTCTCCATATTCCTTTCACCCTCACTTTTAGAAATCTTTGACTATCAATGCTATTTACACAATTAGTAATATTACTACCTTAAATTTACATAATTCTAGCATCTCAGCAATCCTGTAAGGTAAGCAAGACTTAATTGTTCCTACATGGCAAATGCAATAATAGTAACAGACTGACTTATCTAAGGTTACACAGATAATCAGTGACAAAGCTAAAAAGAAAATTAAAATCTCATATGTTATGTTAATGAGCTTTCTCCAGTTAGGTTTGTTATATCTTTATACATAAAAATATTAATTTTAAAAGTCAAATGACCTAATGATGAAAATTCAGCCTTTTACAACAAGCTTGGTTAATAATTCTAAATTAGGAAAGTGTCAAAACTGAGTAGTTTAGCTTCACCTCTAACTGCAAACTGCAAAATAATGGTATCCCATTAACTGCAAGGACAAACATAGACAACCATTTTGAATTTATATTCCACTAACAGAAAGGTTAGGCATCTTGTAACCTTAAAATGTTCATGGGCAACTCTGAGTTTTATTATTAATAGACTTTGGATTCTGAACTCAGTAAAGTGAATCAAATAAAGCATAGTTGATGTCTAAATATTTTTTAACAGATTTTAAAGCTTTTGCTCACTTTAAATCCTCTGTCCATTTTACCACAAATATGTTAAATCCAGCCCTTTATACCAGAAGACTTAATCAAAGATAATCTCTGTAGACTTACTCTACCTATGTGTTACTACCAAGGTTCCCTTCTGATAACAGTCAAATTGACAATTACCTAAACTGGTCTCCCTACTAACCTTATCTCTTAAGGATAAATTTCATAGGAAATGAACAAGTATTTGATAAACTGTCATGTTTTCTTGTGGGCTTGTTAACTTTTTCTGAACTGAGGTATACACTTAGAAATATATGAGCATTTTTCTGTCTTGACTCAGCATCTTACAGGTATATGTTAACATGGCAATATTTTAAACATGGCAAGGATGTGACCTTTCTGTAAAGGTGCAAGCTAATAGAAGTTGGGAAATAGCAAAGATGCTTATGGTGGAAAAGAAAAAGTAAAAAGAAGTTGATGAATAAAAGGCCAGCAAAGTAGACAACAGGTAAGCACATCAACTGGAAAGTATGATAGCAGCAAAATCATAAAAGCATTACCTTTTTCAGAGAATCTGTTTAATAAGATAAGTAAGATGGCCTTCATCAATGTTTTATTTAATATATGAATAGCACCTATCTATGAATGTTTTTAAAGGAATATTTTAAGACAAATTAGGTAAATAAGCTTTCAAGTACTTTATTAAAATATGAAAGATCATTAATGATTCAAAAAAGCTTTATCAAAAAAGGCACTAGTAAAGGAACAGGCAAACATAATTCATATACTTAGGATTATTCCAGAATGAACAACTTAGAGTAAAAAAGATAGTTATACCTATTAAAATTTAAATCTTAGCTAAAAATAAATAAAAAGTATCTAAACGTATGCATTTTATTTTGAAAGTAAGTTTTCTGAATTCCTTGACAAGTTAAAGTAATACTTTTACTCCTAGAAATGGTAAACAATGCACAATACATTATTGCACTTCCATAGCATCCATGTTAAATGCTCAGAAATCAGATCTTTCCAACACACAGAGAGTAGCTCTGTCTCTTGGCAGTTTGCTAATTAGTAACCAAGCTCACCACCACTCACCTACACCCTAGAATTACAATTTATTAGTGTATAATAAAACTTAGCATTTTCCTCTGAATCATGGACCACAGCATTTTTGTTGACTTATTATGCCTCTAAATACAAATGTACCTACATATTGGGAACCTCATTTACCATGTGCTTATCACCTTTTATTATTATTTTATTGTTTTTTCTTTTTTATCTTTTTAATTAAGTTTATTGGGGTAACATTGGTTAATACAATTATATCATTTTCAGGTGTACATTATAATTTGACATCTGTATATTCTATTGTGTGTTTACCATCAAAAGTCCAGTTTCCTTCAGTTACTTTATATTTGATCCCCTTTACTCACTTCACCCTCCCCCTATCCCCCTATATTTGACTTCCTTTACCCCATTTACCTCCCCGCTCCTCCTTCATCCCCTACCCTCTGGTAACCACTAGTCTATAGTCCATGTCCATGAGTCTTTGTTTGTTGGTCCTGTTTATTTGTTGCTTTTAAGTTTATATCCCACATATAAGTGATACCATATGATTTTCAATTATTTATGTCTGGCTTATTTCGCTTAGCATGATTATCTCAAGGTCCATCCATGTTGTTGCAAATGGCAGTATTTTTTTTTTGTCTTTAATTGTTACTGTTCTCTTGTTCAACTAGACAGTGAACTGCTTGAGTGCAGGGACAAGGTGTATTTTATTTCTCTACCTTAGTGTCTAGTGTGTGTATTAAGTGAATGAATTCTATGAGCTCTGAAGCAACTTGACATATAATCAAATCGCAAGGGTCATAAAAACACAAAATGTGAAAAAAAATACAAATCCCCATCACTGTGTAAAATCTTGGCTTTCACTTAGGTTGCAATCACTTATAATTGTTAAAAATTAATGTAACCATAAGCTTTTCAATGGTCTATAGGGCTATCTAATAGGGAGACTCCTCGTATACCAGGTACTCCTAAGCCACAGCTGAAGAGCCTTAGCTGCTGAAGTTTCCCCTTCAAATGAAGTTTTACTTGAAGTAGCAACAATTGAGGAAGACAGAGGTAAATGAAAATAAGTCAGGTCCACTTCATCGGATTTGTGATATAATTTCAAATCTTGTAGAATCAACTATAATAAACATTTAGAGCATATTTTAAATTATAAGATTTTTAAACTCCAGATTGTCTGTAGATTTTGCTCTCCAACATCAGAACACTGGACAAGAAGGTTGCTTTCAGAATTAAATGAAAATTATTCACTCTTTATCTAGTACTTGTTTTAGCACACAGTGGCAGCTTCATAAATCTCAAAAAAAAAAAAAAAAGCCTGTAACGTCATAGCTAGTGGAGAGCATGATGCCTAATGCAGAACTACACATGACAAAAATGAGGGACATGAACCAGCTTTAAAAATCAAACAAGACACTTAAAAAATCAGTAGCTATCAAATAATATTTCATTAAAAATGATGCTTTTGAGAAAAACAGGATTGTTTTTATTTATATTTAGCAAGAATTAACATTAATCTTAAATAATCATTATGTTTTAAATCGTTTCCTATTTGTAAATATAATAACTGAATATAACTTGTAGAATTAGTTTTTCCTGCTCCTCATTATCCACAAAGTTCATTTCAGCTTTAAGATCATGCTAGATGCCTCTATTATAGGACTATGATTATTTTAGAAATACATTTGTAGCTCATTGAACTGTATTGTCTACAATATATATCATTTAGCATATATTTAAATTATCAAAAATAAAGTACAAGGTGTTTTATTTTTCTTCATGGTGCTTTTAAGAAGACATCAGGACCTTCTTTTCTTCCTAAAAAAATAATAATAACAAAAATCAAGAAAAGATAAACTTATAAGCTATTAAAATTACAGGTTAACTCAAATTTATAATCGTAAAATTTCCAACTGCATAAAGCTCACAGAGATGCAAACCAATAGTATAGCTCGAGCAACTAGTATTTAATGCTGAATTATAGATAGTGGAATATGAAACAAAGAACAGTTAGACAATTTGTAAATTGGAGTTCTATTTCCATTTCTATTATAAAAGCCAACTATTCATTAATTTAATTTACTACTTGAATCTAATTGTCATTTTATGCCTGAGTCTGGTCCCTGTCAAAAAAAAAAAAAAAAGGATATAGCAACGTATTTTCTTTTATCATAAATATTTATTGTTTCACTCAGGCATATCCTCTTACTCCAAACAAATGATTGACCCCTCTCAATAGATGAGTAAACAATTCATAGCTGATAGCTGCAGACGTTGGCTAATATTCAGTGATTAGCTTGAAACGTACACTAAAACAGCTTTGCTCAGGAAAATGTAATAATTTGTGCCTGTGAAATAATGAAACCTACTAATTTCATTCCTTTGCTACAATAAAATTTTATTAATGTAAGCACTGCAAATTCAGAAATCAGGATGACATGGGCCAAGCTAACATAGCTTTTTCTTTTCTTTTCTTAACATTAGCTATTTCATCCCTAAAGGGGAAATATATTTTACTAAGCAAAGATAAAGGACACTCAGGTGTTCTCTGAGTTGTCCCATTTTTCAAATTATTTGTGTCTGAATTAGTGAAATGAAACACTACTTATGTATTGACAAAAGAGACTGGGAAGAACAAGATGGAGCAAGAGAGGTTAAATGTGGGATCATAGAATTGTTTATATTTTTACAGAGTTCTATTAAAAGTTCATAGTATAGCATATTGAAACCACAGCATGTGAATAGTTTCCTCTCACTTGATTTGCTGGCTACATCTACTTTCTCACTGTATTTTTCTTACAAAACTTCCTATAACTATATGTTTATGAATAGATTGAGCTTCCAAACCCTGTCAAAAATTAACAGTAGGGTGGGGGTCTGAGCAGAAAAAAAGGGGGATTAAGAAGTACAAACTTCCAGTTAGAAGTCACAGGAATAGAATGTACAGTATAAGAAATGTAGTCCATAATATCATTATAACTATGTGCTGTGACAGATAGTACTAGACTTATTATGATTATCACTTCATAAGGTATATAAATGTCTAATCACTATGTTGTATGCCTGAAACTAATGTAATATTATATGTCAACTATAATTAAAAATATATTTTTTAATTAAGAATAACCCATACCTGGTGTACTTCTAGTTGAAGACTTCTCAATTGGATACTGCAGAGGTATTACAATACCTTGATCTGGTTTCTGAAATGCTGAAATGAGATTTTTTATTTTCCGAAAAAATCGTTTATGTACCCCAGGTGCTGTCTGGAAAATAAAAAGCCAAGCAAATTATTCACCTACTTCATAATGATACAAAAAGGCTTACAAAATATATGAGGAATGCTTAAAGAAGTAACATTTGTATAATTTATTCAAATTTTT
Source organism: Macroglossus sobrinus (assembly GCA_004027375.1). NCBI lineage: Eukaryota > Metazoa > Chordata > Mammalia > Chiroptera > Pteropodidae > Macroglossus > Macroglossus sobrinus. Next base: position 364,489 of record PVKZ01001252.1, read on the forward strand.
GAAAACATAAGGAATTAAAAAAACAACATTCCAGAAGAATGTCGTTTTTTTGGTTGACTGAATTTCCCTGTAAGAGGAGCTAATGAGCTGTCATTTCAGTTCTCCCAAGGGTTGTATTAGTTTGTACAAGGTTTTGCTCATTGCCTTGCCCTTCCTGCCTGCTACCCATCATATATCTCAAACCTCTAAGGGTATACAGGCGATTACTCACAATGAATTCACCAACAGAAGATGCAATTAAACACAAGAAAAACATAGATCCTACAGGTCAGTAATAGAAAGCCTTAAGAACCAAAAACAAAGCAAACAAAAAGCAAAAAAAAAAAATCTCCCTGTCATTATCCCATAGTAAAATACTACAAGAAAAATTAAAATTGACTGTTATGATACATACAATCCATGGTTAGTTAGTCCTTATACATTCACCTCACAATATGTCCTGCCTCATCCTTCACATTAAATTTTTTCCTCCTTGGGAAACTTCTCTATCTTCCCCCAAATTACCCTCTCCATCAGCACTTTACTGTGACAAAGTTTTGTCTATGACACAAAAATGAAAGACTATATAATGTCGCATTTATTTATTTGTTTGTTTTTGAAGGGATTATTATTTCCAGGTTACTATTAAAATGTATTCTTTTCCTGACATCAATTTTCTTGCAAAGAAACAACTTGAAATAAACAATTTCCTGCAAAAGCTTAAGAGTCAAACTTTCGGCATTAACTCAAAACTGTTATTTTACATGAAATAAAATAGTATTGCTATAAGCAATTGAATGATGACTAGTTTTTGGGGGGGGTTTTGTTTGGTTTTTTGTTTGTTTTTTGTTTTGTTTTTGTTTTTGTTTTTGAAAGCTGTTTTTCAGCTATTCCATCTGGAAGATTTTTTAGGTGGAAGCTGTTTGTTAGCATTTAATAAGAAAATATGAAGGCTGGCATGCAGACTTCTGCCAGCTAGACTAAGAGCTGAAGATAGTACTCTGTCTATAGTAACTCTTAAGCATTTCTTACCTTGAGGTAATTTTTCATTGAAAGCACTGGAAAAGTTATTTTGAGTGTTAAATTAGTGTCCACAGCTAGGAGTGTCAGTAGGTGTAGAACACTCTCACATTTGGCTCCACCACTATGGTCAAAATATCTTCCAAGAACTTGATCTCATCCAAAATAACATGGCCATTCTTAAAGGGGTCCAAACAGTTCGTTAGCTTCAAGATAGAAGCTCCAAATTGCAAAGGTAGGTTATAGGTAAAAAATACCCCCTTATATCTTCCTTATAGCACTTTTTCATTTTCAAAGAACATTTTAATCTCAGATTGGAAGTTATTGGTTGATTTGGTTATTCAATTTCCATTTGACAGGTTAAAAAATAGAAACACAAAGAGATAGTTCAGTTTGCCCAAGGTCCCACAGATGATCAGAAGCAGAATTGGGTCTAGATCCCAGGACTTAGTCTCTTGTCTTTCCAATCAGGTCTAGACTAAAGAGATTCTAGTGAAGTAAGAGTCACGAACCAGAAGAGAAACTATACATTCCCCCAGTGTGAAAAGATTTCAAACCACACATCTCTTCAGCTGTTCTTGTGGCATGTAAAATCATTTATCAACAGAAGCACCTGTTTTTATGGGGCCTTACATGCAGTTAACACTTGATTATCCATGCAGAGAGGAATAATAACACTGCATTTATAAAAGCAATTTGAATTTGGGATGAAAGTTTCATTAGCGAATGACTGCTTTCATTTATAGTGCTTTGCTTAGGCTAATAAGTAAAATTATTTAGCATCTACTGATCTACTGATGATAAACTATCCAGAAAAGCCCAAAGGCACTGAAGTCAGCAGGGGGCAGGGGTTAGTACAGTTTTTACAATGTACTGCTGGCAATGCAAATATTAATAACGATAGGTAACAGTGTGTAGAATTCTCTGAATTTAAAATTTAGCAAAATTTTAGCCTCAGTCACATGAGAAAAGTTAAAACACTAGGAAACGATAAAACCTAAAAGTCTATCTGACACTAGAAATTAATATAATATTTGTCTTTCATAATTCAGTGGATCCAGGTTTCAATCTTATTCCACTCTTTGAAACAAATCTCAGACTTACTTAGATTTCTAGCACAATCTTTGCACAGAGCATGGAATGCTACTACCATGTTTTCCTGCAGTGTACCAAACTAAAGCATTGTTCCAAAAGCCATGTAAATATCTGCCAGTTACCCAATTTTGAAAATGAGATTACCACAAGAATTGTACCACTGACAATTTCCATCCTGTCACTGAATTCAGCTATTATTCAAGTTTGCATATTTCCCATATTGTCATTTCTTTGTTCTGTATGAATTCATGTTTTGGATTATAGTTGGTCTTTAATATGCTCTAGAGAAATGTCTTCTAGTCAGGTGATATGAGCTCTGAGAATACACACTAGTTTAATATTCACCTTAGCAAAAACATAACTAAGAAGGCAAAATTTAGCAGATAGAAAAAAATGCAATAGCATTTCAAAAATAAATCTAAAGAATTTTTAAAACACTTTTCCCTTTGGAGAAAACATGCCAATCTTCTGCTATCTTGGTACAGAGAATTATAATATTATTATATTAACAGGGTCAGACCAGACAACAGAATGAGAGAGTATTTATGTTCAATAGGTCTTTTCTTCCTTAACATGATCATAATAAGCATGTAACAATCTGCATATGTTGTACTTAAAATAGAAAAAAAAAACAAATTTAAAGACAAAGTTAGCTAAACTCCAATAATTTAAGATCCTTTCCATAAAGAATATTCTTCAGCAGCTGAAGGCTACTTCTCTAGGGAGAAGAGCTATTTCTGGTCAAATTATATACAAATATATACAAATATATACAAATATATATATCATATACAACTATTCTTCACAATAAATGAAATTTAATTTTTTATTTAATCATCTCTGCAGTGATGCAGAGAATTTAAAAAAATAAACAGTATAAATGGTTTTGATCAGAAATGGTATTGTTTTTCCTCTAATTAGTATTGTAGTATTAATTATCCTAATAAAAAGCAACAATGTGTTTGGAAACTTGCCTTAATTCATCTCAGTAGTTCAAAACATTTTTGATCGGCAATTTGTGCATTCTAGATTACTGATGAATTTGTAAAAGTTCGAGCTGTTTTAATTTTTTTAAGCCTAGGCTTTAGAGTTTCTTAAATGCATAGATTGGTTGAGTTATTAACAGAGGTAGATATTAGCATTTAGTTTCAAACAGCTCATAATGAAGTGCTCTCATTATAAAGATAGAATGTTTTAAAGTCAGAAATCAGAGAAAGCATTTGAGGGCAAAAATTTCACCTGTAGAGACTTCTACATTAGTAATATATACTACCCTCGCACATGGAAATAGATTCATTCTACAGGCATTTCTTGAAATAGTACAGTGCTTTGAAATGTTTTCAAAGCTATCAGGACCCAGTTTTCTAATTAAATATTACTCAGAGCTCCAGTTGATAAACAAAATAAAAAGGAACTGCTCAAATTGAAGACAAATTGCAGACTCAAAAACATACCCACTTATGACCTTCTTTGTTTCTGCAATCCCCCAGGCAACTCCAAGGCACCCAGATAGAAGAACCTTAGGATTTTGCAGAGCATAGCTTAAAAACCACTACAATGTTTCCTCTATCTCTATTCCACCTCACTATGCCCTTCCCACATGGCTCAGCTGAGAGTCCTGCCTCCACACATAGAGCAGCCCTAATTACCTTCATACTTGTAAAATCCTCACGTCTTTGAACTCTTATGGTAAATAATGTGGAACTTGACTATATATAAAATCATAGTGTTAGCAATTTGGGCAAGTTCACATTTTGAGGGCTTACTATGTACTAGGGTCTATGGCTAAGAGATTTCTTCACATGCATTAACTCATTTAATCTTCAAAATGAGCCCTATGAGTAAGGGATTATTTTTAGGCTAATTCTACAGATGAAGAAACTGGTTCAAGGAAAAGTCAAGTAACCTGCACAAGGTCATAGATCTCTCAGGGAGGATGGGGGACCTGACTTGGAACCTAGATCTACCAGAAAGCAAAGCACAGGTTTGCTGTTTCTTCATATTGTATCTCCCCAAGGATCTTATAAGCTTTTAGAAAACAAGAGTCACGTTGTTTAATCCTCCATAGCACTAACACTCACATTATGACCATTTGCTAAATAATTTCTGATTTAATTATTTTATACATTTTTAATATGCTTTCTAAAATTTTGCATAGGCACTGAAAGTTTGACACAATTCTTCAACCTTTTAAAATCTTTTCTCCAAAGCAAAACCACTCCATACAATGGTGGTTAAACAGAACTAGAACCAAAATTCTCTAAAGACTTTTTAATGATCCATGAACAATTTTATATTGGAACTCTAGTGATTTGAATCTGATGAATATTTGGGAATATAGGATTTGACAGCTCTTTTATAAAACCAGCCTAAATTTCAAACATCTCCATGATACCCACAGAAGTAGGAATAAATAAAAGACTATACCTCAGCACTCCAAGAACCTGTTTCTGTCTGGGACACTCTGTATGTATAAATGTAACCTTGATACCTGTGAAAGAATAAACTCCATTACTGAAAAATTCCAAAAGAACAATGGATGCTCAAAATTTGACCTTAACTATTACATATGTTACATATACTGGGACACATATATATGATACCATGACATTCATAGGAAGAAAAGTCTAGAGAGTCTAACTTGTTTGCATGTTATATTTGGCTAATCACAGTTTCCAGTAAGCCTTCTTTATCTTTGTCTATTTTTTTTTTAATGTGGGAGCTCACACTCCTAAAGATTTGTCTAGTTGAAAGTTTGGACAGAAAGAAACTACAGACCTATTGTAACTGGTAAAAATCATAAATTATTAAATAGATTTAACAAAATATAGTCTTATTGGTAAGTGTGTATAGAGCTTAAGTATGTATAGGTGAAAACATTTCATTGGGATAAGGTACTACCAGGTCCACTTTAAATAATAGTAATAATTATAATAATAATTATTATAAATAATTATAATAATGATAAAATATTGATTATAAATATAATACTATATTTCTATAGTACTACTATGTTACTTTATAATGTATTATAAAATAGTAGTAATAGCAATTTGAATTAAAAAGGAGTCTTGATAAGGTACTTGAAAAGAGCTTGTCTTTTCAGATGGGGTAAACATTCTCCCTCATTACTCAGTCTGTATACATAGTGTATATCTACATAGTTGGTTTCTATTATATACCAAAAATTTTATATGCTTTATCAGTTTTCTCAGGCTGCCATAGCAAAATACCATAGACTAAGCGGTTTAAACAAAATAAATTTATTTTCTCAGAGTTCTGAAGGCTGCAAGTCCAAGATCAAGTTGCAAACAACATAAGCCTCTTCTCTTGGCTTGTAGGCAGCTGCCTTCTTGCTGTGTGCTCACATGGCCTCTTCTTGGCATGTGTGCATGGAGAAAGATCCTTGTCTCTTTTTCTTCTATTTCTTATAAGGTCGCTGATTTTATTGGATTAGGGCCCAACCATTATGACCTCATTTAATCTTAAAAACGTACTAAAGACCTATTTCCAAATGCTGCTACATTGGGTGTTAGGCTTCAACATATGAATTTGGTGGGGGACATGGTTTAGTCCATAGCATTATACCACTGTTGCTCCAAAATGCACATTCTTCTCACAGACAAAACATCCACATGCAAAATTCATTCCATTCTAACAGCCTCCAAAGTCTTAACTCATTCCAGCAACAACTCTAAATGCTAAAGTCCAAAGTTTCATCTAAACACAATCTAACAGATTTTGGTGAGACTCAGAGTATGATTCATCCTGAGGCATCCATGAAATCAGACAAGTTGTGTGCTTCCAAAATACAATGATGGGACAGGCAGAAGACAGACATTTCCATTCCAAAGGGAGACATAGGAAGGAAAACAAAAGTGACAATTCGCAAGCAAGTCCAAAACCTCATAAAGCCAATTCCATTAGATCTTAATGCTTGAGCATAAATCTTTTTTAGATTGATGCTCCGCCTTCCAAGCACATTGGGTGGCACTCTTATTTCTACTTCTCTGGGGAGGGTGGCCCCACCTACTCATCTCTGTTGGGCTCTGATCCCACCTTTGAAACCTGGGTTGAGGCATACTTGCCCCCCTGAGCCTGTGCACGCTGGTCCTGTGGTGGGAGTGGCATCCTTGATGATCTGTGAATCACCTTTAGGGTCATTCCTCCCTTTTCTTGAAAGATAAAGCATGTCTGCAGCCAAATTGCTCTATTGTCCTATCCTGTTCCCTTTGGTTCAGACGACAGTGTCTTTGATGCTTTGGTCCTGACTATTCTTAGCTTCTGCTGAGAAGGCTAGTTAACATTAAGGGTAATTTTCTTAAGGAATGATTGTCTAGCCACACCCTTGGTATTCTCTCTCTCTCTCTCTCTCTCTCTCTCTCTCTCTCTCTCTCTCTCTCTCTCTCTTTTTTGCTTTATGGGTAGGCTGAGAATTTTCCAAATCTTTAAGGTCTGGTTTCTTTTTACTTAATAATTCTTTCTTGAATTCATCTCTCTCCCTTTGCATTTTACTATAAGCAGTCAGGAGGAGCCAAGCTGTTTCTTCAACACTTAGCTATCTTTCACAAAATACTAGGACACAGTTCAGCTAAGCTCTTTGCCATTTATAACAAGGGTGGCCTTTCCCTCAGTTTCTAATAACGTGTTCCTTATTTACATCTGAGACCTCACCAGAACGACCTTTAACATTCACAGCTCCACCAATATTGTTTTCATGGCAACGTAGGCTTTTCCTAGCATGGACCTCCAAACTCCTCTAGATTTTACCAAATATCTAGTTCCAAAGCCATTTCTACATTTTTAGGTGTTTGTTACAGCAGCACAGTATTTCTTAATACCAAAATCAGTATTAGTCTGCTCAGGCTGCCATAGCAAAATGCCATAGACTGGATGGCTTAAACAAAAGACATTTATTTTCTCACAGTACTTGAGGCTAGGAGTCCAAGATCAAGGTGCCAGCAATGTAAGTCTCATTTTGAGACCTTTTTCTTGACTTTTAAGCAGCCACTTTCTTGCTGTGTGTTCAAATGACCTCTTCTTTGTGTGCATACATGGAGAGAAATCTCTTTTCATCTTCTTATAAGACCACCCATCATCTTGGATTAGGGACCCACCCTTATGAACTTATTTAACCTTAATTACCTGCTAAAGGCCCTATCTTCAAATACAGTCACTTTGGGAGTTAGGGCTTCAACATATGAATTTTATGAGGATATGATTTAGTCCATAGCATATGCATTATTTCTTTTGGACTCCACAATAGTCACATGAGCTTTATATTGTGGAATTCATTTTTATAAATAAGGAAACTGAGATTTTGAGAAAGTAAGTAACCAAAGCCACACTAGAGTTCAAGCAGCAAAGATGAATTTGAATCAGGCCTATTTGACTCTGGATTCCCAGCTCTTGATTCCCCTACTATAATAGATGTAGATTATTTATTACATTTTAGTATATATGGTAATGCTACTTAATTTGCCCAATAAATTTTTACTTTATAGAAAAGTAAGAAAAACTTTATTCTGAATTATTTCAAATTATGAATTTGAATCTGGATCAACAGAGTTTTATTTAGGACATTTTCTGATTGTTATTCTTAGGCACACATTTGGGCTGATATAGGTATTTGGTTAGAATACATGCTAAACTCAGGTAAAAATAAATGTGTTTAAACTTAAAAGAACAGATGAGTCTAAGGCATCCCAAACAAAGGATCATCCTTGAGTAACTGACTTTATTTACTATTATCCCCCTTTAGAACTGGATTTTTAAATATGTGGGTTAAATTATTATATATGTAATAAATAACCATTAGTACTGATTACCTAAAGGACAAAAAAATATATTTTAAACACTTTAATCAGATTCATTCAATTTGTGAAACAAAAAAAAAGATTAATTTAATTGCTGGTGTGATTACAGGAAATGTTTCATTTTTGTTATGAATGTTTGCCAAAATATTTAGATCATATATAAAATAAGATGAGGTATGCATATGTTAATGTGTTAAATAAATATAAAATATTACATTGTTAAAGTCTTTTTTTAAGCAACTGAAATCTACTTCACAGCCCACTGATTTCAGTAATAACTCTACAAGGAATAAGGCAAGAGATTTGATTTCCATTTTTCACCATGGAAACTCAAAACATAAGGATTGAAATGATTTTCTTAAAGTCACACAGCAAAATAGAGATAGAAGCGATTAATGGCAATAATTCAATACCACTGAGGTGTTATGGAAAAAGCAGTATTTAAAATCTCAGTAATAATGCAAGCAAAATCCTAAGTAACTTGTTTTCCACTTTCTAAAACAGTGGGTCTCTAAAGAAAATACAATGAATTTATCTCCTTACTAGCATTTAGCCTCATCTAGTCAAAATAAATGAGTGTTTTGAAAAATTGTTTCCTAACGATTCTGATTTTATCTCACTTTCAGTTAAGCAATGAGTACCACTTCAAAAGTCCTTACCTCCTTCAGGCTCCGAACAACCTGATGTCAGTGAAACATAAAATTTCTTGTGATTACCCATCTAATATTAACAATTTCCTATTCCAAACCTCTCATATTTCTGAATAAGCAAAATTGTTTCAGCCCTCAGATAAGCCAGCAGTTCATCTCTTCCACTTTTAAATCACTGAAGTAACAGACCAAGGAAGGATCCCCCGCAATCAACTCTTGCTGTCATATCTCATGGATGGAAGAGACATTGCAAAACAGTGCAATTCAAATTATGTTTCCAAAGCAATAACATTGGCATCACCTGAGTGCTTGTTAGAAATGAAGAATCTTAAGTCCTACCCCAGACCTGGTGGATCCTAATCTGAATTTTAACAAGATATCTAGGGGATCTCTAAAAACATTAAAGTGATTAAAAAGCAAAGAAAATACCTCCATCTCATTGAGAACATTGATGAAAATTTCTCCAAATTTAAGCTAGCTTCTTTCACTCATCCAGGGCATTTCTGTGTCATCATCCCCAGAGTCAAGCAGCCTATGCTTTAATAATACAACTTTATTTAAATATTTGTGACAAAATCTAACTTTGGGTGGTGAACACACAATATAATATGAATATGACACCCTGTTGAATTGTACACTTGAAACTTATTTGATTTTATTAATCAATGTCACCCCAATAATTTTAATAAACATAAGCTAAAGCTTTTTCAATTGTTTCAGTCTTCATAGAACAGTGTTTCTAAAGCATTTACTCTCTCTTCCCCAACAAGATTTCATAGTTTTGTTTTCTGTAGCTTTTATTATGAAACAATAACTTTATAACAAAAAATTCAGCCAAAATATTGAATATGTTGTTTTTCAAACTACACATACTTTCTCCCTGTCCATTAAAAAAAAATCACTGTTCTGGCAAATAAATTGGAAAGTTATAGGAAGAGCTATAAAATTGCACATATTTTTGACTCAGTGACCTTGTTTGTCATCCTTCATACACTCAAAGGAATCAAAAGGCAAAAGCAATTTCACAAAGATTTTCATAGTAGTTCTATTTTAATAGTAAAAAAAAATAGTATTAACCTAAGTATTTCTAAATAAGGAATGTTACTCAAAATGAGAAAATGGTGACAGAAAGAATGCTTCAAAATTATACTGAATTTCAAAGGTATTGGAGTCCTCTATTAAAAAAAAAAAACTTTAAGCACATGGACCATGCTGATATAAAATGATGTTACAAGAAAAAGTAGACATAAGGAGATGCTGCTCTGATGACATTTGTTCAAACCTGTCTGTCCCTGTATGTACATAAACTTAAAGTAAATTTAAACTAATATAAATGCATCCTTGCATAGTAATTTTCCCTATAAAGTTATATAAGTGACTAATAACATATTTTTTTAAAAGAAGCAAAATTACTATTTGGAGTTTTATAAATATAGCTTCTGCAAATCACAAATCAGACAAATATTCATTTTTAAAAACTGTTACATGCCTTTTATAATTATCTTTCCTGTGACTTCTTTCATTAATACAAAGAAACTAAGAATGTAGTGTAATTTTAACTTTCTTTCTCCATCAAACATTTTGTTAGACTTGTTAATAAGCCTGGAATTTAAATTTTATCATGAAAAAATCTAGAAAATAAATAATTGGTGGAAAACAGTAGTTTTTTTGTTGTTGCAATTAATTAATTTTCTTAAGTAATATTTTTCACTCTGATTATTACAAAGCATGTTTTGATTCAATCACTGCTGATATTAAAATTTGCCCTTTCTTCTCTCAAAGTAGTCCCTAATCCTTAAAAACATGTTCTGGTTAGAAATGGACAGGAAGAAATTAACTTGACTTATTTTTTATTTTCTCAAGTGGTCAGTGTGTGAGACAGATCTGGGTTTAGAACAGACAAATCTACAACAATTCCTTCTTTGTACCACTTCAAGAACTACACAAAATAAAATGGTTAGCAACATGTGACTTCATAACACTGCAAAAAAGCAAGCTAGTACCCATGCTGTCTATGTATATACAAACTAATGCTATCTGCAAAATTCAAGACACAATTATAATATGAATAAATTTTTAACAAATATTACAAAACTTTCATATCCAGAAGAAGAGTATCCTATACAAAGCCATCATTATTGAGACTATATTCTGATTCAAGAGTTTTATAAATTTCCTATGACCCAATCTTCATTTTTTCAGAGTGAATTTGAATTTTCAGAATCATCAAAAGTCATTCAGCTTCAAGTCTGATAGTAAAACTGTGTAATACCAGTTTCGATGAATCATGATAATAAAGAGTCTTTTCTCCTGAACGTCCTCCTAATGTCTCATATATGTACTCCTATGATGTCTAACTTTATATTGCAATTATTTATAGATTTTTTATTTATATCAGCAAATACCTACTACATGTTAACTTCATAAATATTAATTCAGGCAATGATCCACATTAACAAATCTATAAGGTAAATACTATTATTATCACCAACCCCTTTTCATAGATAAGGACCCAGAGACACAGAAAGGTTAAGAAACTTGCCCAAGGTAAAATAGTTAAGGTCCAGAAATGGGATGCATATTTAGAGAATGGCTGGAAGATCTGGGTTCTTTCTTATATGAGAGCAAATGAATTAACAAATTGGTCTTAAGGTGAATCCAAGAGGCCAGATGGGGAGAGCCCAAAAGAAGTCAGACATCTTCCTTCCTTAAGCTAAATGAAATCCTCAGATTTATTTTGCAACTTCAATTTTATGTTGTCAACCAGAGTCAGCTCTTGATTTACTTACCTGTGAATTATCTATTTGGCAGTTTATATGTTGCAAATTTAATCCTACACTGGCCTTCAGGCTTGTTCTGTCATTAATAGATTGTACCCACATAATCCAAAATAATTCTGGTGGCGACACCAAAGCACATACCCAGATGTATTCAAAAACTGTAAGTTAAGTTATAATTTCTCATTCTTTTGAGTTCTTTGCCACACTGCTCCCTTCTGTCACAACTGATAACCTGGATTTTTTTTTTTGTTGTTGGGGCTATTTCCCTCATTTTTTCAGCTAAATTGTTTAAGACTTTATTTCCAGTCATCTTTTAAATTTTAAAGGACAGAAAATAATTATCCTTTTATCTAAAGACATATATGTCAAACGACTTCATTATGTGTCCTTGAAGCTAAAAAATATAGTAGGATTTCTTCTTTCAAATCTTCTATCAGGTAAGTAGCAAACAAAGGCAAATAAGTACAGAAGAATGTTAATTATGAAAATAAACTATTTCTTCAAACTAATTATTTTAAATATTTTCAATTTGTTTTTCTCTTATTACTATCAAACTATTCAGTGGGTATTTAGGACTTTCCCAGTGGTTATCTACATTGAAGGCTAGAAGAAATATTAGAGCTCATATGTACCTTAGTGAAAAGAAACGTGATATATATAGCTAGAAAACTAAGAAGAATAAAATCAAATAAAAATTAATTGCATTAATAAGAGCATTTAGTACACTGGAAGAAAAATGACATATTCATACACATGATAACTAGAAATAAATTTAACAAAAATGTGCAAGACCTACAGGAAGAAAACTACAAAACTTTATAGATGGTTGTAAATGAAAAAAACTCACAAATAGAGAGACATATTAGGTTTTTGGATAGGAAAATTAAATTCTTTAAAGATGATAGTTCCTTCTTAATTTATTAATGAGTTTAATGTAATCCTGTTGGGATTTTTAAAATTTAACAAAAATATTCTAGATTTCATCTTTAAGAATCAACAGATAAGAATAGCAAATAAATGTTTTAATGTATTAAAATATTCTGATACTGTAGGGGTCCAGAATGAGTCTTCCTAGAATGTGCCACACTGGTATGCAGATTATTTTGAGCTGAAATTAAAACCCAGCAAACTCATGAAGAGTTTTTTTTTAACCTCCCCCTTACCTGCATAATGGAATTCAGTTAGGAAAACCTGCTCCAGGAAGGGAACCTTAGCATATTCACCTTATCACATATGAATCGAGTGTGGCAGACATGGAGGATCCAAGCAAGTTTGTAGGGTTCCCCTCTGTGCCCCATTGTTTCTAGATGGCCAAGCAAAAATTTGTTTACCACACATTTGCTCTTTCTCATCTACCTGTGAATTGCCTACTTTCCCTTTGAAGTCCAAAATGGCATAGAAACCTCAACTGCTCAGGTTTTCCTCAGATCCCATATTCTTATGGAACCCCATATGTACATATGTAATAAATTTGGTCATTTTCTCCTGTTAATTTGTCTCATGTTAATTTGATTGTTAGCCCAGTCAGAAGAATTTACAAGGGTAGAAGGAATATTTATTTTTCTGCCCCAACAATACTATAGTGCTGGTAAACAAGAATAAATAGATCAATTGAACCAAATAGATAGTTGCAAAACAATAACTATTATATGTAAGAATTTAATATATGTAAAAGAGGCTAATTAATCAATGGGGAATGGAAGTTTTATTTATAATTTATATTGGGACAGTTGTTAGCTACTTCAAAACAAAAGCAAATTAGATCCTTTCTCTTAATTAAAATAAAATTCTAAATGAAATTAAAGAGTTAAATGTAAACTAACCAAATCATTAATTTAAAACAAAAACTGAAGTGAAGTTTTATGATATCATTGGAGGAGAAAGAACTTTCTAAGCTAGGAAGCAAAGGAAGAAATTAAACACAAAGAAAATGAGCGACAGATTTGACTACTAAATTGGTAATTTTTTTGTGTCACTGAAATGACTTGGCAAACAAAAAACTGAGAAAAGATACAACAGATCAAAGATTAGTATATAAAAAACTATAATATGTTAAGAAAAACAGTAAGATTCAAATAGTTAAATGGGCAAAGTACACAGAGCCAATTTATGAATGAGAAAATACAACAGCTTATCACCCATATAAAAGACACTCAATCACTAATCAAGGAAATATGAAACAGTGAGACACCAAATTTCAAGAAGAATTTTTTAGCAAGAATATCCATTTCTAGGGAGGGTACAGTGAAACAGACACTCTCATGCATTACTATGAGCATATATATAATTTGGAAGAACCATTTAGGATAAAATAGTTAGTGATCATGTGTATTTCAAGAATCCTAAGCTATTTATGTTTTCTGACCTAGAAATTGCACACATCTTTAAAATTCATTTTAAAGAAGCAATCACAAGGAACCTTTATGGACTGAAATATGAATCATAATGAAATCTATAATAGCACAAAATAAAATTATTCAACAGTCTAAAAATGGATGACTGAGTAAAATATAGTACATCCACTGGCTGGACTAACATGAAGCTATTAAAAATAATGTTTGAAAATCATTAAGAATATTATGTGTGAATGGAGTATTTTTCATGTTAAGTGAAAAATACATCAGACTATAACATTGTAACAGCATATGTGTGTTTACAAAGCATTTTTAAAAATGAAATATAGAAGAAAATTTACTTAATTTTTAATAATAATTATCTTTGGGTTATAAACTATAGATGGTTTTCCTCTTATTTTTATTATCTAAATTTTCTGAATTTTCTATAATATGAAGATATTATGAACTATTTTTAATAGACTTATTTTACAAAAATTTAGATTTATTTACTGAAAATAGAAGAATGACTTTTCACTTTAAATGAAGGTGAGCAATCTAATAAATGAAAAACTTTCTTAGTACTTTATGAGATTCAATTTTCCAAAACTGAACAGAGGAAAAGGCTATACTAAAAGCCATGACTGGGGGTTCAGAACTGGAGAAAGGAGCAAGCATAGTTTGAAAGTATACTTTACAGTTCAAAGGCATATGCAATGTGTTATTTCCACAATAAAAGTACAGAAACTAAAGTTCAACCAAACCTTCTTTTATAATGGGAGTAAACAGAGATAGAATGAGTTCTGAGTGAATTCTGCAATCAGTGCATGTTTGTTAGCTATACTTTCTTGTTCATGTGTATATTACATCATTTACATTGTTATTTCTACTGTACATCATAAGCATACACATTCTGGTTTAAAATGAGTACACGATTTATTTCAAAATAAAATGTGATTGTGTTACTACAGCATAGTACTAAAATGGGGGGATGAAAGGTTTCTGTTCATCATAAAAAATTCTCATAAAAGGCAATGTATCCTTGTGTCTTCCCTTGGAAGCACACAGTCTGGCAGTCACCCTCTAAGACTTAGAGGCCCCAGTGTGCCCATCAAAAGATGCTAGGGGGACTCCCAATTTTCTTGCTATTTCCTGCTACTTCATAAGGAGGTTTGCATGAAGAACTAAGAGTCTTAAAAACTGCATTTATGCAAAATTCATTTTGAGTAAAAAATTAAATGGTTGAGAATCCCCCACCTACCTAAATTAATTCTTATGTAATCCTGGTCTACATGGGTAAAAGGCTAAAATTGTCTTTGTCTCCTGCATAGTTTACCAACAGCAATCTTATGCAGAAGGCAGGGCACACATTATTTATTGCTGTTTTACAAATATGGAAACCAAGACCCAAGAAGTTAAGTGACTTCCTCAGAGTCCATATGCTGATCTCCTTATATCGACCAGAAGCTCTTTGCAGTAAAGAACAGTTTTTGCTTTAACAGTTCATTTGTTAATTCAAAAATATATATTGAGTGCCTATTATGTGCCTCATAATGTCTTTTATGTGTCAGGCTGTGTTCCTGGTGCAGGAGACAATGTCTCTATTGTCATGGAGATTACTTTTTAGCTGGAGAGCCCAGCAATAAATAAACAAACAAATGTCAGATAGTTTAAAGTTCTTGAGGAAAATAGAGTATAAGAGGGACAAGAAAAGGGCATTTATTTTTGATAGGGTAGTCAAGAAAGCCCTCTCTGAGAGAAGAGGCAGAAAGAACAATAAGAACAAAGACCCTAACAGCATGTGTGGCAAGCTTGTGAAACAACAAAGAAGCCAGTGTGGTTGAAGCCTTAGAAATATCTTGCCATCTGTCTCCTGCTGCTCTCCCTCTCCCACTCAGGCTTTTTTTTTTTGAAACTTATTTTTTTACTTCTAAATTAAGAGACCCTCCTTTGTCAGCTTCCCTAAAGGAGGTCCTTTCTGGACTACTCACTCTTCCATCTTTTTTTGATAAGAACAAGGCCTAAGAATACTACTTGGCTTTCAATGACCTTTCCCAGTTTCTGCTTGGGGAAGAACAATAATATAAACAAAACATAAAATCTAAACCCAAGAGAATCGATAGCTTCTGTGTATTTCCCTTGAAGCCTTTATAATGAATTCATTTAAAATTGCCTAAGAGTTGCAACAAACATGGCTTGACCATTCAAAAAATAATAAACAATGAAAATCCTCTGTCACCAGCCTCAGTATGATCCTTCTTCACTGACCCAAAAGGTACTTCAAAACCTTGCAGTGCATCAATAGGTACCAAAATTTTGTTTCTGCCCAGAAACTACTATGTAGAGTAGGTGTTTTCATGGGTATTTTTATCCTGCTGATAGAAAGTAATTGAGATAGGTACTTCCTTAGAAATGCCCCATGAGTATTGAAAAATTTGACTGAAAAAAAGACTATAATAATAACAATAGTTTATATTTACTGAACATTTACTATGTCTCAGGTCCATGGTAATTTTTTTACCTGCATTATGGTATTTAATCCTCACAATCCTATGAGATAAGTAGTAACATTATACCCATTTTATGGGTAAGAAAACTGAGAGGCTGATAGGTTAATTTTCTGAGGTCACAAACCTAGCATTGGCCTAGCATAGAATGAGGTCTCAAATCTGCCTGACTCTTGAGCCCTGGAGCAAAAATGAAGTTACATCTGATTTAAAATGGGGCATTAGATGAAGATATGCCTAGGTAAAGGGCAAAGCTGAGTCATAACAAGGGTGTTTTCCCTCCATGTCTGTTACAACTCGTGTCTGTCCTAGTTTTTATCAAGAATAGGTCCCTCCGACACACATACACAGAACTTCACTAAAGAAGCTAAATAAACAGATCTAGAGAGGCAGTTTTACTCACAAACATCCCCCTCTCAGCGTCCTTTCTAACTGGCATTGCATTCTTAAAGTAATGTATTCAGTTTCTTAGTCTTCTTTCTTTCCCTGAATTTGATGGTATTCCTTTGGTGTGACACTTCCAAATCCATTTAAAGAGAGATGGAGAGAATCCTTTACTTCTGTCAGGATCTGGTGACCTCAAATTTTGCCACTCCACCATCCCAGGGCTCTACCTTGCTGACCTCTACTGAAGGTCAAAATGGAAATTGGGAGCATGTGTCTTTCTCAGAGCAAACACAAATTCCAGGCTGTGTTCCCCCACACAAGAAAGCATTCCTTGAGGCTGCTCTTAAAGGTACTGGGAAGTCCTTTCAGGGAGCAAAATCCCCAGTGAGGGGCTTAAGGCAAAGCATAGTATACCATGGCCCTGGGGAAGCCTGAGTAGCTGTAGGGTGGGCAGTAGAAGCTGAGACAAGCTCCTGCAGCCCATGTATTGCCTTCCCCTGCTAACCATGCCCACTGTCCCTGCCCACCCTCTGCAGGCTCCATGCCCACCCTCTTGAGGCCCCAGACCCAGCCACCACAACATACTCACAGCACACACAGGCAGTACACGCCTGGCACACTCTCACTATCTCTCAGCAAATAGCTGCCATCCAGACCAGCGGCAAGCAGGAGCTTCTCCCCTGTCTCCCGGCTGATTTTGCCATGATACACAGCCACCGTGTCCATGGCCTAATGGACTCTTGGGTGTGCTGAGGTGTGGAATGGAAGGAGGGAGATGCCACTGCTGCCGGAACCAGGCACGAGTCAGCCACCTGACTCCCAGTCCAGACAGATGTGCAAAAGAGAGAGAAGGGCACCCGAACAACAGGATGTTGTCTACCTGCCTTAAAACCTCCTACTCACACTTCAATTAAAACCAGCTCAGCAATTTAGCAGCTTGGTTATTGCCACAGGGTTTGATCTCCTTCCGGCCCCACCCCCACCCCAACACAGGGTTCATATGTGGAGGGGAGTATAATTGGAAGAAGGTTCTTACAAGATTTGGGCTGTACTACCAACATACACACAGACATGAATGCTTGTAAATACTTCTTGCAGTTTTCCCAGGGACCACAAAGGATGACCTAGTTTAATTAGTCCTGAAAAGGGTTTATGATATAGGCAAGTTGTATATGGCCTTCATGTAGGGCAGAAATGCACTGACAGAGAGTGAAAGGACCAAAAGCTCTAAGACCAAAACACAGAAATTATCAATACTATCAGTGTATAATCACTACTGAGCATAGACAGGAGGCTCCTAAAAGATTAAAAGTAGTAAGTGAACAAGAGACTTGAGGAAAGTGCCTCCTCTCCTTCCTCCTCTCACTTGCCTTCTACTCTTTTTGAGAAATCTTGATCCTGAGAAAATACTTATTCTCCTCCTTTCTTATCCAAAATCCCAAAGTGCTGGTTGAGGTTCAAAAATCAGTCTATGGCTGATAACCAGTCATAATAGTGGAATAGGTAAATGTTATGCTTACCTCCTCCTACGACTCCTCAGAATAACAAATAAACTACAGAACAAGCATCCTTGAGAAACACCTGAAGTCAGGCTGAATGGGAGTCTTACAACTAAGAACAGAGAGAGCCAAGTAGAGACTGATAAGAAGGGTAAAGACTAGAAATGGGCTGGCCACTGACCTACCTTCTAGTGGTTAAAAATCTAGAAGGGTTTCTCAACTGTGAAGGTCTCCTCTGAGGATTGAGGGGTCTTAGCACCACACCAGGCACCGCAGCACAGGGTTTCAGAGCTGGGAAGAGAAGGTCCATATCTTCTGGTTGTAAAAACCAGGGACAGTTGTGGCTGAGTGAGAAGGAGGACTGCTGGAGTCTCAGGCATTCCTCTTATGGGCCCACGAATGAACTTACTCACTAATAGACATACTCTCTTTGAGTTCCAGTAATGGGACAGCAGTGCAAAAGGTGCCAGGAACATAGAGGAAGAACTTAATTGTCTGGCTTCAGGGCGAGTGCTGGAGGGACAGCTTTCTCCCAGACAGAAGTGCTAGCAGAATCCATCATTTCTTTGTTGAGCCCTCTGCCACCTAGCTTGCAGACCCAGGCAACCACCATAACTGAGTCTCCATCAATGTACCTAATACTGGTCACCCTGCCCTGGTGATTTCTTGAGATGCTGCCCCACCCAACTTATGGCCCACCCAACCTGCTTCCAGTGGTGTTTCCATACAAACAACTTGTCATAATTTATGCTGACATCTTTCCTAAAATCTCTCAAAGGTTCACAAATTCCAAACAAGCTGTATCTGACCTCAGCGTGCCCCATACCTCTTGCTAAGCATCCCCAAGCCAAGCACTAAAGGCAACTAGCAGCTCACATCTTAGCCTCTGCCAGGTACCTCGAAGCACAGTAAAGGTGGCAACCATCTGTAGGTCACTCTGTAGCTCATACAAAGTGTTGCTAGGCAGGGCACAGGCAATGGCTGACCTTGACTTGCACCAGAGGCCCTCCAAGAGGCCCCAGAACCAAAACACCCAGTGGACAACTTCAGAGCAACACCAACCACCTCCACAAATGATACATCCAAGAGGCAGACTGGGCAGGCACCAGAGCCTTGCTAAAGAGAATCCTGCTTCATAGGGTCAGCCCCTGAACAATAACATCTCCACTATACTCAAAACCAGTCTTCACAACCAATCAGCCTGAGAATCAAACTCTCCCATTGACTTGCAAAGAGCAACCAAGGCTTAATTACAAGAGGAGGGCACACACAACCCACAGAAGGGACATACCTGGAGCATGTGGCTCAAGTGATTGGGAAAATTTCAACACTGGACCCCACAGGTCAATTACTACATAAAGCCACTCTACTAAAACCAAGAGATAAAGCAGTTCTACCTAAGACATAAAAACAAACAGAAAGACAAAGTCAAAATGAGGAGACAAAGAAACATGTCTCAAATGAAAGATCAGAACAAAGCTTCAGAAAAAGAATGAAGTAAAGTGGAGACAAGCAATCTACCAGAAACAGATTTCAAAACACTGGTTATATAGATGCTCAATGATTTCAGTGAGAACTTCAACAAAGAGATAGGAAACATAAAAATGGAGATAGAAAACATAAAAGAGAACCAGTCAGAAATGAAGAATACAATAACTAGAATGAAGAATACCTTAAGAAGAATCAATAATAGATTAGATGAAGCAGAGGATCAAATCAGCAATTTAGAAGATAAGGTAGCAGAAAACACCCAATCAAAAACAGCAATAAGAAAAAAGAATCTAAAAAGATGATGACATGGATAATAGACGAGTGGTTACCAGACAGTAAAGGGGAGAGGGAGAGGTAGATGGGGTAAAAGAGGTCAAATATGTGGTGACAGAAAGAAATCTATGGGAGGTAAACACACAATGTAAATATATATATGCCTTACTGTTAAAATGTACATATGAAACTTATCGGATTTCATTAACCACTGTCACAATAAAAATAAATAAATTATATATATATATATATATATATATATATATATATATATATATATATATATATATATATATATATATATGATGAGAGATTAAGGGGCCTCTAGAATAACATCAAGCATACCAACATTCACAGGGATACCAGAAGGAGAAGAGAGAGAGCAAATAATTGAAAACCTATTTGAAGAAATAATGACTGAAAATTCCTCTAACCTGCTGAAGAAATTAAACATACAAGCCTAGGAAGTGCATAGAGTCACAAACAAGATAAATGCAAAGAGGTCCACAACAATAACATCATAATTAAAATGCTAAAGGTTAAAGACAAAGAGAGAATCCTAAAAGCAGCAAGAGAAAAACAATTAGATACCTACAAGGGAGTTCTCATAAGACCATCAGCTGATTTCTCAACAGAAACTGTGTAGGACAGAAGGGATTGGCACAAAATATTCAAAGTGATGTAAAGTAAGAACCTACAACCAAGGTTATTCTACCCAGCAAAGCTATCATTTAGAATTAAAGAATGATAAAGAGCTTCCCAGACAGAAAGAAGCTAAAGTTAGTCATTACCACCAAACCAGTATTCTAATTCCAAGGGATGTTAAAGAGACTTACTTAGGGAAAAAAAGATCAAACTATGGATAATAAAATAGCAATAACTCCAAATCTATCAATAATTATTTTTATTAAATTTATTGGGGTAACATTGGTTAATAAAATCATAAAGGTTTCAAGTGTACAATTCAACAATGTCATATGTATATTGCATTGTATGTTCACCACCCAAAGTAAAATTTCCTTTCATCATCATATATTTGACCCCCTTTATCCTTATCTACCACCCTTTTATCAATAATTACTATAATGTAAATATACTAAATGATCCAATCAAAAGACAAAGGGTTCTCATTGACACGAATGGACAGGTCTTCTAGACAGAAAATCAACAAGGAAACAATGGGACTAAAGGACACAATAGACCAGATGGATTTAATAGATATTTTCAGAGCATTTCACCACAAAGCAGCAAAATATACATTCTCCTCAAGTGCATATGAAACAATTTCCAGGATAGACCACATTTTGGGACACAAAACAAGTTTCAATAAATGTAAGAAGATACAAGAAAAAACTGGAAAATACATAAATTCATGGAGGCTAAATAACATGCTACTAAACATTCAATGAGATAACAATGAGATCAAGGGAAAAAAACAAAAGATACCTAGAGACAAATGAAAATAAAAACACAAGGTATCAAAATCTATGGGATACAGTGAAAGCAGCCCTAAGAGGGAAATTCACAGCAATATAGGCTTACCTCAAAAAAAAGCTCAAATAAACAATCTAACCTTACACTTAAAAGATACAGAAAAAGATCAGCAAACAAAGCCCAAAGTGAGTAGAAGAAAGGAAATAATAAAGATCAGAGCAGAAATAAATGAAAGGGTCACAAGAAAATAATATGAGCAATTCTATGTCAATAAATTGGACAATCTGGAAGAAATGGATACATTCCTAGAAACATACAATCTTCCAAGACTGAGTCAAGAAGAAACAGAAAATCTGAACCAACCAATGAGATCAAATCAGTAATCGAAAAGCTGTCCAAAAAAAAAAAGTCCTAGACCAGATGGCTTTACAGGCAGATTTTACTAAACATTCAAAGATGAATTAACACCTATGCTTCTCAAACTATTCCAAAAAATTTCAAAAAGAGGAAAGCCTCCCTAATTCTTCTTATGAAGCCACCATTATCTTGATTCCAAAACCAAAAATATTACAAAAAAGAAAACTATAATTCAATATCTTTTATAAACATTGATGCAAAAATCCTCAACAAAATATTAGCAAACTGAATTCAGCAATACATTAAAAATAGCATACACCATGATCAAGTTGTATTTATTCCTGGAATTCAAGGTTGGTACAAATATCTGCAAATCAATTAATGTGATAAACCAATGAACAAATTGAAAGATAAAAATCAAATGATCAAACCAATAGTTGTGGGAAAAGCATTTGACAAAATCCAGCATCTAGTCATGATCAAAACCCTTAGCAATGTGGGAATAAACAGAACATGCCTCAGCATAATAAAGGCCATATATGACAAACCTACAGCTAGCATCTTACTCAATGGAGAAAGGCTAAAGGCGTTTTCCTTAAAATCAGGAACATGACAAGAAAACAAACTTTTGCCACTTCTGTTCAACATCATATTGGAAGTCCTAGCCACAGCAATTAGATGAGAAAGAGAAATCAAAGATTTCCAAATTGGAAAGAAAGAAGTAAAACTCTAATTGTTTGCTGATGACATGATACTCTACAGAGAGAACTCTAAAGACTCCACCAAAAAAAAAAGTTAGAATTAATCAATGAATTCAGTAAAGTAGCAGGATACAAAATTCATATTCAGAAGTCAGTGGCATTTTTATACACCAATGGTGAACCTTCAGAAAGAGAATTTAAGAAAACAGTTCTATTTGCAATTGCATCAAAAACTATAAAATACCTGGGAATCAAATTAACCAAGGAGATAAAAGACCTATTCTCAGAAAATTATAAGTCATTGAAAAAAGAAATTGAAAAAGACACAAATAAATGAAAGCATATACCATGCTTATGGGTAGGAAGAATCAACATCATTAAAATGGCCATACTACTCAAAGCAATCTATAGATTCAAGGCAATCCCTATCAAAATACCAATGGCATTTTTCAGAGAGCTAGAACAAATAATCTCATAATTTATATAGATCTAAGACCCCAAAAAGCTTTGGCAATCTTGAGAAAGAAGAACAAAGTTGGAGGTATAACACTACCTCATATCAAACTATACTAAAAGGCTATAGTAATCAAAACAGCATGGTACAGGCATAAAAACAGATAGATTGATCAATGAAACAGAATAGAGAGCCCAGAAATAAATCCACAGCTATACACTCACTTAATACATGACAAAGGAGGTAAAAATATACCATGGGGTAAAGATAGTCTTTTTAATAAATGGTGTTGGAGAAATTGAACAGGTATATGCAAAAAAAAATGAAACTGGACCACTTTCTTACACCATATACAACAATAGACTCAAAATAGATTAAAGATTTAAATGTAAGACCCAAAACCATAAATCTTTTAGAAGAAAACACAGGTGGTAATCTCTCTGATATTACTTCTAGTAATATATTTCCAGATAGATATCTCAGGCAAGGGAAACAACAGAAAAAAATAAACAATGGGACTACATCAAACAAAAGTTTTTGCACAGCAAAAGAAACCATTAACAAAACAAAAAGACAACCTACTTCATGGGATATTCACTTATGACACATTGGATAAGGGATTAATATCCAAAATATATAAAGAACTCATACAACTCAACAACAACAACAACAACAACAACAACAACAACAAATCCAATTAAAAAATGGGCAGAAGACCTGAACAGATATTTCACCAACAAGGAAATACAGATGGCCAACAGACATATGAAAAGATGCTCAAAGTCACTAATTATCAGAGAAATGCAAATTAAAATCACAATGAGATATCACCTCATACCTGTCAGACTGGCTATCATCAATAAATCAAAGAACAAGTGTTGGAGAGGATGTGAAGAAAAGGGAACTCTCAGATACTTTTGGTAGGATTGAAAATTGGTACAGCCACTATGGAAAACAGTCTGGAGATTTCTCAAAAACTTAAAAATAGATATACCTTTTGACCTAGCAATTGTACTTCTGGGTATTTATCCAAAGAAAACCAAAACAATAATTTGTAAAGATCTATGCATTCCTATATTAATGGCAGCACTATTTACAATAGCCAAGATATGGAAACAACCTAAATGCCTATCAACAGACGAGTGGATAAAGAAGTTATGGTTCATATATACAATGGAATATTACTCAGTCATTTAAAAAAAATCCTACCATTTGTAACATGGATGGACCTAGATAGAGGTTATTATGCTGAGTGAAATAAGTCAGACAGAGAAAGACAAATACCATATGATTTCACTTACATGTGGAATCTAAGAAACAAAAAGAATAAACTAATTGAAAAGAGATCCACAAATAAAGAAGACAACTGGGTGATGGCTAAGGTGGGGGGATGGCTGTGAGAAAGCAGTGAAGGGTTAAAGGTAGTAGCTAATATTGGTCACCCTACCCTGGTAGTGATTGATAGATGGTTATGGGGATGGGGAGTACAGCATAGGGAATGCAATCAGCAGTAATGTAATGGCTATAAGTAGAGCCAGAGGGAAGATAGAATAATCAAGGGGATCATTTTGTGAACTATATGAATGTCTAATCAATGTACTGTATACTTGGATCTATTTTTTAAAATAAAAGAAAAATAAAGAAAGAAACCAAATGCTTGAGACTGGAGAAGTTAAACAAATTGTGGTACAGCCATGAGATGGAATCTTTTACACATAATATTTGTATAACACAGGGAAATGTTTATAATACAAAATCAAATGTAAAAAGAAATATATATGAATGGAAGCAAATAAACCAAAATGTTATCTGTAAAAAAAAAAAACACATAGGGTGGCTGAATAGATAAGAAAAGATCCTTACATATGCTGCCTATAAGAGACTTACTTCAGAGTGAAATACACACTGAGACTGAAAGTAAAGGGAATTCTATTTTATTTTCATAAAAATGGAAGCAAAGAGAAAAAGCTGGGGTAACAATACTCATACCAGACAGAATAGACTTTAAAACAAAGGCTATAACAAGAGACAAAGAAGGATCCGAAGAAATTCAAAACATTAATTTGAAAAGGTATATACATCCATATGTTCATTGCAGAATTATTTACAATAGCCAAGATTTAAAAGCAACCTAAGTGTCTATCAATAGATTAATGAATAAAGAAGTGGTGTGTGTGTGTGTGTGTGTGTGTGTGTGTGTGTGTGTAATGGAATATTACTCAGCCATAAAAAAGAATGAAATCTTGCCATCTGCAACCACCTGGATGGACCAAGACAGTATTATGCTAAGTAAAATAAGTCCAACAGGGAAAGACATATACCAGATGATGTCACTTATATGTGGGATCTTACAAAAAAAACATAAATGAACAAACAAAACAGAAACATTCATAGAGAAAACATTTTTATGGTTGCCAGATGTGAGGGAGTTGAGAGGGTGAAAAGGGAGGAGGGATTAAGAAGTACAAATTGGTAGTTACAAAATACTCATAGGGATGTAAAGTATAGCATAGAGAATATAGTCAATAATACTATAATAATTATGTATTGTGTCAAATGGGTACTATCTACATTAGAGTGATCACTTTGAGAACTAGATAAATGTCTAATCACTATGTTGTACACCTGGAACTAATATAATATTGTATGTCAACGGTAATTTAAATTTTTTTTTAAATATATTTTTTAAATTTTTGAAAATTTTTAAAAATCAATCTATGTCCAAAATGTTTCAGATTTATATATTTGATGGGCCTTAGATGAGAGAAAGAATCATTTAATTGGTGTTTTGTGTTTATGTGAACTTGTATTTGCCCTTTGATATATAAGACCCACCTATCAGCATTTGTAGCATAAAGGTTTTAAATCATATTGCAAGTGTTGATAATTGTGTTGTAACTTTTATCCTCTGTTAATAGAGGATATGTTTTTTTTCAGTTGGT
The DNA here is from genome assembly GCA_004027375.1 of Macroglossus sobrinus. Classification (NCBI taxonomy): domain Eukaryota; kingdom Metazoa; phylum Chordata; class Mammalia; order Chiroptera; family Pteropodidae; genus Macroglossus; species Macroglossus sobrinus. The sequence goes on from PVKZ01001252.1 coordinate 390,207, forward strand.
TCTAAACTGTGTATCATTAATTTTTTAAACCTTTCAACCTTATTTTATTCTCTGAAGTAAAGCATTGCTTCTCTTTCAAAATTTGCTGTTAAGTAATATTTTCTCAAAACTTCCTCCTTTTTCATTAGAATAAGATTCTGTTTAATGTTTGAAGCTGAACAGTCTTCTACATTTTGCCTTTTGATTATGTAAAATATTTTTTAAATTAAAATTTAAATAGCTGAAGTCATGTTTTCTATTGTATCTCTTCCACAATTTCAGCATCGAGTTCGAGAGCTCAATAGGGAGAACAATATTTAAATCCTTACATATCCTACCAATGGAGCAGATGCACAGAGCTGCCCCATACCACAGCCAGATATTTGCATTCTACCTATGAGACTTGAGGATAATCCTCTGAAGTTTTAGTAATAGCTAGTAATAACTCTCCTATCCTTCTTATTTGAAACATGCCCTGCCTTAAAATCTATCAGCCTTAGTAGGTAAAGTATAAACATAAGCCTCCCAGAGTCATTTGCAAAGCCAACAATAAAAATAAATAAATAAAATGGCATTCAAGATGATATTTGGGAATGACTCTGACAAACTGAGCCAAGATTGTCTCATCACCTTACTACATCATTTGTTTATGGCCAACTCCACTTCTCACTTTTTGTATGCTTTGGGGCAAGGAATAAATCAATCTGATAAGTGGATAAGTGAATGCAATATTAAGAACTTGAGAGACTAGTCCACCCTGATCTCTTTACATTTGGAGTGGAGAAATGACTAACCCAGAGAAATAAATCACAATGATAGAATTTCAAACATAAAAAGAGAAGATAGGGAAGGAGATCCCCTCATTCAGTGCATACTGACAACAGCTCACCTGTGAGGTGAACTGTGAGAACATTCAGTGTCACATAGGTAAAAATAAAACCTAAGCTTTTCTGTCTTCAAACAACCCTGAACAAATCATCCACAAACTTAGGAACAGAGCAACCTGGATCTGACAGCAAAAACATACCTGCATTCTTCTTTAGTTCTCTGTTTTGTTCCGTGTTGCTAAAATAGCACACTTGTCAAACAGCCAGTTATGACCAGGTTCAACACAACTAAAATCATATTTTTAAAAAAAGAGATAAATTATAATAATATAACTCTCACATCCAGTACCACATTGTGATTTTACAAGCAAGCTGACAGCTAAGCCAGCCCACTACTGCGAAGTTAATGAAAAATATTGTTATCTTCATTCTAGTGCTACACCAATATTAAACCTGACTTTAGCAAATTCAAAATTTTATCCTGAGCTTAAGGTATAGAGAAAGAGGGATTAAAAGGGCTCTCTTCTTTCTCTCTTGCCATACTCACAAGAGGGTAAAATGGGGAAGATGAAAGAGGAGAGAAATGAAGATAGTGAAGACACCAATACAGAGATAGGAAGAATAGGCCCCAAATACAAGTATAAACAGCTTATAAGCAGAATTATCTGATTGTTTATTGTATGTCTCTCCCACAAGAATGTCGGGTCCACAATGGCAGGATTTTGTGTGCCTTGGTCATTATTGTAACCTCAGTGTCTGCCACATACTAATATTATACTATTATAATTTATCTGTTCTAATAGTGTGATGACGTGCCACTGAAAGGGTCACAAAGATGTAGTAATGGGTTAAGGTTAAGAGCCTACATGCTAATCGCCATGTCTCGCTTCTTTGGACACCTGCTTGCTTGAAAAGTTTGACTATTTGTTTGACTATTACTCCTGGAAACCTAACAGTTGCCCATTCGAACCTAATAGATACATTTTAACAGTACACTTTCTGCTTCTGTACCCCCGCTTGCACAACCCACCTTTAGGTTGACAGGTAGAGAATAGAAGAAATATTAAACCTTTGTGATTTAGACAGAATGAAGAATGAGATTTTGGGCTTAAAACCCTTGTATCTTTATGTTTTGGGGCTGCTCCTTTGGAAGGACAGCCGCCGGCTAATAAATTGCCTCTAATATCAGAGCACTCAGGTTGAGTCTGGTTATTCCAGTCACAACAATAGATGCTAAATATATTTGTTATGTGAGTGAATGGATGAATTAAATTAGTGCTCCCAAGAAAATAAGAGAAAATACACACAAACTTGGCTCTGTACACCTCTGGGCCACCTTTGAAATGCCTAGATGAATTAGAAGGAGTCCAGCAATTACGAGAATCCAGTTATATTTTCTGATTTGCCACTAAATCACTTCCCCTCCTTAGCCTCATTTTCTCCATCTGTCAAAGTTGAACCAAATGGTCCCAAGGTTACTTCCACCTTTAACATTCTATGCTTTATTACAAAAGGCCTACTTTAGAGTGAAACAGGAGAAACAGACTGAGCTCATTTGTGTGCAAAAGCAAGAGTTGTTTATTCATGTATCACCAGATAGAGGAAAAAAAATTGTTCTTGTTTTTAAATGGCCTGAGAAATAAAAATCATGAGGTGGAAGAAGAGAGCTTTGCAGTTTAAAGCAAACTACAACCTTTTAGAATATAGATGCTATTGAAATCAAATATAAAGGCATTGACAATCAGCCATGGTTGAAAGTGTCTTATCTAAACCTGTCACCTCCTGAGGCCTCTGAGAGGTGACAGAATTTTGCATGTGGATGCCCTGTCTGAAGTGCTAATTATCTTCATTTCAAATGTTCTAGGCTCATCTCAAACCCAGGTAGATTAAAAGAATAATGCCAAGTATAGTCAGTTTTATAGAATGGATGTGACATTTAAGAATCTTTTTCTCTAACTTTCCAAAATTAACTTTGTTCTTTAACTAGCTCATCTATAGGTGTGAATTCTCCTGTGACAGTGTTATGATACTGTCACCTGTGGTGAATTTACACATTCTCTTGACACTTAAATTTACTTCCTTTATAAAAATGAGAAAAAAATCTTTAAAACAAAGAGCCTCTTTTTGATAACATCTGAGTTTATCTATGAGACTAATTTTTGTAATGCCCTTTTGTAAGTGAGAAGCCAGAAACAAAGTTGCTGTGTGTCTTAATTTAAGCCTATATTAAGTATATTTATTCTTTGAACCAGCATCTACTGTATGACAGACACTTAGGTACTTAGGTTAGAGAGAAGAAAACACATACATGCACTCAAGCAGCTCACAGTCTAGTGAAGAAGACAGGCAAGGAAAAATACAATTAGAATTAATTTAGTAAAAGCTGTAATAGAGGAAAAGATGGGGCTCTAGGGATGTGGGTACTAAGCTCTAGGACATCTAATTCAATTTATATTCTAAACTTGTACAACCTACTTGAGACAGCAAATTATTTATCTTTCTGTCTGCTGTGTACAGTTTCTTTAACTTGTCCTAATTTCATCTCCTTCATGACTCAGAGGGTGCTCCCTAATTCTAGCTGAAACTTTGCCTGCTTCGAGGTTTTATTCTTGGAATAATAGCTAATCTTTGTTGACTGCATACTACATTTCAGGCATTCCTGCTAAGCACTTTGCATATATTATCTCATTTATTTATATCAACAAGCTTATGAAACAAATCCTATCATTATCTCCATTTTACCAATGGGGAAGCCAAAGTACAGAGGTTGCCTGCACAAGGCAATACAACTGGTCAGTGTCGGTCCCAGAATTTGAACACAGGATGCTAACTATAAAGCCTGTGCATTTCACCACTATCCTCTTCTGCCTCCCAAAATTAATTCTGAGGTCGCTGCCTATCTAGCACCTGTAACTTTGACTTCTAGAATATTCTTCTTACACTTCTCAGGTGTCAACTGTTCCCATGCCCATGCCTGACTTATAGTATCTCTACATCTACCTATATGCCTTATGAGTACAGATACACTGTTTTAGCCTGGGCCTCATTAGTTAGTATGTCTAGTAAGGCTCTTACAGAGTCAAGGTCTATTCGCCCATGTTTACAGGTCTGAAATCTGTATCATCAGCAGCTTTTATCTAATAGAGTAGTTTATTTTTTTAAATGGTCTGGGGATGTTTCTTGGCAGACCAGGATATAATTCTCCTCTTTCTTCTTTTTCTAGACTAGTTGAAGGCCAATCTTAGCCAGTTTTTACTTATTGTCCCCCATGAAGATAAAATGAAATGACATATGTGATTTGGCTGGAACCTAAAAGACACCCAAGTTTCTTTTTCCTACTAGTCTTTGAGCTCCTCAATGACAAGGATGATGATATTGTAATCACACTTTGCACACTTAGATCTTAACACAGTACCTGCACCTAATTAGCTCATTTGTTTTCTCCTTCCTCTTTCTCTTTGTAGAGAGAACCCTTTGCAGAGAGTGTGGCTTCTTATTTGTCCCAAAGAGTATATCATTGACTTCTTTTACATTCATTGTTTACCTACGTCTATCTTGTGATCTCCCTCATTTTGATTTATAGAAATAACTGCATATGCCACACCTTGGCACCTGACAGACAATCAAAATGTGAGCCCTTTTGGTCTCATCAACCCAGTCACCTCTGGATTATGACTGAATCTTCTTTCTCCCTCAGAATATGATATCAGTACAAGAAAATATCATTTCTTTGTTTTAAAAAAAAGGTTTGTAAAAACAAAAATCTGTTCTCTTTCTTGGAAGCTCAAAAATAAAGTTCCACCACTGGAGCTTAAACTAAAAGATTAGAGTCTGAGAGATGGTTATTTTATCTATACATTTTTTCTGCCTCAACATTTTTTTAAGAAACTGCTGTTTTAAAACATGCATGATCACTTTGATTTATAGACCACAAACGCCAAAATTTGGGAAAGGAATAAAATGAAATGGACCAAATAAATATTCCCTTATCCAGCCTTGTGAAATATTATAATCCAGCAAACAAAACAGTTAATGGTGAATTTCTAAACGGATTTTGTACTTATAGATGCAACATTGACATTATTTTTCTTTTCCTTCTCAGCAGTAAACATTTCATGAAAAAAAATGTTAGAAACATTAACCAGTGGAGAGTTCAATAGTATGAGTCTTTTACAAAGCTCATCATTTCAAAACTGTCTGGACAGTATCAGGAATTATAGTGGTAAAGGCATGAATTTTTTCAATACTTGCTTAGTCCATTTCTTTCCTGGAACCAATATGGCTCATTGTAATGATCAAAGTAAATATACATCAAGCAAAAAAATAAATGAGTTTAAATATCCTGAAACTTCTACTTACAGACAAAACCCTAAGAGAGCTCTTTTTCATCATTTTATAAAGACTGGGGTATGATTTAAGGCTGCCTACCACAAAGTAATCACAGGTTTCTACTGCTTGTGAAGTTATTTTTGTAATGTAGTGCAGAATGAAGAATAAAACCTAAAATAGTAGATACCAACATAAAAAACAAAGAGCTGGAGAATGTCACGTGTGCAGCTGTAATATTGTATATTGTTTTGAAGTAAAACAAAGTTAACTTTCTTAGCAACTTTTTTGTTGACTGGATGCACAATCTGAAACCATCTGGCTATTGTGGAAACTTTGCAACCCAAAATGGTACATACTGAATGTGGAATTCTCTAAACTTCTTTAGTGCTTATTGGTATTTAACATGTATTAAAACAACTAGCTTTCTACAGAAATTGTTTCTAACTTGCCTTTCCAAAGTTCATAGAAGTTTAAGAAGGTAGAAATGATGGGTTCTGAGGTATTTTCAGTATTACAGAAAGCCTAGTAAAATGGTCTATTTATCTGTGATTAGGCTGAAAGTAATAATAATAGTAGTAATAATATTCATTAAATCTTCACAAAAATCTTAAATGTAAATGGCAAGTGACTACTTTTAGTTGACATTATATCAACTTTATATGAGGGGACTTTATAGCTATACAGACTTTCTTAAATTTAAAAAGATAAAATAATCATTTATTAAAGAATGTTGTTTGATACGCAGGCTCTTTAGAAAACTGTTATCTGCAGGTCAGAAAATATGATAGAACAATTGATGAAAAGCTTATTTTTTCTAATAGAATAGATCAAGAGCAGTAATGATTACCTCCATAGAGTCTTAACACAGTGCTCGTTGCAAGGAAGACCTCCACCTGCATGTTGTTCATTTGATCTGTATAGTAATCATAAAAAAATAGCTAGAGATTCCTATTGGCATTTCTTACCTCTTAAAGCTGATACTAGGGGGAATATGATGTTTTTCTACAATTCCTTTATGCCCCAGAGATATTGGGCTAAATGGATCAGAATCTGACCTACTGGAGGAATTCTTAAGTCCATTAAATAGAGTGCTTCCAACAGAGAATCAAATGGAGAGCAACACTCAAGGAATCATAATAGATGCCCTGGGAGTATTGATACCTAGTACAGCAGGTCTTCCTATGCCTCATTGTGGTCCTGAACATTTGTCTGAAGTGCCAAAGAAAAAATATGGTCAATTAGAAATTCTGTTCAATAGCAACTTCATAAGGTCGCAGGCCAGGGCTATTTAGTATCCTGATGTTTATGTGAGACTTAGTGGCAGTAGATGCACTCACTCTATCACATGCTATCATATCAAGAGCGCTAAGCACAGTGTCTGCACCACGTAATAAGAATCTGCTACTATTCAGTGTTGAGACTTTACCAAGCATGCGATAAATTATGTATTTCTTTGCCACTCTGTAATAGATTTAGTATGATGATTTTAAAAAATCAGTTCTATTTCCTATTTGCAACATGAGTCTAAAGATTTTGAAGTTGGCTCTATGAACTTTTCATAAAGCCAGTCTGCTGAATCAAATACAAGTCACTTCCGCTGCTTAAATTATCACCGTTTTGTTTTGTTTTGTTTTGCAGCCTTAGGATAATAGTGGGCCTGCTCTACCAGCCTACGTGGTCATATATCCTAAAACTTGAGAGTTTCTAAAAGAGCAGCTCCATAACAACCAGGCTGCCACTGTGTCTCAAAGTCTCTGCATTACAGTCATTTCTTTGGGTTTAAGCATTGATAATTCATGGTAACACAAAAATGTATTTCTTAGTAAGGGTACAATGTTAAGACAGTGTAATATAACAGAAAGAGCACAGTCATCGAAACCAGTAAAATTTCACTTTGAAGCTAGACTTCACCAATTCCCAAATTTGGGTATTGAGTTACCACATCCGTAAAATACCAACTTTGAAGAACTATTAATATGGGTACCTATTATACCTTACAGTCATCAAAAGGGGTAATGTATTTGGAGTACCTGGCACATACTAGGCACTCAATGATAGCTCTTACCATCATTAATAATCTCTTATACCCATTACTCTATCAACACAGAGAAGAACCCTGAGGGTGAGAGAAAGGAGCCATAACTTTTGGGAGGATCAGAGAAGTTCAGTAAATTGTTCCAGATCACACAGCTAGTGAATAGCAAAGCAAGTATCTGAATCCAGGTCTTTCTAATTCCAAAGTTCAGGTTCTTGCCTCAGAAACCTGCTGCCTTTTCTTGTGTGTACCAAGCACAGAAGAAAGCAGTGTTTTGACAGCTTCAATGATTCAGGTTGCTTTGGAAAAAGTCAGCTCCAAGAGACTATAATCATATTAAACTATGTAAAATCTATGCAAAGGGTGAGTTTGCCTTCATGCCAACCTAAAGGCATGCCAATGAACAGCATTAGAAACCATAAATGAAGCAACTATAGTGAAATATAGAATGACCTGATAGTATATCAAAATGGATCATACTGGAAAATATCCAACTCTAATCTGTGTCCCATTCTACCAAAATTCCAGGGAGCTATCAGCATACACTAGAGTATCACAAAACCAGCCCTCAATCCAGAAAACCAAACTTTGACTTGATGTTCCTGATGGTCCCCTTCATCTTCAATGTACTCCCAAGTAACCAAGGCCTCCTGGTAATCAGGCTTCTGAGGGAAGAGAGATAGCTGGTGGGGCAGGATCACTTCTGTGCTCTGCCCCACCCCTGCCCCTACACCAAGTAGGTAGTAAGCCACCTTCCTTTTGCCTTAGGGAACATTTGTCTTGTTAACCCACTAAGCATGGCTATTTTCCAGAATCCTGAGCACCTTGATGGAATTATGCATGGGAGGGAGGGGACAGTGCCTTGGAGAGAAGAATGCAGGAAAGAAATTTCTACTCAGAATCAGAGCCTCAGGTAAATGGCTTCTTGGTACACCTAGAGAGAATGGACCCTAGGCATTAGGTATTTCAGCTTAGGCAGAAACACCTTACCTCTTGTGCTCTCCCAGGCCAGGGAACAGCAGAGATATTTCGAGGAACCATTTGGACCTGGACAATTAGGGTAGCAGAAACAATCACAAAATGAATTGAAGGTCCCACAGAAGCCCCTCTCCCTCCCATTCTTGAGTAACTCTCTTGAAGAGGGGGGGCCCTTCAATAGTGAATGAGAGTAAACTTTTCTTTACCTCAGTGAGATAGAAGGATGATACAGATTTAAACTGCTGTCTCTGAGCATACTGCCCTAAGATGCACATTACACAGAAGACATGCTTTATTACTAGTTAAAATCAGAAGAAAAAAAAATCTGACAAAGACTGAGCTTGGTGAGCCTGGATCTCACAGAAAAAAAAACTAAGACATTTTTGTTCAGACTGGAGGCTGATCTAACCTCCCATCCCCTGGCCTTCACCTTGGTTCCCTCTTTGCTTGCAGCAGCTGCCTAAAGGGAGTGGAGAGCCCACAGAAAATACACCAAATGAAAGACAAGGGGCTCAGAGCCATTTGCAAGAGTGCTTGTTCCAGTCCAGTCTATTTTTAATCCAGTTACTTTTCCCAATAGAAGCAAGATGTCTGTCCTTGGAATCTATTTTGTTCTTCATCCACTCTGAGATGAAAATGTCTGAGGCTGAGGGCTTGAGTGTGCAGCTAACACTCCCCCAAGCATTGCCTTTCTTTAAGACAGTCACCTAGTGTCTTTCAAGCAGAACAGGTATCCCTCTTAAGGGAGGAAATCAGCAGAGTACAAAAAGAGTTCTGCTTGCATTCTTATGAAGCCACTTTCCTGATTTTTGCCACTGCTCACTTGTCTCACCAGGGACCAATGAGATAAGCAGTTATGTCACTCAGGTCCTATCATGAAAGTCTTTTTGATATCCTCCCATCTCCTTTTGGAACTGCAAAAATAACTGGTTGTTATTTTAATTGTGTTTACCTGAGGGTCATACTATGTGCAAGGCAAAGAAGTCATCTCTGATCAATTTTTTATCTCAGATTGTGCTCTCTCCTGTAATCTAACCAAACTCATGAAATCAAGTTATAATGTATACCAGATATTTAACATGTAAGTCTAGTTCTTGACACATACTAGAGAATAACTATTTGTTTAATGAATGTAACACTGCAGTCTCCAACTAATTCTTGTCTCAAGGGATAAATTAAATTCTAACAAAATTATTTTGCCCTCCCTTGTCCCCCTAATGAATGCCAAAGCATCTCTTCTTCCCTGAATTCTCACTTTTCTCAGCTAGAGGTGTGATTTCTTTAGGCTCTTGAAGATCTTCTAACAGGACAGGTTCAGCTTCTTCACCAACAAGAAAATTCCATGAGGCTCAGTGAAACAAAAACAGGCCTTCACCTATAAAATTTAAATAAAAACAAGAAGTAAATATGAATACTGCAGTACTTTATAATAACATTTTCAAGGAAAAACAATGCTCTTAAATTAAACATAGTGTATAACTCTAAAAAATGGCTGTTCTCAACCAAATACATGCATTTTTAGGAAAATTAGGTTAATAAAAAAACAGAAGGAAATGGAAAAAGAGAAAAAAAGGCTTCATGACTTCAGTGTTTCTAAGGTGTCAACCAATCAGCATCAGCCATCCAGGATTCACCACCTACAAACTTAAATATAATTAGATGAAATCTATTTAAAGAGTGTGATATTCAAAAGCAGTTCCTCTTTGTTCAAGCTAATAAAAAAGATTATTAACCATTACCCCAATAAATTTCATTTAAAATACATTAAAAATAAAAAAGAACAGAAATATATGCATGTATTTATGTATGTGTACCACAATGATAAAAAGTTCTTAGGTTGGGTAATGGGATAATGGATTGTTTTATTTAATTTTCTCTATGATAATTTAATTTCAAGTTTTCTATGAAGTAAATGAGTTACTTTCTGTTCAGAAGGGTGCCCATAGGAAATTGATTTTTCTTTGTAGTGTTTCCATTCTTACCTTCCTGAAATTAGTGAGTTTGTCCTGGGTCCAGGCCTCCACTCTCAACTGCAGTACAGAATTTCTTGCATTTATAGCAGGTCTTGCACCATGAAAAATTTATCACTTTACACCATGGGCAGTCCTAATTCCCTGAAATGCAGCACAAGGCAGACATCTTCTGGTGCTGGGATTCTGAAGTTCTTTCACTTTTGGTTTGCTGCTGTTTCTTTGGATTTTCTCTCATACCATGGCAACTGCTGCCTCCCAGGTGGGCCACCTGGGCCTCTGTGGACCTCCTTCCTGGTTGTGGCTTCTGCTGCTCTGCAGGGGAACAGTCCCCTGGGGTCTCTCGGGACTTTCTTCTTGGCTCTGGTTCCTACTGTTGCTCAGCGTAACCACCTTCTGAGGTCTCTTTGGACCTTGTTCCTGGCTGTGACTCCAGCTATCATCAAGGGGGAACATCCTCTGGGGCCTCGCTTTTCCTTCATCCTGGTTAATGCTTCTAATGTCCCCCAAGAGGACTGTACCCTGGAGAATTTCAGGACCTTCCTCCTGGCTGCAGCTCCTCTGGTCCCAGAGTGGGGCCAGGCCCCCATGGAAACCCACTGGAGCCCCCAGGCCAGGAGATAGATCCCCAGAGGAGGCATCTGAATTGGGATTACTCTTGCTTCCATGACTAATGCTGGTGGTGATAGAAGTGGCAAGAATGAGACCCCCAATGGAAATGGTGGGTGAAATGTAAATAAGTAAGGCTTTGGCATTGGTATTGCCATTGGCATTGGTATTGGCAGAGTGGGTTGCATGACTTGGGTGCAGGCACTTTGGGGTCCCAGCACCTAAATGACAGCTGTTGGGGCTAACATCTGGGTGTCAAAATGCAGCATTCTATGCATCCCCATGGGCATATCTCTCTGTTGCTCTGCATTCAGGGGTCATGCTGGGGCCCCAAGCTGTTCAGGTTGAGCTCTAGGCATTATTTCATAGGCCAGCAGGGCGACCTGGACTGACCTCTCGACCTGGAGCAGCTGCCAATGAAACACATCATGCTTATTCAGCTCCTGCTGCAGAGCAGCCTGGTTGAAGTGCACTAGTGAAGCCTTCTCTTCACGCTTCTCCCACAGCCACTGCAGCTTGAAGGCCAGAATCCAAGTGACTGTCTCACACTCCTCCACCTGTTCCTACAGCCACCAGACCTGGGGCACCTGTTGCTCCTGATACCTTGCACCCATATGCACACTCAAGGTCAGATAGCTCCAGGCATAGGCCCTCTTGAGGGCAAGCAGCACCTGAGGGTGGGTTACTACAACCTGAAGCCAATCCTCTACCTCACTCCAGGACCCAGAGCAGAAGGTTGCATAGAAATCTGGGGTGCCTCTGTTCATGAGAACTTCATTGTTGATGAACCTGATCACCTTATTGTGGCAGAACCCACTAGCGTGGTCCCTAAAGTCCACAGCCCTGGCCACTGAGGCCTACCCAACCAACCACCTCACAAGCTATAATTCCTGGTACTCCCATCACCGGTGGGTAAAGGCTGCAGCTGCCAGCAGGTCCACCGTCACCTCTTTGATCAGTTCTAGTTCAGTCCTAGTCCAGTACTGGCCTCCTCCTTGGCCTCTTTCCTCCTTCACTCCTTCATTTTCCTCACAAAGAGTAAAGCAGGCTTCTTCACCACACCAACCCCTACCCATCTACAACATGTCATGTCACAGGGATGACCTATGAGTCACACTGCAAGACCTGCTGGAACTGACTTCCCTCTGCCTATCACCCCTTAAGGAGCTAACAAGCAGGATGGCTATGCTGGATTCTGGAGTGTACCTATAGAACACTTTATTGTTTCTGAGAACTTGAGAAGAACAATATCCTAGCTGGGTAGTAGAGTTGCATAGGTGGTACAGTTTTACTCTTGTCTCAGCTCCATTTCCCATTATTCTCAAGTACTATTTCAAAACTTCAATACAGTCACATCATCTGTACACTTTGCTTCTCACCAAAAACAGATAAACTTAGAGTTCTTTTCATCAAGCATATCCAGTGATTGAGCCATGAGTTAGTTTTCTGAACTCTTCCTATAAATTCACTCTCATGTTTACCTGATCAATTCTGTTCTCAGAGAGTATCTCTCTCCTTTACAATAAATGTGAATTCTGGGAAAACATGTTGAAGTGAGAAACGTCAGCAGATCTCTCTCCTTGAAACAACAATAAGTTAGACATCTAAAACTCAACAAAAAACACCCAAACTGCCCACCAGCACATCTGAGCATGGGATCTGTTCATAAGAGCTACCACAGGTTAGAACTCCAGGTGTTGGGGCAGTGGACTGAGAAAAATAAAAAAGCTATCTCTCTCAGCTGCAAGAGTTCCTTGCAGGAAGAGTGGGAGGAGTGAAGGTACAATGACTCTCCTGATCAGCCCTGCCTGGAAAAGCCCAGACTTTTCTACGCAGCTGTCATCTGGGATCAATCATCAGGGCAGAAAGCAGAAAAACAAAATGGGAGAGCAGAGAAACAACAGTTGATTTTTCCATCCCTGAGGCTAACCTGCCGCCCCCAACCCTCAAACCAGAGGGCCCCTTCATCCATACCCTCCAAGACCGTTCACCATGAAACCCCAGGGGAATGTGAGCAAAAGATGCAGACTGAAGCTACCTCTCTCAGCCTCTAGAGTAACTCACAGAAGGAGGGGGAGGGGAGAAGGTAGTGCGATTTCCCTGAACAGCACTGCCTGGAAGTGCCAGAATTTTTCTATGCAGCCAGCAGCAGGGCTTAGTAATCAGGGCATAAAGCAGAGAAATGGGACTGGACCACAGAAAAACAACAGTTGATTTCTACTGGCCATGGTTGCAAAACTGAAGCTGAGCCACGACCCACAACCCCCAATCCAAGGGCTCCTCCCCGCATTCCCTCCAAGACCAACCACTGTGGAGCCCACGGGGAATCTGAGAAAACATTACCAAAACAGTTGCTAACACTAACAGTAACTGAACCTGAAAGTAGCAATTGTGATTAAAATCTACAAGAAAATCAAAGACGTTAGATTTTATATAAAGCAGGGATCCAAGAGGCTTAGATGCTACCCACTTGAAACCAAAAGAAAAGTACCCTCTTTGCAGCAGGCTAAAGAGAGCCCTTTATATAATAAATCTTCTTTCTGGAAAAACAACAGAATATACTTCCATTAATGCCCAGGCAGAGAAATAGTCGATTAAACACCATGAACAACAAAGTGACAAGATATCTCAGTAAGAAAGAAAAAAATCTCCAGAAAATAGTTTTACAGACATAAAAATATATGGCTTAAGAGACAGAGAATTCAGGATGGTACTTCTGAAAAAACTCAGGATAAGCGGCACCTAAGGGTGGCTCACAACAATCTGAAGCTAATCCTCTACCTCACTGAGTTCTAAAACAAGTAAAATCAACAATTTCAGAAATTGCAAAACCAGCAAGATAAACAGAGCAAGGAGATTGAAAGCCTCAAAAAGAACCAAATAGGATTTCTGAAGATAAAAAAAAAATTACTACAAGAGTTGAAAAAGGAAATAACAAGCTTGGGAAATAGAGTTGACTGAATAGAGGAAAGGATCAGTGATATCAAGACAGAAATCTAGAAAAAAATCAGAAGGAAGAAGAGAGAAACCAAAGAATGAAAAATAATGAAACAGAAATTCAGGAATGAGCTGATACCATCAGGAAATAAAGATAAGAATAATGGGCATTACCAAAGACAAAGAAAAGGAGCAGAGACTACAAAGCATTTTCAAACAAATGGTGGACAAGAAAGTCCCAATCTAAGGAATAAGCTGGAGCTTGGAATTCAAGAAGTCAACAAAACATCCAATTACCTCAACCCAAAAAGACCTTCATCAAGAAACATTGTATTAAAGTTATCAAAAATCAATGAAAAAGGTAGAATTCTCGGGGCAGCCAGGGAAAAGAAGATGGTAACTTATAAATGAAACCCATTAGATTATCATCAGACTTCTCAGCGCAAACCATACAAGCCAGAAAGGAATGGAATCAAATATTTAAACTATTTAGTGAAAGAAACTATCAGGCTAGAATAATGTATTCAGTTAAGCTCTTCTTTAGACTTAAAGGAGAAATTAATATTTTTTCAGACATACAAAAATTGGAATTCTACACTGTGAGGCCTGCACTACAGGAAATACTGAAAGTGATCACTTCAACTAAAACAAAATGGCAAAACAAAAAACATACATAATTAGGAGTAAAGTGACTTGCAAGCAAATCGAAGCAGAGGAGTCCAACTCTTACTAAGAATAGGGCATCATAAGCTTAAATAATAAGAAGAGAATTGTTATAGCAAGATAGTAATGAATGTTCAGCATACATAGAAAGAAATTGAGGTAAAAATGACTGAAGAAGGGGGACTCAAAGATCCAAATTTGCAAAGGCGAAAGGAGATAAGGCACACACAGAAGAAAATGAACAATTGTATATATATAAATATTTTTCTTCACATTTGTAATGGAGTCACACATCATAGAGTCAGAACTGAAGCATATAACAGAAAACAAGAAGAATTAGAAGCAAAACTCCCAAAAGCCAACCAAAATAAAGAAAACAGAAACATAGGGAAAAAAAGCAATGGAAACACTGAGCTACCAGAAAGCAAAAGAAAAATGGCTACAAGAAGACTTCATATTTCAATAATCACCCTAAAAATAAATGGACTAAACTCACCAATAAAATGGCACAGAGTTGCAAAATGAATCGAAAAACAAAACCCAATCATATGCTGCCTCCACAAGACACATCTCAGATCCAAAGGCAAATATACACTCACAGTAAAAGGGTGGAAAATGATATTTCAAGAAAATTGCATTCAGAGAAAAGTGGGAGTGATAATATTAATATCGGACTTCAAAATAAAAAAGGTGAAGAAAGATGCTGAGGGACACTACATAATGATAAAGGGAATCATGCACCAAGAAAACATAACTCTTATTAATATCTATGCTCACAATAATGGAGCCCCAAAATATGTAAAGCAATTACTAATAGAACTAAAGGGAGAAACAGACCAAAACATTATTGCAGTAGGGACCAACTGTCAGATATGGACATATCATCTAAACAGAAAGTCAATAAGAAAATCACATCCTTAAATGACACATTAGACCAACTGGATATAATTGACATTTACAAAGCCTTCTATCCCAAAATAATTGCTTATACATTCTTCTCTAGTGCACATGGAACATTCTCAAGTATTGACCACATACTGGGACACAGAGAAAGCCCCAATAAATATAAGAGTGTTGAAAACATACCAACCATATTCTCTGATCATAATGCTTTGAAAGTAGACATTAACTGCAAAAAGAACTCAGGAAAAAAAAACAAAAATACATGGAGATTAAAGAATATGCTAATAAAGAATAACTGGGTCAGAGAAGAAATAAAAAGATCAAGAGATACATAGAAATGAATGATAATGATAGTACAACATATCAAAATTTTTGGGATATAGCAAATGTGGTCATAAGAGGAAAGTTCATATCATTACAGGCTCATCTCCAAAAACAAAACCAAGCCCAGCTAAACAACCTAATGCTTCATCGTTAAAAAAAACAAAAAAAAAACAAAAAAAAAACAGAAAAAAAAGAACAAATAAGACCTAAAGTTAGCAGAAGAAAATAAATAATCAAAATTAGAGCAGGAAAAAATGAAATTGTAAAGAAAAAAAATATAAAAGAATTAATGCAACAAAGAGCTTTGTTTGAGAAGGTTAATAAAATTGACAAACCCCTGGATAGATTCACTAAAGAAAAGACAAAAGATACAAAGAAACAAAATCAGAGATGAAAGAGGAGAAATTATGACTGACATCACAGAAATACAAAGGATCATGCAAAAATACTATGAAAAAGTATATAACATCAAATTTAATAACCTAGAAGAAATGGACTAGTACTTAGAAAAATGCACTCTTTCTATACTAAATCAAGAAGAACTGAAAAATCTAAATAGACCAATCTGCAGTATGGAAATTGAAACAATCATCAAAAACCTACTGAAAAGTAAAAGCCCAGGACTAGATGGCTTCACCAGTGAATTCTACCAAATATTCAAAGAAGATTTAATACCTATTCTCCTCAAACTCTACCAAAATATCGAAGAGAAGGCAACACTTCCCAACTCATTTTATGAGGCCAATATTACTCTGATACCAAAACCTGGTAAAGATAACACAAAAAAAAAGGAAACTACAGAACAATATTTCTCATGAACACAGATGCAAAAATCCTAAATAAGATACTAGTTAACCAAATGCAGCAACATAATAAAAAGATTATACACCAGGATCAAGTGGGCTTCATCCCAGGGGCACAGGGGTGGTTCAACATACATAAATTGATTAATGTGATACACCACATAAACAAACTAAAAATAAGAATTATATGATCTTATCAATCGATGCAGAAAAAGTCTTTGACAAGATAAAATATACATTTATGATCAAAACACCAAAATTAGAATAGAAGGAAAATAACTTAACATAATAAAGACCATATATGACAAACCCTCAACCAACATTATACTTAATGGTGAAAAACTAAAAACCTTCCCTCTAAGATCAGGAACAAGGCAAGGCAAAGCTGTCCACTATTGCCACTATTATTCAATACAACGTTGGAAGTCCTAGTGAGTGCAATCAGACAAGAGAAATATATAAAAGGCATCCAAGATATAAAAGGAATGAAGAAGTCAAATTGCGACTATTTGCAGATGACATGATTCTCTAAACAGACAGCCTAAAGACTCCACAAGAATACTACTAGAAATAAGCAAATACAGTAAAGTCTCTGGATACAAAATCAACGTTGAGAAATCCATAGGGTTCCAATACTCTAATAATTAAGTGTCAGAAAAAAAGTGGAAAAAATAATTCCCTTTGCAATTGCAACAAAAAAAAATACTTGGGAATAAATTTAACGAAACATGTTAAGAACCTATATAATTAAAACTACAAGACCCTATTAAAAGAAATCAAAGAAGATACAAAGAAATGGAGATAATTTGTGTTCTTGGATTGGAAGAATCAACATAGTTAAAATGATCATATTGCCTAAAGCATTATACAGATTTAATGCAATCCCCATCAAAATACCATCAGCATTTTTTAAAGAAATTTTAAAAAATCATCAGATTTGAAGGGAAGCACAAAAGACACTGAATTGCCAAAGCCATCCTAAGACAAAAGAATTAAGCTGGAGGCATCACTCTGCCCAACTTCAAATTATACTACAATGCAACAGTTATCAAAACGGCATGGTCTTGGCAGCAAAACAGACACACGGACCAGTGGAACTGAGTCAATAATCCACAAGTAAACCCATATTTATTTGGGCAAGTAATTTTTAACCAAAAATCCAAAAACACACAGTGGAGAAGGGAAAGCCTCTTCAAAATGGTGCTGGGAAAACTGGAAGGTCACCTGCAAAAGAATGAAACTAGGCTGTTGTCCATCACCACACATCAAAATTAATTTAAAATGGATTAAGGACCTGAATATAAAAACCAGAAACAATAAAATGTATGGAAGAAAACATAGAAACTAAACTCAAGGACCTTGGACTTAAAAAGATTTTATGAATTTGACCTTAAAGGCAAGGGAAGTAAGAGCAAAAAATAAATGAATGGGACTACATCAAACTAAAAAGTTTTAGCTCAGCAAAATAAATAGTCAACAAGGTAAAGAGACAACCATCCAAATGGGAAAGCATATTTGCAATCAATACCTCCAATAAGGGCCTAATATCCAAAATATACAAAGAACTCATATGACTCAATAACAACAAATAACAAATGATCTAATCAAAAAATGGGCAGAGGATCTGAATAGACACTTCTCCCTAGAGGATATACAAATGGCTTACAAACATATGAATAGATGCTCAACATCGCTAGCTATTAGAGAAATGAAAATTAAAACCACAATGATATACCATCTCACATCTGTTAGAATAGCTATAATCGACAGGACAAGTAATAACAAATGCTGGAGAGGATGCGGAGAGAAAGAAACCCTCATACACTGCTGGTGGGACTGCAAATTGGTACAGCCACTATGGAAAACAGTATGGAGATTTCTCAAAAAACAAAGAATTGATCTACAAACATGATCCAGCAATCCCTCTACTGGATATTTACCCTAAAGACTTGAAAAGCCATATCCAAAAGATATTTGCACACTGATGTCCATAGCAGCATTATTCACAGTGGCCAGGATATGGAAGCAACCAAAGTGTCCTACGATAGATGATAGGCTAAAGAAGCAGCAGTGCATATATAAAATGGAATATTACTTGGCCATAAGAAGAGGTGAAAAACTGTCATATGTGACAACATGGATGGAACTCAAGATAATCATGCTAAGTGAAATAAGCCAGACTGAAAAAGTAGAAAATCACATGATATCACTTAAATGTGGGATATAAACCTAAAAGCAACAAATGAACAGGACAAACAGAGACTCAGAAACATGGACAATGGACTAGTGGTTACCAGAGGGTAGGGGGTAGTGGAAGATGTGAGAGGCGGATGGAATAAAGGGGATCAAATATAGGGGGAGGGAGCGTGAAGTGGGTAAAAGGGATCAAATATATGTAGCTAAAAGAAACTGGACTTTCAGTGGTAATCACACAATAGAATATATAGATGTCAAATTTTAATGTACACTGAAAATGATATAATTGTATTAACCAATGTTACTCCAATAAACTTAATAAAAATAAACTAACTAACCAACTAACTACCTAAATGATCTAACATGATCTGGATTTTCACTATGGGAAATGCTAAAGGAATCCTTCAGGCTACACTAAATGATAACCAGAATCCATACAAAGAAATAAAACACATTCTAAAGGAAACTACATAGGTAAATACAAAAGACAATATTAATGTATTTTTAACTCTTATTTTTAATATATGATTCAAAAGATGACTGCATACAACAATGCAAATCAGTCTTCATTGACACACAACATATAGAGATGTAATTTCTGGCAATAACATAATGAGGGCATAGCTATATAGGAGCAAAGATTTTGTATACTATTGAATTTAAGTTTGTATTCATCTAAAACATACTGATATAAATTAACATGTTGTAATCCCCAGAAAAACTACTAAGAAAATAACTAAAAAGTATATACATAATAGGAAAGGAGTAGGTAATCAAAATGGTACACCACACACACACACACAAAAAAAAAATCAATGAAACACAAAAGGCAGCAACTGAGAAATTGAGATGGAATGGAAGATATAAGACATATTAGAAAACAAATAACAAAATATCAGAAGTTCTTCCTTATCAGGAATTATACTAATGCAGATAGACTAAACTCGGGTTAACAGGCAAATTGGCATAATGGGTAATTTTTTAAAAAACATAATCCAAATACATGTTGTGTACAAGAATATATTTTAGATTCAGAGATATAAATTGGTTGCAAGTAAAAAAAATGGAAAAAGCTATCTCATACAAATAGTAACTAACTGAGACCTAGAGTAGCTCTACAAATATCAAAGTTGACTTTAAGACAAAAATCGTTACAGAAAAAAGGAGGATATTATATAATGTTAAAATGGGTCAATCCATCAAGATATATCAATTATAAATATATATACATTTTGCATATACACCTAAAAAACAAAGTCCAAAATATAAGCCAAAAATAGAAATGAGAGAAGATAGAGGCTATTCCACAGTAATAGAGACTTCAATACTCCATTTTCCATAATTAATAGAAAGACTTGACAGATCAATAAGAAAATATAAGGCCAACACCATAAACCAAATAAATCTAACAAATATCTACAGAACAATCAACCCCAAAACGGCACATTACATATTCTTCTCAAGAGCACATGAAAGATTCTAAAAGATAGGCCATATGTTAGGCCATAAAAAAAAGTATTAAACATTTACAAAGATTGAAATTATATTAAGTATGTCCTCTGACCACAATGAAATAAAATTAGAAATCAATAACAGAAGAAAACTTGCAAAATATAAAAATTTGTGAAAATGAAACAACAAACACTATCAAATAACCATTGAGTCAAAGAAAAGAAAATCAAGGGAAATTAGAAAATAAATTGAGATTAATGGAAACACAACACAACATAGCAAACTAATGAGATTCAGTGAAAGCAGTGCTCAGACAGAAATTTATAGCTACAAGTGCCTATATTAAAAAAAAAGAAACATACATATATTATATTAATAATGTAGCTACCCACCTTAAGGAATTAGAAAAGAAGAGAAAACTAAACCCAAAGAAAGCAGAAGAAAACAAATTAGATAAAAATTAGAATGTAGATAAACAACATAGAGAAGAGAAAAACAATATAAAAAATTAACTAAATCCAAAAGTTGATTCTTTGGAAATATGAACAAAATTGACAAATTGTTAAGAAGATTGTTCAATAAAAAAAAAGATTTATATTACTAAAATCTGGAATGAAAGTGAGACATTTACTACTGAGCTTACAGAAATAAAATAGATTATAAGAGAATACTATGAAAGATAACATGCCAACAAATTAGATACTAGATGAAACAGACAAATTTCTACAAACACACAAACTATCAAAACAGATTGAAGAAGAAATAGAAAATTTGAACAGATTACCACCAATGAAATAGAATCAATAATCAAAAACCTCTCAAAAAACAAAAGTCTAAGACTAGATGGCTTCATAGGCAAATTTTACCAAGCATTCAAAGAATTGACACCTATTCCTCTCAAAAAATACCAAAAAATTTAAGAAGAGGGAAGGCTCCCTTACTCTTTTTATGAGCCCACTATAACCTTGATTCCGAAACCAGAAAAAGACATTGCAAAAAAAAAGACTATTAGCTGATATCTCTTATGAACATTGATGCAAAAATCTTCAACTAAATATTAGCAAACTGAATTCAGCAATACATTTAAAATATCATACACCATGATCAAGTTGGATTTATTCCTGGGATGCAAGTTTGGTACAATTTCTGCAAATCAGTTAATGTGATACACCACATTAACAAATTGAAATATAAAAACTGTATGATTGTATCAATAGATGCAGAAAAAATTATTCAACAAAATGCAGCACCCATTTATGATTTAAAAAAAAACTCTCAGCAAAGTGGGAATAGAGGGAACATAGCTCAACATAATAAAGGCTATATATGACAAACTTACAGCTAACATCATACTCAATGGGGAAAGGCTAAAAACATTTTTCTTAAGATCAGGAACAAGACAAGGATGCCCACTTTCATCACCCCTCTTCAACATTGTATTGGAAATCTTAGCCACAGCAATCAAACGAAAAAAGGAAATAAAAGGTATCCAAATTAGAAAGGAAGAAGCAAAACTCTCATTGTTTGCCAATGACATGATACTATATAGAGAGAACACTAAAGATACCACCAAAAAAGAAAAAACTGTTAGAACTGATCAATGAATTCGGTAAAGCAGCAGGTTACAAAATAAATATTCAGAAGTCAGTGGCGTTTTTATACACCAATGATGAACTTTCGAAAAGAGAAATTAAGAAAACAATTCCATTTACAACTGTGTCAAAAACTATAAAATACCTAGAAATCAAATTAACCAAGGAGGTAAAAGACCTGTTCTCAGAAAATTATAAGTCAGAGAGATAGAACAAATAATCCTAAAATTTATATAGAACCATAAAAGACCCCAAATAGCTATAGCAATCTTGAGAAAGAAGAACAAAGTTGGAGGTATCACACTACGTGATGTCAAACTATACTATAAGCCTACAGTAATCAAAATAGCATGGTATGGGTATAAAAACAGATACATTGATCAATGGAACAGAATAGAGAGCCCAGAAATAAATCCATACCTGCCTTCTCACTTAATATATGATAAAGGAGATAAGAATATACCCTGGGGGCAAAGACAGTCTCTTCAATAAATGGTGTTGGAACAGATACATGCAAAAAAAAAACTGTACCACCTTCTTACACCATATTCAATAATAGACTCAAATGGATTAAAGACTTAAATGTAAGACCCGAAACCATAAAACTTTTAGAAGAAAACATTGGCAGTAAACTCTCTTATATTGCCAATAGTAATTTCTTTTCAGATATATCTCCCTAGGCAAGGGGAACAAAAGAAAAAATAAGCAAATATAACTACATTAAACTAAAAAGCTTTTGTACAGCAAAGGAAACCATCAACAAAACAAAAAGAGAACTGACTGGCAGAAGATATTTACTATTTATATATCTGATAAGAGGTTAATATCCAAAATATATAAAGAACTCATACAACTCAATAACAACAACAAAACAATCCAATTAAAAAATGAGCAGAGCACCTGAATGGATACTTCTCCAAAGAGGAAATACAGATCGCCAACAGACATATGAAAAGATGCTCAAGGTCACTAATCATCAGAATGTCAGAATGGCTATCATCAATAAATCAAAGGACAACAAGAGTTGCTGAGGATGCAGAGAAAAGGGAATCCTCATACATTATTGGTAAGATTGCAAATTGGTACAACCGCTATAGAAAACAGTCTGGAGGTTTCTCAAAAACTTAAAAATGGATATACCTTTTGACCCAGCAATTGCACTTCTGGGTATTTAGCCAAGTAAAACCAAAACAATAATTTATAAAGATCTATGTACTCCTTTATTCGTGGCAGCACAATTTACAATAGCCAAGATATACCCATCAACAGATGATTGGATAAAGAAGTTATGGTTTATATGTACAATGGGATTTTATTCAGCCATTTAAAAAATTAAATCCTACCATTTGTAATGACATGAATGGACCTAGATGTTATTACACTGAGCAAAATATGTCAGAGAAAGATAAATACCATATGATTTCACTTATATGTGAAATCTAAGGAATAAAAAGAACAAACTAATCAAAAACAGACACACAAATACAGAGGACAATTTGGTGATGGACAGAAGGAATGAGTGGTTGGGGAGCTGGAGGAATGGAGTGAAGGGTTAAAGAAGTACAAATTACTAGTTGATATATGGTCACAGGTATGGAGAGCACAGCATAGGGATTGCAGTAGCCATTAATATATTGGCCAGATGGAAAACCAGAGGAGAGAAGGAGTAATTAGGAGAATGTTTTATAAACTATATAAATGTCTAATTGATGTACTGTATACGTGAAACTAATTAAAATTAATTAATTAATTTTTAAAAAGATAGACATGAAGATCAATGAGATAGAATTGAGAGTTCAGAAATAAATCCATGCATCTATGGTCAATTGATTTTCGACAAGGGCACCAAGACCATTCAATGGGGAAAAGAATAGTCTTTTCAATAAATGGTTCTGAAATAACTGGATGTCCACATGTAAAAGAATGAAAGTATACTATTACTTTAGCCCATATACAAAAATTAACTCAATTTTTATTTTGTTGATTACTGCTCCTTGTTCTGAGTTGTTGTTTTAGTCACTTTTCAAAATTATTTTTGTAAAGTCTCTATTTTTTATCATATGTGGCCACTGAAGTCTGTTTTCCACAGGCTTAGGGGTCAGTTAGTGTATTAAGAGTATCTATAAATACCTGAAGCCCAAAAATATTTTTTTAAAAAGAATTTTAAACTCTAACCTCTCTTTGAAGATTGCCTCTGTTGGAACACTCCTTTCAATACTTAGCCAAGTCCATTTGCAACACTGCCTTTACCTTTACTTCCTGCTTGTGCAGAGGCTGAAGGTCAGCCAGAGGTGAAAGTTGAGGATCTTCTCTAAGGATTAGGCCTTTACTGAGCATGTGTCCTGTCTTGGGCATATGCATTGCCTTTTCAATTTTCTGATCTATACAGATTTCGAAAGCACTCATTCCACACATAGGTCCTTTCCCAAACTGTTTCTTTCCAAGCTTTCTGATCCGTCTCTTACTTGTCCTATTATCCCTTGCCCCAGGCTGCTATGACAAATCAATACTTTTTCCTTTAAGTGCTTTTTTTCATTTTTTTTAATTTTTATGGTGACATTGGTTAATGAAATCCTATAAGTTTCAGCTGTATATGAGTTTTCAAATGCTTTTAGCAAATGTCACCTGAGAAGGTCCCCAGAACTGAGAATGCTCTGAGTTGGGTGAAACAAAGGCAAACCCAGTCCTTCAGGGAGCCAGTAAATAGATGGAAATACACAATCACAATTCTTTGAGAATAAGGTCTGTATTGCTCTTTCAGGTACTTGGCAGCCTGCACCAGGCTTCATTTCCACCTGCCATGTGGTATGTGGGGAAGGGTAGATAGACAGTTGCAGCAACTTCTTTCTTCATTAAGCTTTCCCTTGGTTGTTGTTTGTTTTTGACTAGATTTCAGAGTTCTGCAAAAGTAGATTCTGACACTTTTTGCTAGCTCATTAGTTGCTTTAATGGAGGGATGGAGCCCTGAGGTTTTCTACTCTGCCATTTTTGGTATAAAGAAAGCAATCATACCAAAAGCCATTAATATTTCAAATAAGATTAATTTTATCTCCTTGTAATCTCTCACTTGTCCTTCCAGCTCAGCCATCACCTCCTCCAGGAACTTTCCCAACGACTCCACAACCAATACTGTAATTCATTTTTTATTCTTCTTTCTCACCAACTGGACTTAGTCTCTTGAGAGCAGAGACCATATCCTTTTATTTCAGGATCTCTAGCACCTAACACAGTCTCAGTTACATGATACAGTTTATAAATGCCAAAGGAAGGATACAACAGAATAATGGAAGATAAAGGAAAAGGAAAAAAAGAGGAAGAAACAGAGACTATTCCATGATTTCTATAATCCTGGTTAAAATTCAGACTGAAATCTATAAAGGATTATTCTTGTCATGGTTTCAAGCCAAGGAAAAGTAACTTTTTTTAAAGACACACACATCCCTAAAGAAAAAATTTCACCATATCCAAACTGATACTTTTATATTTGGGGGAAGTGCTCTCATACAATGTTAAACTTTATGACAACTTCAAACTGTTTCTAAATTAATGTAACAACACTTCATAAATGCCAAGGTGTGTTAAAGTTATCAGTATTAATTTTAAGATACTTTTGACTCTCAAGACATGTTTGAAATTAATGTCCACTGTACTGAAACAGGAAGGTGATATATAATGGCCTATAAAGTGAGATTTTAGAAGTAACCTAACTGATTTATCATCCTTGACGAAACAATGATAATATCACAAATACCACCACACTTTACTTTGCAAATGTGCAAGTTTGCAAAGTGTGAATGCACGTTTAGAAGAGAATAGAACAATTCAATTGCATAAATTAATCAGTCTGAGAAACCACATTAGAAACATAGCTAATTTTTACATGATTTTCAGTAAGTCCGTATACTTTCAATTTTAGTATAATCTCTATCATAAAGCTTTCATAACAACTTTAAATGATAATCATTGATGATAAAGGAAGGAAAATAACAGTTTAAAGTTCACCATCTTAGTATGTATCTACGTTTATGCAGATTTAATCTCCCAAGAATCAAAGGTGGTAAATAGAATGGAGAAAGAGCATATACAGTAAATATAAGCTATATATGCTGAGTACTAAGGAACAATTTTATATTGCTTTAGGAAAATTACATCTTTAATTACATATGCTTTCTTTTCTTGTACTTTGCAACCACGGTGACCTCTGCAATATAGCTTCCCAGCAGATGCCAAAAGAAAAGAGGAGGCACTGGGGCAGCTCATCTCAGAAATACCAGGGTCACGTTCCCTGATTCCTTTTCTCATGTGAGCAAAATACATGGGTAGGAAACCATAGTAGCTCATCAACACAAGTGTTAGCATAGCTGAACACAATGTCACATTGTAAGTAAATATAGCTTACAATCAATTTCATCTGACCCATATTGACAACATGCATAGTTATTATTGTGTGTATGGTAAAATTAGCTATGAAGAGTAAGCAAATAGTATAAATTTATTTTATACAAACTGGATTTTTGTATTTCCTTTCACCATGTTAGTTCTCAAGTATCTATAGATAATATCACTCTTAAGCATTTTCACTGAAGTCATTCGCAATTTTAAGTCTTCTTACCCCCGCTCCCACCACAAAAACACACTCATACATACAATCTCTTACATATGCTCACATTCCAAGGTGCCCTGGGAAACTCAGGAAAATAGGGACTCTGTGACAATGAACTCCAGCCAACTAACTAGCTGGCAGGACATGCTTGGATCACGACACTTGGAGGGGAAGGTGAGGACAGATGAGTCATCATCCAAGTGCTAAGGTGTGAAACAAAGAGGAATGGGGCAGAAGGTAGGGGGCTGAAGAAGGAGGGAAGAACCAAGTAGGTGGCAGATTTGCGAGTAGCTAGTTAACTCAGGACAAGCATAGACTGACTGGTACAGAAAAACTGAGGACACAGAATTTGAGAAAAATTACTGGACTATTACTGGGAGAAATTGACAGTCCTTTTGCCTTAGCAGTACTTAGAAATAGTTTACCAATAGTGACACTTCAAAAATATAAGCATTTGTTCTAGTGTAAAATAACTACTGCTCTGGTTTTGATCTGATGGCAAGGAGAAGATTTTTGAGGGCACTGGGTACCTAATGGTCAGTAGACTGATGATTGAACAAACAGGAAGAGGTGAAGTCAATTTTGGTTTTCGCTGGTGAGTGTAGTATCGACAAGCTCAACCCCATGCTATTCCACAGCCTATTTTTGAAATGTCACTTAAGATATCCCTGTAATTTTTTCATAACTTTTTTGAGCCATGGTCAATTGTCTGCATTTTGCTATGAAAAAAGGAATGGGCAGCAGGGAGAGCCAGTAGGACTTTATCAAATCTTCCAATCTGAGAAGGACAGGCCAATAAAGTCATTGATAGAAAAAAAATCTGTTATTTTTCCAGATGTGCCTCAAGGCTGAGAAGAGAGGATGCCAGTGCCTGGATTCCACACTCTGGTAATGGCCTACTCTTCACAAGGCAGTGGCTAGGAAGACAGCATACCAGAAGGTGCCACCTCTTTTTCTGGAAATTTGGGATTAGAGCATAGAAGAACCCAGATCATACAGTGCCTTGTGCTAGGTAAGGGTACTCATTACCCACTACTCTAATAAACACTAATTTATATAAATGCTTTAGGAAAGATAGACATTGTACCCAAGAGCAACACAATGAGAAGGTAACATTTTGGCCCTGTTCTCTCTGTCCACAGGCACACTCAGCATTGTGCCTTCATCAGAGGTGCTTTTGCTCTGAAGTGTCATATGTCATCTCTCTGTGGAATGCATCTTTTTCTATCTGCCCTTAGTGACTCACAATTGAATGAATGCTTTTGACACTTTCTTGCTGGTAATAACAGTTATGCTTTAGGAAGTGACTGTGGTAATTATGCAAAAAAAGTATTACCTATTTTTTGTATAATCTTCAAAACAACTTCATGAGTTATATGTACAATTCATGAAGATTAAGTAATTTGCCCAAAATTACACAGCTAGGAAGTGGTGGATTTAACATTTTTGTAAACACTTTGCATACTTGCTTTAGATCTTTTTTTAAAGAAATTTAATGTTAGTGATACAGTTAAAGCTCTCCTCCATCACATTTTCTCCCTCTCTCCTTTCCTCCTTCCTTCTCCAACATGAACCCAGGGTTCAGGTATATCTTCCTGTATATGCTTTTATAAATGTGTATTTATCCATAAAAATATATAGTATTAGCTCTGTGATAAATGACATCAACTTTTGCCAAACTTCATTTTTCATTTTACATGATGTTTTCTAAATCTTTCTATATTGATAATTGTAAATTAGTTTATTCATTTTAACTGCTGTTTAAGAGTTTATTTTATGAATGTGCACTTTCCAGTTTTTCACCACTAGCAACAGTTGTGATTAACAACATTATATATGCATCTTCTGGTGTACATACTTATAAGTTGGAGTTTTCCCTGTTCGTGCATCTCCAATTTTATGATATATTGTTAAATTGTTGTCTATGGCCATGCTACCATGAATAAGCTTGATCCTGTCTGATCTCGGAAGCTAAGCAAGGTCAGGCCTGGTTAGTACTTGGTTTGGAGACCACCTAGGAAGACCAGGTGCTGTAGACATAAAAGATTTAAAAAAAAATAAGAGATTGTAAGCTGACAAGTTTCTTGCAATCTGTGAGGTCAACCAAGGGTTGCCTCGCCTAAATTTTTTTTTTAAATAAATTGTTCTCCAGAATGATATTACCAGTTTAAAAATAAATTGTTCTTCAGAGTGATCTTACCAGTTTATACTTCAGTCTGATTACAAATACAGAATTTCTGCATTCTGGAACTTTCTGAACAGAGTCATCTTAAATATAATAGCACAGCTGAGACAATTGCTGCTCAAGAAAGATAACACAAGATGGTAGTTCCCAAACCTAAATATTCATCAGAATCACCCAAAGCACTTATAGAATGCATATTTCCAGGCATGGCCTCTGACAAAATCCTCCCTAAGTGATCCTGATGCAGTAAATGTGTGAACCACAGTTTGCAGATCACTAGTCTCAGCTACATTCTGACCATACTTTATTCCAGATTTTTCTCATCTTTAACTATATGTGAATTTAGACTAAGAGAAAGCAACATACATGGATGCATTCGCTGCTACCTTTTACATGATACCATAGAATCTGTGCTTGACTTTTACTATGGGCTGTCATACAAGAATCATATAAGAATTGGGAGGGAGGAGGTTTGAAATTATGTAATTCTATTTTATTCTGCTTTTTCTGTGTTAAGATTCCTAATTAAATTAAGAAAAAGTAGTCTTTTTAGCTGCCAATAATTCACCATTAATAGCCAGACAAGGAAAGGGAACAAACTTTATGGTGTAAACTTTTAAAAGAGAGAACCACAGAAAAAAAATTCTGGTGTTAACAAAAACCTGACAACTTTTACTAATTTTATTCAATTATAAAGGTGTGGCCTACAAAAGCGAGTAAAAGTAAAATTGCCTAATTTTTCATCAGTCCATTTTGGTAAGTAATATTTTTCTAGAAATTTTCTAACTTCATCTAAAGTTTCCAATAATTTAAGGAACACATGAGACACTATTAGGGATTCAAATATCCATCTGATTGGCATAACTGAAGACAATCAAGATGTTGAACAATTGTTTGAAGAAATAAGGATGGAAAATTTCCCTAACCTGGTGAAGGAAATGTACATAAAAACCCAGGAAACTCAGAGAATTCTAAAAATCAGGGGTCCAAAGAGGCCCACACCAAGACACATCATAATTAAAATGCCAAAGGTTAAATACAAAGAAAGAATATTAAAAGCAGCAAGAGGAAAACAGATAGTTACTTATAAGGGAAAAGGTGATAAACACAATATAATATACAGATGTCAAATTGTAATGTACACCTGAAAATTATATAATTATATTAAACAATGTTACCCTAATAAACTTAATTTTTAAAAAGTTTTCAAAAAATGTAAGACTGGCAGCTGATTTCTCAAAAGAAACTATGCAGGACAGAAGGGCGTAGCAAAAAAATATTCAACAGGATGAGGACCCAGGATCTACAACCAAGGATACTTTATCCAGCAAAGCTATCATTTAGAGTTGAAGGACAGATAAAGAGCTTCTTAGACAAAAATAAACTAAATGAATTTATCACCACTAAGCCATTATTACAGGGAATGTTGGAGGGACTTTTTTAAGTTTAAGAAGACAAAACATGTATCAAAAAAATAAAGAAAGAATGATAACAACTACATTCCTACCAATAAGTACATCAAATGGAAAAGAATTAAGTGCTCCAACTAAAAGAGTAGATGAATAGAAAGGAAAGCAAGACTCCTATATGTTGCCTATAAAAGACTCACTTCAGAATAAAAGACATAGACTAAAAAGAAGAGGATTGAAAAAGATGTTGCTTTGATGGACCTAGAAGGTATTTAAATCATATAGAGAAAGATAAACACTATATGATTTCACTTACATGTAAAATCTAAGGTATAAAAAGAACAAACTAATCAAAAACACACTCACAAATATAGTGAACAATTTGGTGATAGAAAGATGAGAAGGGGAGTTTGAGGAGCTGAGAGAATGGGGTAAAGGATTAAAGAAGTACAAATTAGTAGCTGATGGGTGGTCACAGGGATGGGGAGCATGGCATACAGAATGTAATTAGCATTAATACTTTGGTTAGATGGAGGATCAGGGGAGGGAGGTAGCAATTGGAGGATCATTTTATGAACTATATAGATGTCTAACCAATGTACTGTATACTTGAAACTAATTAAAATAAATAATTTTTTTTAAATTACATTCTGTAGCTTTTCATACAATATTCTATTTCTTTTTATCAGCTCAAATTTGTTCATTGTACAATCTGAGCAACAAAATAACAGTAACAATGGATTATAACACAGAGAATAAAGCATATCCAGGAGTCCATACTGATAAAAATAATTGAATATATAAATAGGGAGAAGAAAGAAATCTCCTATGCAAAAAAAAAAATTAAAATAAATTATTGTAAATACTCCACCCTAAAAGGTGAGCACAACTTCCTACTTCTTGAGTGTGGGCTGGACTTAATGGGAAAGGTGATCACAACTCCCTACTCCTTGAGTGTGGGCTGGACTTAATGGCTCGATTCCAAAAAATAGAATATGGAAAGGAGAAAATAGTAATTTCACAATGGAAAAACCTAGCAGACACTATCTTAACCAAGTGATCAGAGTGACAGGTCATATTGAAATCACTTACTCCTTGATATGATCCAATGACATGGGTACTTCACCTCTATGGTATTCTTTCAAAAACCCATAACTCCAGAGAAATCGTGGGATTTTAATCATGGAGAAAAAAAATCACATCAAACCCAAATTGAGGGACATTAAGAGAAGGAAAAGACAAGCCACTTGTAATACATATATATATAATAACAGACTCAAAGTCAGACTATAAAGAGAAATACAAATCGACAAGAAAAAGACAAACAACCCAATTTTTTAAAAAGCACTTCACAAAAATATGGAATAATTATTTTACAAAAAGGAAAGTCAAATGACCATTAAACATGTAAAAATACATTCCATATCATTATTCATCAAGGAAATGCAAATTGAAACAACAGCAAGATACCACTAAATGCCTATTAAGATGGCTGAAATTTAAAAGGCTGACATGACAATACCAAGTGTTTGCAAGAATGTGCAGCAACCAAAACTCTCATACATTGCTTATAGGTATGTTAATCAATCCAATCACTTCAAAAAACTGGTAATTTCTTTTAAAGTTTAATACTAGCCTACCCCCTGACCCAGTAATTCCATTCTTAAGGTACATATTCAAGATAATTGAGTACATATGCCCTTCAGAAGACATGAACAAGAACATTAATAGCAGCTTTACTTACAATAGCCACAAACTAGAAACAAGTAAAATATTCATCAATTGTAGAATGAACTGTGGTATTTTCATACAATGGAATATGAGCAGCAGCAATAAAAGAGAACAATCTATTGCTACATATAAAATCACGGTTGGATTTTGCGCACATAATAATGAACTAAAGAAGCCAGAAACAAGAATACTTTTGGTATGATTCCATTTATATGAAGTTCAAAAATAGGTAAAAAAAAAAAAAATAGCCACAAGTTTTTTGGCAGCTTCTGTTATCAAGAGGTAGAGTTTAATTCTCCACTCCTGGAATCTATGATAGCCCTGAGACTTGTTTTGACCAGAAGAATGCAGTGGGGATGACATTGTACAACTTCTGGGCAATTTGCTGTTGCTTTCTTGCTTCTCTGAGATCTCTATATAAAGCAACCCAGTCTACCCTCTTCGAGGATTAAATACCAACATGAAGAGAGAGGCTCAACTGACAGCCAGTGCCAACCACCAGACACATATATGAGACCAATTTGGACCATCCAGCCCCAGCCAAGCTGCCAAATTACTGCAACCAAACGAGTAACCACAGATGAGACCAGTAGAACTGCTTAGCTGGGCTTAGTCAAAATTCTAACCCATAGAATTATGAGCAAATAAAATGGTTTTTATTTTAAGCTACCATGTTTTAGAGCAATTTGTAATAGATAACTATTACAATGACAGAAGTGAGAATTACCTCTGGATGGTTGATGTTGACTGAGAAGGAATATGTGAGAGCCTTTTGAGGAACTAGATATATTTTATATTTTCATCTGAGTAGTGGTTACACTTATATACATTTACACACTACACAGGTATATATTTATCTAAAAATTAATCAATCTGTACACTTAAGAATTGGGCATTTTTTGTATGTTATACATCAACAATTTGTTTAAAGGCAAGGTCTAATTTTTTTTGGTGCTCTCTGAGTGTGGTAGGCAGAATAATGCCCCCAAGGATGTCCTAATCTTTAGAACCTGTGAATACAATAAATTACCTAGAAAGGGATAATTAATGTTCCAGATGAAATTAAGGTTGCTAATCAGCAGATAGGGAGATTATCCTAGATTTTTCAGGTGGACCTATTGTCCTTAAAAGTGGATGCAGGAGGCAGAAGAGTAGAGTCAGAGGGAGCTTTGACTACAGAAGAATGATCAGAAAAATTATTTTGAAGGTGAAAAGGGAACCACAAGCTAAGGAATGCAGGCAGCCTCTAGAAGCTGGGGAAAACAAGGAAATGAATTCTCTCCTAGCGTCTTCAGAAGGAACTATCCCTGCCAACATCTTGATTTTAGCCCTGTGGAACCCAGTTCAAACTTCTGGATTATAAAACTGTAAAATAATAAATGAGTTGTTTGAAGCTACTAAATGGTAATGGTAATTTCTTACAGCTGTAATAGGAAATAAAAAAAACTGACCTTAGTGGATCTTGTTATAGCTCTTAGTGACCAATAATTTTATTTCACACCCAATTACTTCCTCAGGTAGTAAGGCAGCCCTAGATGGATAAGGACAAAAACAGTCCTTTTGTGCAAAGCCTCCAAAAACCAAGACCATCATCCAGGGTTGGATTCAGGGGTGTATAACTTATGCAGTTGCACAAGGACTTATGCTTAGAAGGGCCCCACCCTTTGTTTAATACTTTGCTATCTCTGCCTTGAAATTCTTAAATTTTTAAGAAGAAGCCCCACTTTGTCATTTTGCACTGAGCGTCACAAATTATATTGTCAGTCCTGCCACCATCCCCTGCATTCTTCTTTATTCAGCACTAGTGCCAGCCCACCAGACAAGACTTTTTAAATTGTTGGTAATTTTGTTTCCTGTATCTTATCATCCTTTCCTGCCATTAGGCCTTGAAAAGGGCAAGTCTCTATACATTGATCCTCCTGCCTCCAAATCTCAGAACAAAGGGGTTGGACATTGAAATCTCTTCTCTCTCTGTACTCTCATGGTGACTGGCCCACCTTCACTTCAGACTTCTGTACATCTGTCTGGTAAACATCTGTATAACTGAGATGGCCTCTCAAAGACCTAATCCCAGGATTCCCTTTGACTGAAGGTATGAAGAGTGACTGGCAGTTCCTCTCTCTGAAGAGGAAAAAATATAATTATCTCAGATAGGACACCTTACTACATGTAGAACACTAGTGCCAAGGGATATTAATAAGTGTTACAAGAAAGAAGAGTTATGTGGCTAAGGAACTTTGTCAAACTGAGTGTTAAAAATTTAAATAGCTTCTGCCTTCCCAGGGGGACTTCTCAGCTCATTGAATGTGCTCAAAGACATTCTGATTCTCCAAGGTGGGGGCTGAGGGAGAGCTAAAGTATGTAGTGCTTCGTGAACTTATCTGACAAAGGACCTCTTTTCTCCTGAGGATCTTGCAGGATGAATTTTCCACAGAAAAGGGTTAAGAGGAATATTCTCCTAAATAAATTAAGCCCTTAACAAGCTGACCTTTAGTGTGTCTCTTTTTCCTTTGAAATATCACCGTGTAAGCAAGCACACACCTAAAATCACCATGTAAGCAAGCACACACCTGAGAATTTCTTTGTTCCTAATTCTTCCCTTCCTCTGAACTTCTGCTCACATATATACTCTGTACAGAAGGACAGCAGCCTAGGAAGTACTAGTCAAATCTGTGCCAAGTGAGTGGGATGATGTTGGTAATGGTGATGATGATAATAGCTAACATTTATCAAGCACTCCTTCTGTGCCAATAAGCACCATTCTAAGCACTTGTCACATGTCATTTTATTTAATATCATGGCCTACTTTAAAAAATACCCTGAAAAATACTTTGCATTTGTAATGCAAGAAATCTGAATTTACAATTTTTACATCTCAATGGACACAGTTGATAGTAAATTCAGTATTTTTCATCACTGGATAGCAGCATTTCCAGTGTTATATCTCCTCCCCCAAAAAAAAGTATAGAATCCCTTTTCTCTACATAAAACAAACCAAAGGTAAGGGGAACAACGTTCTAAACCAACAGCAAACTACTGACGGCTTAATTGTAAACCTGTTTGGGAGGAAACTGAAACATCTGGCACTTTGTCCATTTAAATATACATCAGTGAATGACCTTTATCCCTTTTAGGAAAAAAAAAAGCAATTCATAAGCATGTTTCCAAATATTACCTTGGTTCCCCCCTCTACCCAACCACAGTTTACACTACTAAAGGGGTTCAGAACAGACCTCCCTAAGATATGCTATTTTTGCAAGTGGATTACTTTGAACTGAAGACAATCAAGACCTTGTGGGCTCAGGAGAGGCTCATGCCCCTTTCTTAACTACCTAGAAGAATCTAAATTGGGGCCCTTGCTCATAATAAGAGTTATCATAAGAGATAATCTCTTATGACCTATCTATAGGACAGGACAAACTTCTAATTACTGAATATTTGTTCTGCTTATCATCCTATAAATTTCCCTCCTCCCCTCTGAAGCCCTAGCGCCTTACCTCATTCTCTGGATTAGAATGCCAGATATACCCCATTCTAACTTTTTTTCTCAGAACCTCTCTTGTATATGTGATCCCATACATATGCATATAACTAAATTTAGTTATTTTCTCTTGTTAATTTGTCTCATGTCAATATTTAATTATTAGATCAGCTGGAAGAACCTAGAAGGGTAGAGGAAATTTATACCTCCCCCATACTATAGTGAGTCAAAAACCACTAAACCACATGCATTGTCCATATATACCTCCTGATTTTGTACATGCCATTCCTTTTCCCTGGAATGTCCTCCTATGCCATCCTCACCTGGCAAATTCCTTCTTGTACTTTAAAATCCAGCTCAAGCACTAACTCCTCTGAGAGAAGGTGTCAGGCCTTGCCTGGCCTTCCTGTGTTACCTTCTCTTATGTGTTACCACTCACTGAATCTTGACTATACATATAGTATATTGAATGAGCTAGACACAGTAGGGTGTAAGCAAAAAGCAATATAATTCTTTCACACCACTTCTTTGCACCACAAGTTCTGTAGAATCATTTTTCCCCTTCCCTACATGAAATTTCAAACAGAGCTCATACCTTTTTCAGTCACTCTCAGATATTAAAAAAAAATAGTTTTGTTTTTTAGGCATTAAAATTTTCAGTCCAGTCTAATATATCACAGCTTCAATGTCATTCATTTCTAAGCTTCTCCCCTTCCCAGTTCAGGCCTAACTCAGCCTGAAAACTTGTGGTTGGCTTCCTCCCTCATTAATTTTTCTTTTCTATCTCTCTTCCCCCACTCATTGTGCTGCCTCAAACCCCGCCTCCAGGGTTGAAGCACAGGGAAGGATTAGAAGGAAGGGACTAAACAAGCTTCCTTTTACTAGTTCAATTTTAAACAGGCATTGGAGAGTGATGCTGATGTCCAAAGCTGATACTTTACAAGGTTACTGGGAGCTCCCTTGTCACTGGAGATCTCTCACCTGTAGTTTCCTTGACCTAAGCAACACCTCCTCTGACTGATATCTTACAACTCCTCTGTCCCTGGTTTCAATCAGCCCATTCCCCTGTTGGGGTCATTTTACACCTCTGAGTGATATTCTTAGGGGAGATCCCTTAAAGATTATTCAACTTTAAAGTCCTGCCATGGGGACTAAATTTGGCTTTTGGGAAACAGAAAGCTTTACTCACATGTTAGTGGAAGTACAGCTATGGCAAATGTGGCCTTATCTTTCCTTTGTTGTCACAGTTTGCTTTAGCCATAGTCTCTCTCACCTTAAGACTCTGTTTTCAGATGTAAGTCAGTTGCCAGGCATTGAAAATGTCAATCCCTGGGAAATACACAGCAAGCCTTTGGAGTGATCCTTTTGTAGTTTAATTTCATTTAAGTGAGTAGGAAGTATACTTCTTCCACTCCCCCATGAGCAGGAGAAACTCCAAAGCATTCTCACAACTCTCTTCAAAACAATCCTCTCTACCATTTTCCCCTCAATCTCCTAGCTTCTCTTTATATACCTTTGGGATAAATAATAGGCTAAGGGTCCTCATATAATGTTTTGGAAGTCATCCTTTAGCAAATTCTATAAATGTAGTGTGTTACCTCTCTTTATAGTATGTGATCCTTTCATTTTCCACTTTGGATTCTCATCCAAAACCAAAACAGGAAAAGTTCTCTTTAAATATCTTGCATAGGACTGCTTTCACTGCTACATTACAAGCTCCTTGATACAAGGAAATAAATTGCACTCATTTTTATTTCCCCAGCATCTGACATAGTACCTGTGCTCAAACTATTTGCTAAATCCAGTGCAAGATATTGGACTAGGTACATGTATCACTCACAATCCCTCCTAGAGTTCATTAAAATAAAAGTACAGCAGTACATAACAGAAGAAATCTCTAACAGAAAAAGAATAAGATAAATGTGAGGGAGGGGATTGCCAACAAAAGAGATCCCAACACATTTCTGAGAGGTGGAAAGTGGATGTGAGCAAGTTGGCAGGTGAAACATATGAATGAAACCACAGTCTAGAATATGTTATGAAGAAGCAACAGGAGTGATGGAAGCCAGCCTGCCAGTCAAAACCCAGGAGATACTCTGGGATCTGAGTCAGCAAGTACAGAAAGAGAAGGAGTTAGAAATGTAAATTTAAACTAAGAAATTAATTAATAATTTATAAAGCAGATCATCTGCATTAGTCTCCACCACCATATTCTACCCCAAATCTTTTGTCCAGAGTACCAGTTAGTGGTATTTGCCAACAAGCAATAAATAAATAGCTTTTATCTAAAAACAAAAGAAATGGAATGCCATGTAGAAAGTTAAGACTTCCAGTTTGGATATCAGCTTCTCAGAGCAATACCTTTCTCACTGTGTATTAAGAGTGCTCCTAGCCAGATAGTCAGTTCCCAACCTACCTACCCTAAAACAAAGCTTGCCAAAGCCACCAGTCCCTCCTGCCCTACTTCATAAAGACTTCCCTGGTTAGAATTTCCAGAATTTCCAGTCAGCCATTAGAGGAGAGAACTACCTAGAAAACATCTCTGTTTTACCTGGAAAGCAGACCAGCTTTTGAAAACAGCAAAAAGAAAACCCACATCAGCTACTCAGTATTTTTTTAAAAAAATAAAATAAAGGGACAGTGTGATAACATGGATGGACCTAGAAGGTATAATACTAAGTGAAATAAATAAGTCAGGCATGGAAAGACTTATACCATATGATCTCACTTATATGTGGAACCTAAAGAATAAAATAAATGAATAAACAGAAACAGACTCATAGATGCAGAGAACAAACTGATGGTTGCCAGATGGGAGGTAGGTAGGGGTTAGGGTTAAAAAGGGATTAATAAATATAAATTAGTAGTTACAAATATACATTGGGAATATAAAGTACAGCATAGGGAATATAGTCAATAATACTGAGATAACTATGTATAGTGCCAGATGGGTACTAGATTAATTGGAGGAATCACTTCATAAATCTTATAAATGTCTAACTACTTTGCTGTTCACCTGAAACTAATATAAAATAATACTGAATGCCAACTGTAATTTAAAAAGAAAAAGACACAAAAATAAGTACAAACTTTCAGTTATAAAATAAGTAGCAGGAATACAAAGTACAGTATAAGGAATAGAGTTAATAATGTAATAACTACTGTACCTTGATAGATGGGTACTAGACTTTGTAAGGTATATGAATGTTGAATCACTATGTTGTACATCTGAAACTAACATAATATTGCATTTCAACTATGATTAAAAATAAAATTAATTAATTCTAAAAAATTAAATAAATGAACTAGATAGTGGACTACCATAAATGGCAGAACAACAAATCCAGTGATCCATCAGTTCACAAAAGCAACAAATGATCTGACAAAAATCTGTTAGAATCAAGTTTTGCAGAACTCTGGAATCTACTCAAAAATTAAAAAATAAACTCTCAGTTTAAGATGGCATAGAAGGTAAAGGCTGTCCATGCCTCCTCTAGCAACCACACCAAAATCATAAAACTACAGAGCAACTAGTACATGGAGTTGCCAGAGGTCTGGCTGAACAGAAGCCCCACAACTAGGTCACTTCAAATAACAGATCACCTCAAAATGGTAGGATGGATGGAGATGCAAAACAGAACCGGTCCCACAATCGTGAGTGATAATCTAGAATTGGGAAGTCTATCTTGACTGCAGAGACATCTCCCTTACTTGAGGAGTGAGGGGTCCTCAACACCAGGATCCCCAGCCAAGGGTTCCAGTGCCAGGAAGAGAAGTCCCCACAACTTCTGACTGTGAAAAACAGTAGATGCTGTGCCTGAGTGAGACAGAGGCCTATAGGAAATGGAGACATACCTCTTAAAGTGACTTCTTTGCAGCAGGCTAAAGAAAGACCTTTATATAATAAATCTTCTTTCTAAGTAAGGCCTATTTCCGGCCTTACTTGATGATAGACTCACTCATTCTGAGCGCTAGCACGGGGACAGCTGCTTGAGGGGTGCCAGGGACATACGGGGTGGTTCTGAGCTGTTGGGCTCCAGAATGAGGCCTGGAGGGGCAGCTGCCTCCTGGACAGAGGTGCAGGCAGAAGCCACTGTTGCTTTGTTGAGCCCTTCTCCTTCCCAGCCTTCAGACGCAGGTGCCATGAACTTGGATAACAGGTTGCTCCTCTCAGGGGTTTCCCCAAAACTCCACCTCTCTCAACTTGTGAGCCTACCTAAGCTGCTTCCAGTGATTTAGTCCATAAAAATGGGCTGTCTTGGCTCCTGCTGTGAAAGCCAGCAGATGCTGTGCTTGCTGTGAACTTTCAGGAAATCTCTTAAAGGCTCACAAAACCCCAAGAAGCAACTTTTGTCATTGACATGCCCTACACAATTTGCTGAGTAGTGACAGCTGGCCTCTATTTCTGACATGGCCCCTTGAGGCACGTAAAAGACCATCATGGGTGGTAGCCATATGTATATTGCTTAGTGACTCTTACCAGGTAGCCCTGAAGGTGCACAGGCTGTGGCTGAACTAGGCCAGCAGCTGAACCCCTCTCAGGTCTGTGCCAAGGGAACCCAAAGCATATCTATTACATTGAGCCACTCTACTAAGACTGGGAGACTTAGGAAACCTACATAAT
Source organism: Macroglossus sobrinus (assembly GCA_004027375.1). Taxonomy (NCBI): domain Eukaryota; kingdom Metazoa; phylum Chordata; class Mammalia; order Chiroptera; family Pteropodidae; genus Macroglossus; species Macroglossus sobrinus. Next base: position 429,837 of record PVKZ01001252.1, read on the forward strand.
ATATATGAACAGATACAGGGAGGTAGCCAAAATGAGGAGACAAAGAAGAATGTCCCACTTAAAAGAACAGAACAAAGTTCCAGAAAAAGAATTCACCAAAATGAAGACAAGCAATATACCAGATACAGAGTTCAAAATACTGCTTATAAGAATGCTCAAGAAACTTAGAGGAAGAATAGATAAACTCAATGAGAACTTTAACAAAAAGATAAAAAATATAAAAATGGAAATGGAAAATACAATAAGAACTAGTCAGAAATGAACAATACAATATCTGAGATGAAGAGTACATTAGAGGGAATCAACAGAGTGGATGAAATGAAGGATTAAATCAGTGACAAAGAGGCTAGGGTAACAGAAAACACAAATCAGAACAGCAACAAGAGAAAAAAATCCCAAAAAATGAAGATATTTTAAAAAGCCTCTAGGACAATATCAAGTGTAACAACATTTGAATCATAGGGGTACCAGAAGGAGAAGAGAGAGAGCAAAGAATTAAAAACATATTTGATAAAATAATGACAGAAAACTTCCTTAACCTGATGAAGGAAATAGAAATACAAGCCCAGGAAGTTCAAAGAGTCCCCAAAAAAAAAAAAATGAACCCAAAGAGGCCCACACTAAGACACATCAAATTAAAATGCCAAAGGTTAAAGACAAAGAGAGAATCTTAAAAGCAGCAAGAGAAAAACAATTACTTACATACCAGGGAACATCCATAAGACTGTCAGCCAATATCTCAACAGGCCAGAAGGGTTTGGCACAAAATATTCAAAGTGATGAAAATCCAGGACCTACAGACAAGATTACTTTACCCAGCAAAATTATAATTCAAAATCAAAGGACAAGGATTTGGAGAAACATGGTAGAGTGAGAGAATTCCCCAAGTCTTTCCCCTTGAAACAACAAAAACTAAACATCTAAAACTCAACAAAAAACATACAAACTGCACACCACCATGTCTGAAGATAGGATCTACGCATAAGAGCTACCACAGATCAGAACACCGGGTGTCAGGTGGTGGGCTAGGAGAAATAAAAAGCTGCCTCTAACAGCCAATGGAGCTTCCTGTAGGAGGAGGAGGGGGAGAAGAAGTTAAGTTGCTGAGATTTCCCTGAACAGTCCTGCCTGGGAGAGTTGTGAGTTTCATGCAGCCAGCGACAGAGCCCAGTCACTAGGGCATAAAGTAGAGAAGCGAGATGGCAGAAAATAAACAGTTGATTTTTATTAGCTGCAGTTGCAAAACCAAGGCTGAGCCACATACCCAATTCGCAACCCAGAGTGCCCCCCCACGCCCAATAACCTTTGAGACTGAACACCGCAGAGCCCCAGGTGAATCTGAGCAAATGCTACTGAAACTGTTGCTAAAATTGACAGGGACTGAAATAAAGGGTAGCGAGCATGATTAAATATCTATCAGAACATTAACAGGCATTACGAAGGCTTTATATAAAGCAGGGATCCAAGAGGCTTAGATGCAACCTACTGGAAACAAAAAGAAAAGTGACTTCTTTGCAGCAGGCTAAAGAAAGACCTTTATATAAAAAATCTTCTTTCTAAAAAAAAAAAAAAAAAAGAAGCAGAATACACTTCCATTACTGCCAAGGCAGAGAAATAGTCCATTAAATGCCACGAACAACTAACATCTCAGAAAGAAAGAGAAAAATCTCCAGAAAATAAGCTTACAGAAATAGAAATATGCAACTTAAATGACAGAGAATTCAGGATGCTACTTCTGAAAAATTTCAATGAGATCCAAAACAATTCAAATCAATAATTTCAGGAACTGAAAAAAACAGCATGAGCAGAGAGCAAGGAGATTGAAACCTTCATAAAGAAGTAAATAGGACTTGAGGAAATAAAAAAACACACTGCAAGAGTTGAAAAATAAAATAGCAAGCTTGAGATATAGAGTCAACCAAATGGAGGAAAAGATCAGTGATATCAAAGACAGAAATCTAGAAATAAATCAGAAGGAAGAAAAGAGAAACCGAAGAATAAAATATAATGGAACAGAAATTCAGGAATGAGCTGATACCATCAGGAAATAAAGATAAGAATAATGGGCATTACCAAAGACAAAGAAAAGGAGCAGAGACTACAAAGCATTTTCAAACAAATGGTGGACAAGAAAGTCCCAATCTAAGGAATAAGCTGGAGTTTGGAATTCAAGAAGTCAACAGAACATCCAATTACCTCAACCCAAAAAGACCTTCATCAAGACACATTGTATTAAAGTTATCAAAAATCAATGAAAAAGGTAGAATTCTCGGGGCAGCCAGGGAAAAGAAGATGGTAACTTATAAATGAAACCCATTAGATTATCATACAAGCCAGAAAGGAATGGAATCAAATATTTAAACTATTCAGTGAAAGAAACTATCAGGCTAGAATAATGTATTCAGTTAAGCTCTTCTTTAGACTTAAAGGAGAAATTAATATTTTTTCAGACATACAAAAATTGGAATTCTACACTGTGAGGCCTGCACTACAGGAAATACTGAAAGTGATCACTTCAACTAAAACAAAATGACAAAACAAAAAACATACATAATTAGGAGTAAAGTGACTAGCAGGCAAATAGAAGCAGAGCAGTGCAACCTATACTAAGGACATTATAAGCTTAAATAATAAGAAGAGAATGCAATAGTAAGATAGTAATAAACATTAAGCATACATAGGAACAAATTGAGATAATAATGACTGAAAAGGAGAATGTTCAAGATCTAAATTTGCAAAAGAGAAAGGAGATAAGGTATGTACAGAAGAAAATCAATGACTGTGTGTGTGTGTGTGTGTATCTCCTTTACATATTCATAATGGTAACCACACACCAAAGATTCAGAACCATTGTATATAACATAAAACAATAAGGACAAGAAGGAAAACCCACAAAAGTCATCCAAAATAAAGAAAACAGAAGCACAAGGACAAGGGAGCAATGGAAACACCGAGCTACCAGAAAGCAAAAGATAAAATGGCTATAAGAAGACCTCATATTTCAATAATCACCCTAAATGTAAATGGACTGAACTCACCAATAAAAAAAAAAACACAGAGTTGCAGAAAGGAGCAAAAACAAAACCCAATCATGTGCTGCTTTCAGAAGACACATCTCATTTCCAAAGGCAAATATAGACTCAAAGTGAAAGGGTTGAAAATGATATTTCAAATAAATGGCATTCAGAGAAAAGTGGGAGTAGCAGTACTAATATTGGATAAAAAAGACTTCAAAATCAAAAAGGTAAAGAAAGATACTGAGGGACATTCATAATAATAAAGGGGATCATGCACCAAGAAAACATAACTCTTATTAATATCTATGCTTCCATACAGGACACCCAAAATATATAAAGCAACTACTACAGTACTAAAGCGAGAAACAGACCAAAACATTATTGCGGTAGGGAACTTAAATACCCAACTATCGGATATGGACAGATCATCCAAACAGAAAGTCAATAAGAAAATCACATCCTTAAATGACACATTAGACCAACTGGATATAATTGACATTTACAAAGCCTTCTATCCCAAAATAGGTGCTTATACATTCTTCTCTAATGCACATGGAACATTCTCAAGTATTGACCACATACTAGGACACAGAGAAAACCCCAATAAATATAAGAGTGCTGAAAACATACCAACCATATTCTCTGATCATAATGCTTTGAAAGTAGACATTAACTGCAAAAAGAACTCAGGAATAAACAAAAATACATGGAGATTAAAGAATATGCTACTGAAGAATAACTTGGGTCAAAGAAGAAATAAAAAGAGAGATCAAGAGATACATAGAAATGAATGATAATGATAGTACAACATACGAAAACTTTTGAGCTACAGCAAAAGCAGTCATAAGAGAAAAGTTCATATCACTACTGGTCTACCTCCAAAAACAAAAACGAGCCCAAATAAACAATCTAACGCTTCATCTTAAAAAAACTTTTTAAAAAGCACAAATGAAACCTAAAGTCAGCAGAAGAAAAGAAATAATATTAGAGCAGAAATAAATGAAATTAAAAACAAAAAAAAATAGAAAAAGTAAATGTAAATATAACAAAGAGGTGGAACTTTGAGAAGGTCAATACAATTGACAAACCCCTGATTAGATTCACTAAAGAAAAAAGAAAGAACACAAATAAACAAAATCAGGAATGCAAGAGCAGAAATTACAACTGACATCAAGAAATACAAAGAATCATACACAAATATTATTTAAAATTATATAACACCAAATTTAATAGCCTAGAAGAAATGGACTAGTACTTAGAAAAATACAATTTTCCTAGACTGAACTAAGAAGAACTGGAAAATCTAAATAGACCAATCAGCAGTATGGAAATTGAAATAATCATCAAAACCCTACCAAAAAGTAAAAGTCCAGGACCAGATGGCTCCACCAGTAAATTCTACCAAACATTAAAAGGAGATTTAATACCTATTCTCCTCAAACTCTCCCCAAAAAATTGAAGAGGAGGCAATACTTCCCAACTCATTTTATGAGGCCAATATTACTCTGATATTAAAATCTGGTAAAGATAACACAAAAAAAGAAAACTATAGACCAATATCTCTCATGAACACAGATGCAAAAAACATAAATAAGATACTAGCAAACCGAATATAGCAACATATTAAAAAGATTATATACCATGATCAAGTGGGTTTTATCCCAGAGGCACAAGGATGGTTCAACATATGCAAATCAATTAATGAGATACACCGCATAAACAAATGTAAAAGTAAGACTCATATGATCATATAAATAGATGCAGAAATAGCCTTCAACAAGATAGAGCATCTATTTATGATCAACAATTAAGAAAATTGGTATAGAAAGAAAGTATCTTAACATAATAAAGACCATATATGACAAACCCTCAGCCAACATTATACTTAGTGGTGAAAAGCTAAAAACCTTCCCTCTAAAATCAGGAACAAAGCAAGGTTTGTTCACACTATCACCACTGTTATTCAATATAACATTGGAGGTCCTAGCAAGTGCAATTAGACAAGAGAAATATATAAAAGGCATCCAAATAGGAAACCAAGAAATCAAACCATTACTCTTTGTGGATAACATGATTCACTATGGAGAAAATCCTAAAGACTCCACAAGAACACTACTAGAAACAATAAGCAAATACAGTAAAGTTTCTGGATATAAAATCAATGTTCAAAAATCCATACCTTTCCTATACTCCAATAATGAAATGTCAGAAAAAGAAGTGGAAAAAATAATTCCCTTTGCAATTACAAATAATAATAATAATAATAATAATAATAATAATAATAATAAAATACCCAGAAATAAATGTAATAAAACAAGGGGAGGACCTGTATAATGAAAACTATAAGATCCTATTAAAAGAAATCGAAGAAGATACAAAGAAATGGAAAGATATTTTGTGTTCTTGGATTGGAAGAATCAAATAGCTAAAATAACCATATTACCTAAAGCATTATACAGATTTCATGCAATCCTCATCAAAATTCCATCGGCATTTTTTAAAGAAATAGAACAGATTTGTACAAAAGCACAAAAAAAATTGCCAAAGCCATCCTGAGAAAAAAGAATGATGCTGGAGGCATCACTCTGACCAACTTTAAATTATATTACAAAGCTACGGTAGTTAAAACAGCATGGTATTGGCAGGAAAACAAACACACAGACCAGTGGAACTGAATCGATAGTCCACAAGTAAACTCATATTTATATGGCAAATAATTTTCAAAAAAGAAGCCAAAAACATACAGTGGAGAAAGGAAAGCCTCTTCAATAAGTGGCGCTGGGAAAATGGGAAAGCCACCCACAAAAGAATGAAACTAGACTGTTGTCTATCACCACACACCAAAATTAACTCAAAATGGATTAAGGACCTCAATATAAGTCCTGAAATAATAAAATGCATAGAAGAAAACATAGAAAATAAACTCGAGGACCTTTGGCTTAAAGGGGATTTTATGAATTTGACCTCAAAAGCAAGGGAATTAAAAGCTAAAATAAATGAATGGGACTATATTAAACTAAAAAGCTTCTGCTCAACAAAAGAAATAGTCAACAAGGTAAAGAAACACCCATCTGAATTGGAAAATATATTTGCAAACAGCACCTCCAGTAAGGGCCTAATATCCAAAATATACAAAGAACTCATATGACTCAATAACAGCAACAACAACAAAAACCCAGTCAAAAAAATGGGCAGTTGACCCGAACAGACACTTCTCCCTAGTGAACATACAAATGGCCAACAAATATTTGAAAGATGTTCAACATTGCTAGCTATTAGAGAAATGCAAATCAAAACCACAATGAGATACCATCTCACACCTGTTAGAATCACTATAATCAACAGGTCAAGCAATAACAAATTTTGGAGAGGATGCAGAGAAAAAGGAACCCCCATACACTGCCGGTGGGACTGAAAATTGGTACTGCCGCTATGTTAAATATATGGATATTCCTCAAAAATCTAAGAATTGATCCACCATATGATCCAGCAATCCCACTACTGGCATTTACCTGAAAACCTATATCCGAAAACATATTTACACACTGATATTCATAGCAGAATTATTCACAGTGGCCAGGTCATGGAAGCAACCGAAGTGTCCTACGGTAGATGATTGGCTAAAGAAGCTGTGGTACATATATACAATGGAATATTACTCAGCCATAAGGAGAGATGAAATACTACCATTTGCGACAACATGGCTAGACCTCGAGATAATCATGCTAAGCGAAATAAGTCAGGCAGAAAAAGTTGAAATTCACATGATATCACTTATACATGGGATATAAACCTAAAAGCAATAAATGAACAACACAAACAGAGACTCATGGACATGGACTATAGGCTTATTCACAGTTTTGCTTTCTGTGGTTTCAATTACTTGTGGTGACTGTAGTCTCAAAATATTAAATGGAAAAATTCCAGAAATGAACATATTTCTGAAAATATGTTATGAAAAAATGCATGTTTTAAACTGTGCACCATTTTGAGTAGCATGATGAAATCTCGCAAGTCCCACTCTGTCTCATTCGGGACGTGAATCATCCCATTGTTCAGCATCTTCACACTGTATATGCTCTCGACCATTAGTCACATAGTAGCTGTCTCAATTATCAGATAGACTGTCACACTATCCCAGTGCTTGTGTTCAAGTAACCCTTTTTTTATTTAATAATGGCCCCAAGGCACAAGAGTAGTGATGGTGGCAATTTGAATATGCCAAAGAAAAACCATAAAGTGCTTCTTTTAAAGTAAAAAAACATATGTATAGGAAAAAACATAGTGTATACAGGGTTTAGTTCTGTTGAGGTTTCAGGCATCCACTGGGGGTCTTAGAATGTATCCTTCACAGATAAGGAGGGACTACTATATTTAAAGTGTACATCATGATGATTTGATATACATATACATTGTGAAAGGATTCCTCCCATCTAGTTAATTAATACATCCATCACTATGTATTTATTTATATTTATATTTACTGTAAATAAATATATATAAAAACATTTAAGTTCTACTTTTTTAGCAAATTTCGGTGATATAATACAGTGTTATCAATTATAATCACCATGTTTTACATTAGCTCCTCAGACCTAATTCATCTTATAGCTGAAAGTTTGTATTCTTTAACCAGCCTCTCCTTATTCCCCCCACCATCACCCCAATCCCCTGGCAACTACTTTTGTACTTTGTTTCTATGAATCTGACTTTTTTTTTAATTCTACACATTAGTGATACCATGCATTATTTGTCATAGTTCCCTCTAATAAATGTGTCATAAAAGAAAAGTTATCAAGATTGTATTTCAAAGAAGTGAAGAGGAAGTACTAAGTTTCAACCCCGAACTGTTTGAGTTTTTCATTTGCTTGCATATCCCTTCCAAATCCTCACTAAAAGAAAAAAAAAAACTCATTTCTTCAAACACTCCTGAATTATGTCTTCGCAGTCTTTGAGCACTCCTCCCAGACCTGCTGTCTAGCTGTAAGAGTTCTAAAAGTCTCCGATGATCACTAGGTATGACTAATCTTTGATTAACAGGAGAGGATGGGAGACTGAAGTCTCATCTGCTTTCCACTCTACCCTATGGCCCCAGTGAA